>JACYFF010031956.1:89834537-89882539 GCA_017589665.1 Selenicereus undatus | reverse complement strand
TATTTTTCTTCGAACGAACCATATCATCAATGTGAATTTGCGCAGAGCTTAGATCCCTAAAAAATTGGGTAAGCTCTATAAGTTCATTCCATATCTTGGTTGGAAGCAACTCCCTCAATGCAATTGGCAACAATCTCCCCATAAAAATGTGATAATCATGACTTTTCATCCCATGTAGTTTATTACCCTATATATCTACGCCCCTACTCAGATTTGATGCATAATCATCTAGGAACTTCAAGTTTTGTGTCCATTCACATAAGGCTTTCTTTTGTTCTTTGTTAAGGACAAATGGGCCCATTGGCATTGTCACTCTTTCCCCTCCAACCACCTCAGTTGTTTGCATGTGTAACTTTCTACGCTTACAATGCTCAACTAAATCTCTCCTTGCATTGATGTCATCTTTTGTTTTACCCTTGACATCTATGATTGTGTGGAGTATGTGTTCATACACATTCTTTTCTATATGCATGACATCTAAATTGTGTCAGATCAATGAGTGTCTCCAGTAAGGTAGTTCCCAACATATGCTCTGTTTTGTCCAATTGTGAGAAATTCCATACATGCTGCTCTTTCCAAAATGATCAGTAGTTTTGGGTATTTTTGAGACACGATCCCACACTTGATGTCCATTCAGCCTTGGTGGAGGTTCTGAATGTTTAGCCCTGTTCCTATAAAAGACACTTTTATTCTTTCTAAACACATGCGTATGCGGCAAAAATTGACGATGACAATCAAACCACGAGTGTTTTCTCCCATGCTTTAACCTAAATGACTTCGTTTGCTCCATACAGTAAGGACATGACAATCTACCCGCAATCATCCATCCAGATAACATGCCCCTAGTCATCCATCCAGATAACATGCCATAAGCGGGGAAGTCACTTATAGTCCAAGAGACAGCTACCTTCATTATAAAGTTTTGTTTCCTAGACATATCATACGCTTGTGCTCCAATGAGCCACAACTGCTTTAACTCATCAATAAGAGGTTGTAGGTAGATGTCAAAGTTTCCTTTAGGTGCTTTTGGTCCAGGAATAAATACATTCAAGAACATGTATTCCGTTTTCATGCACAACCAAGGTGGCAAATTGTATGGTATAAGAATGATTGGCCAACAAGATTAGGTTTGCCCAAATGAAACAAATGGGGAGAAGCCATCTATACATAATCCGAGGTGAACATTACGAGGCTCAGAAGCAAACTTTGAAAAGATAGCATCAAAATGTTTCCATGCCTCTCCGTCACACGGATGTGCAAGAGTGTCATTAACATGCTGGTTTTCTGAATGCCACCTCATTTCCCTAGCTACATTCTTCGTAACATAAAGTCTTTGTAATCTTAGAGTGAGAGAGAAATATATCATCTGCTTCTTCGAATGTCTTGTTACTATATAGTTGTGCATCACATACTTCACATTTGTCTAAATGTGCAGCATCCTTCCTGAACAATATACACCCTTTAGGGCACACATCTATTCTTTGATGTGGCATTTCCAAATCAACAAGTACCTTTTTGGTAGCATAAAACATCTCAACCATCTTGTTATCATCAGGACAAATATCCTTAAGTAATAAGGCAAAGTCATCAATTGCTCGATGCGGGATGTTATAATCACATTTAAGATTTATTAGTCTTGTAGCCACCGATAAAATAGATGATTGACACTCATCATACAATGGCTTCAAGGTCGCTTTTATCATGTCAAAGAAGGCCTTCATGTCAGGATTTGGATATTCTTCGACATTACTTGACCCCTCTTCGATCCAATTTGAAGACGTAGTTATGCATCCATAACCATATCCCTTATAGAGTTATCTTCAATCCTATTTGAAGTAAACATCTCACTTTAAACTCCCAACTCCATGTTTAGTTTATCATGATAAGTCCATTGGTAATAATTAGGACGAAACCGATTCTTATAAATGTGCAATTTGACAGTATCCTCATCTAAATATGGCACATTCTAACACTTATCACAAGGAAATTTGAGCTTTCCATGTTTCTTAAAATGCTCTTCTTCACTTGCAACCTTAACAAATTCATCTATGTTTTCCACAAACTCCTCACTAAGATAATTATCATCCAGTCCACTATACATCCAATCACGATTAGTCCCCATTACTGCATACGAAAAGCAACAATGGTTTTTCTAAGACATATCCCAATAGAGATGAATATAATTTAGAAACTAAATACCCATAAAATCTGGAAAACATATTACATGCACATATGCCATGACATGGTATCACCTAATCCCCTTCTACAAAGGTTGGTGGTCCTAAACCTATTTAGGATTGCTATGATATTTAATTATTTAAGCTAAATTATTGTATATTTAGGACAAAATTTCGGCAGCATTTTCCCATAGTTATCCAAGCATGAATTTTGAAGATGAGCCATAGGAATTATTACCATCTTCTAAACCACACCCCGAGAACATTAAGGAAATATTTACAAAAATTTGCTCTAAATAACCAATGATTTTGCAGTCAAACAATCAAATATCATAGGTTCCCAAATTGTCCAACTTGGACAATTCAAGAATTTACACTTATCATACTTTCCCGTCGACAATCTACGTATAGATATATCTTGCAGCATCTTCCAATCAACTTAGTGATATGAAGATGCTACATGCAATATCATAGACTAAATTGTTAAGGTGAGCTCTTTACGTGTAAATTCTTGAACGGGTATCCTAAGTTTAATGAGAGAATTATCTGCATAGGAACATCCCATACCCTTAATTCATGCATATGATTCACACAACTGTAAATAAAAGAAAAAAAAACATAATTATTATGAAGAAAACATTATGAGGATAACGTCATTACATACTAAATTGTTAATCATATTCTTGCCAAGCTATAACAACAACATTAGATTAGAATGAGACATTCAAAGCTACTCTCACTCTTCATATAATACAAGACATTCAAAGCTTCGGTTCTAATACTTAAATCAAACAGATTCCTCACCTACCTACCACTTGCCTTTCTCTACTCGCCCATTTGGCCTCCTTTAAAATTACTACTTAAATTGTCTTATTTAATATTTTCCAAAAAAGGGAATATATTATTTGTTGTTATCATTGTTGGCATTCATAAATCATAAGAAAACAATATGATTATAATTATATATACATGGGTTCATGTCTGAAATTTTCCTTTAGATTTTTCCATTTTATGAAGCAAATTTGAAGTTTCATTCTATCTCCTCTATTTTCCTAGTAAGTGCCCTTGTGCTTTTTTGCTATACAACCATATCAGACAATACTTAGTTTGGAAAGTCATGCTTG
Source organism: Selenicereus undatus (assembly GCA_017589665.1). NCBI lineage: Eukaryota > Viridiplantae > Streptophyta > Magnoliopsida > Caryophyllales > Cactaceae > Selenicereus > Selenicereus undatus. The sequence goes on along the minus strand of JACYFF010031956.1, from coordinate 89,879,238 downwards.
TTTTACATTTACCATACTTACTATCCTTAAAAATGGTAGTCATTGCTGCCTAATTCTTCTTACTCTAATGCTATGTTGAATAAGGTCCGAACACCAACTAAGAAAAGAAGGAAACAAATCTCAACACAAAAAGAAATAGTTAAACCAAATTCAACTAAAAAGATATCTTCAAAGTCGTATAAAAAAAAACATGGCAGGATGAACATGATGTTTACAACGATTAAAAAATCCTGACAATTTACTGGATGGGTAAGAAACGCCATATTCAACTCAAATTTCATACAAGGAAAAAAGGAAGGGAGAAAGGGACTAAGACACCTGCAGAACGTTTTCGATTTCTTCACTTATAGAATGCGAAGCAGCTTCAACTCACCAAATCGCTGGACGCGTAAGAAAGACCCGATAGGATACCGTAAGAATTGTAAAAGGAAACAAGATCTAAGGCAAAACAACACCAAGCACTCTTTCCAAACAATCATGTACTGTAATACCCACACAAATACCATCTAGTAATAACCAACAGATAAGAGGACAAAGTGTTGAGTTATTATATTTAAGTTTTGATGATAACAAATCCAAGTATAAAAATTTGTCCAAGTAATGTTGCTCCAAACACGATCTCCAAACAGGCCTAACTGGTGTTTATAATCTTCATTGTGTTAACCGGTTTGCTACATGTGAGAACAAGTCCTTAAAACAGGTTTGACTTGGTGATTCTATATTAAGTCAAGAACGCCATCTCGACAGTTGATTGTAAGGCATGTTCCTGAACTCTAGCAATGCAAAGAACAACCCTAACAAATAAGGTGGCCTTGATGTTCACAGCAGCTCTACAAATCTTGGACAAGATGACTGGTTCAAAACAAGAAGTCTTGGGTATATAGGTTTTATTTATTTAGACTCTTGTTAATATGCCAATATTGAAAACGCTTTTTAAACACCTCTTGACTCGGTATTTGCGCTAAGTGCTTCAGAACACCAGTTGCGAACAACCCTGCAAACAGGGTGCCTAGGGTGTTTCTGAACTGAAGTGGCCATACCCGGTTATCTTTGAAAATTCATTTTGGTTGGCCAAGATCTCCAGAATGCTTTCTTTAAACTCCAAGATTGCTATTTTTCTGGAAAGGATATTTCTTGAAAATATTATGGGAGATTTGCGAAAATAGGTTTGGGAGATTTGCCAAAACTAAAAGATTCCTTTGCCCATATTTTCGGATATGATAAAGTTTCAAAAGCTGAAGATTTTTTGTTGCTTTTGAATCCTCTTCACGGCTATGGGAAGGTAAGGGTTATCTCTTAAGATAACAAATCCCTTATACTTTGGGAAAAACTTGTCACTAGCCGTTGGGGAGTATTTTTTCTTGACCTTGAAAATCGTTTTCCATACTTAGTTGATTCTTTTGGTCTTGACCGTTGGATTTTTGCGTATAAAATCTCAGCTCTTTCACTCCCACAAAGAGCAAGAAAAGAAAGCAAGAGAAAAACTAGAAATACACAACATACGCAAAAAGGAAAATTTCAAAAGTGGTTTTCTAGTGAGAAGAATTTTTCGAGCTACACTTGAGAAAAGAAAACCGACACAAGTTGTGTTTAAACTGATCTTTCAATATATTGAAATAATAGGATTTTCATTGTACCTTACATCTGCTTAGTAAGAAGCACCCCCAGTAAGGTGTTTGTTGACCTTGATCTCAGATCAGTCGAAAGTGAGAAAGTGTGTCCTAGTCGTGTGGACTTTGGATGTGTCCAATCTAGTGAGGTTTGGACGTGGTGTAACCTGTCTTAGAGAAGGAGGTTACGTGGTTGCAAGTTGTAACAAGGTGTGTTACATTTGTAACGAGTTAAGCCTGATTTAGTGAAGTGGTTAAATCCTACACGACGTAGGTCGTGGTTTTTCACACCTCAGTTGGGCTAGAGGTGTTTTCCACATAAAAATTGTGTGTGCTTTATTTTTCGCATTTATCTTGGTGATTTTCGCATTTGCAATAGTTGAGAACACCCTCTGCAAACAAGTCACAAGGGTGTTTGTTATTTACAATGCGAAAATCAGACACCACGATTCACCCCCCCTCTTGTGGTAGAATACTCACGATCTCAACACAAAGGAAGCGGCAAGATAATTGAGTTCTATTATTATCAAGAGCAATACAGTTATGGACCAACGATTCAAGATTCATGAGTAAGTCAATCGCATATTTTATCTAATAACTCTGGATTGTAAATACATCCAAGTTCAATTACCTACTCATTTACTCATTTCTCTTATACCTTGAAAAAACTAGAATAATGAAGCTAAAAATGACTCAGTTTATATGAGGGTTGTTGGATCCTTGGACAAAGTTATATAACTTACTTCAACGTGCAATTAGAACATAAAAACCATGGATGCAAGAAAAGGAAGAAAAGCAAAATAAGGTTACAAAACACTGCCCAGAGTTGCCAAATTAAGAGAAGAAGGCCCATGTCAAGACTATAAGCAATCAGCCAACGATAAAAACCTCATCACATAACCAAACAATTCAACAAAGTTATCATGTTAAGAAAACTCAGTACATAAGCAAGAGCACAAATCAGTTAGTGCAGTAGTAATACCATAGTTCTAACATTCACTAATACATAAAAGCATAATCTTGCTAAACAAACCATGAAAGACTAAGACAAAACGACATAACAAGTAAACAAATATCATTACAAATTACTAAACCTAAATATGACTTCTTTAACACGATAACGTAAGTAGTCATTTATTAACTATCAAAACCAGAGAAACAGCAGTAGTACTTTCCATCATTATATTAAACATAAGAAAGCAATTGGAAGAGGTTGATCAGGGCAAGGTAGTTGCTATGACTTGAGCAGTTTCTTAGCAATCTCCGTAATATCCATAGCAAGCACAGTAATTGCAACTTATTTAATATTTTCAAAAGCTTTGCACTCAAGAGGTGTGACATTCATAATAATGAGAAATGAAACCAAAAAGAAAATAAGTCGTTTTTTCCTCTCAATTTTTTGAAACTCCCTTTCTTTCAAGAACATTGATTAGTTTGTTACACTAGGCATAAGCACAATATTGAACTGGCTCCCCCTAAACCAAAAAAAAGGACAGGTGCTTTTGATACCAAGGTAGATTCTAGGTCAAGCTACGAATGTGAGTTACCATTGCCAAATAAATACTGTCACATCCCATAATGTTGGGTTATAAAGAAGCTTAACTGCATTTTGAGTTCTATGGAATATGTGTTTGATGTTGTTCACATTTTTCTTTAGTTATTGCTAGATGAGTAAAAGTCATAAGATAATACAAATTCACGAATTTCCCTTGAAAGCTTCGACCTTGCACCATTGGGAAAATGAAAAAGGGAGGTGGCACATGTAAATAGACATTAAGCTATTCAAGAAAAGCACCAAACCTTAACCAAATTCAAGATTAGCATCACTGTTACAAGTTAGAAGCTAGTAAAGTACACCAAAGACCAGGAGGTTCTTGTCAAATCCCTGTAGGCCTGAAAGAAGGCATCAAGTATAGATCTTTGAATCAGTGAATGTTTGACTACACAAATAGTATGAGTGCTATCATTCATCAAATAGGTATCAAAGTAGCAAGAATAACATTGGGAATACATTCCTTCATACGATAGAGTTAGGGAGACATAAAATGGATCAACTAAATCATATTTAAAAATCATAGGATAGGTTTCTTAAGTTCATCATGATTCATGACGCAAAAGCAATGAATCTTCATATGAAGGGTAAACACTTATGACATTACCAAAGTTTTTACTGCCCCAAAAAAATACAATTAACACAATAGCATAACAACAAGAACGACAATAAGTACTGGAGAATTATAAAACTCACTTACTAGAAAAAATGTTAACTATAAGGCTATTTGGCATTTGGATACCGATCAAAGAAAAATTTCAGTCACTGGAGCAGATTATCTGTCGCCCAGAAATATGAAAAATGGATAAGGTAAATGCACATGGATGGAGGGTACCACATGAGAAAAATAGTCCTTCTATGTTAACACTAGTATAGATATTTGCAAGCATCTACTTCTTTGGGAAGGTCTTCGTAAGGTTTCTTGGGATTCCAAAATGCAACAATTATTATAGATCCTTAATACGAGGATATTAGTGCCGCAAGTTCAAACTCATAATCATGGGAGAGAAATTAATGGACAAATAAAGATTAAGTTAACCCTTCTTTTGGCCTATAAGCCAGTCAATGACACATTATTTAGGTTTTTCATCTCAACACCATACACAATTAACCTTCCGAAGTCCAAACTTCTTTCCAAAAAACCTCTACCAGATATTCATATTTTCTTGATTGATAATGCTCTAAAAGTTACCTGAGCATGTAGAGTGTCCAAGGGTCCCAGTTCTGAATGTGTTACATTCAGGATCTAAAATAGCATCAACCATTCAAACCTACATACATAGGTGATAATTCATATTTTATATATAATTTTCTCCTACATTTCACCTACTTTTATGTCTTTGAAATATATTTTTATGGGTAAATAATGCATATTTTATGAAATTTTCAGGTAAAAATAAATAAGAAGTTGGGCGAAGTTGATCAATTCTACTCGGATATCACACATGTGCAATGCCTAAAGTCCAAACCCAAAGAAAAAAGAAAAAAGAAAACTCCTTAGCTGTGGCCCAGCAACCGTGACTTAGTGATTCAGCAAAGCGCGCGACCCAACGAGCATGACCCAGCAATTTCACTTGCTCTCCTCGTGTGGGCCTGAGTATCAGCGGCCCAAGTCAGCACCTTTTCCCTCATCTCTTCCTTTATGCCCCCTTCTCCGTGTGGGCCTTACCGCGGCCCGCTTCCAGTTGGTGCCCCACCAATCTCTCAATCTCTTTCTCCTCCACCCAAGTTGGGCCTGCTACGCGGCCCAGCGCCAGCTCCCTCCTCAGTCCCCCTCTTTTTCGCCCTTCTCTTTCCCTTCTCTACTGGGCCGGTCCCTACTAGCCCAACAACGCCAGTCTGCCTTCTTCTTGACTTCTTCTCTTCTTTTCCTCTCCTCTTCTCTCCATGTGGGCTGGTCCATTAGCCTAACCACCAATTCGCCTTCCCAGCAGCATCGGCCCTACTCTCAAGCGGTCCATTTTTCCCACATGACTAATTCTTAACCTAGTTAAATGCCATTAATCAAAATTAATATTATACGTATGACTAGCCACGACCATGCATGTAACATCTGTAATTAATTGGAATTGATTTTCATTAATTTTGGGGGTATCCTAAGGGGTCGGATTTTCACTATAAAAAGGGTTCAAGGTTGAGGGAAAAAGACACTCATTTCCATCCACATACTCAAGCATCTTCTTGTCCTTTCATCTTTCATTTTTTTAGTGAGAGTCTTTGTAAGACAAGATCATTTGGGTTGAGGGGTTAAGAAGAAAATAAGTTTTGTTAGCTATTTTTCTCTTCTCTTCTCGTCTCATTTGTGAGTCAAATTTGAGAGTTTACACTAAGTTTCATAATTTTGTGTAATTGAGTATAAGGTTTGGACATAGGAAGTGAAATATACCAATTCTAATGGTGTTTTTCTTAACTATGGCGGGCTAAACTACTCATTCTATGATTAGGATGAATCCTTGGTAATAATATTATTTTGCTAATTTCTTATGGGGTTATCTTTGTCTCTTTTGCATAATCTTGAGTTTATATTTGATCTTCATCTACTTATGCCTCTTAATACTAATGTTTAATTATGTTGATGACACTAGTTTAATTTGCTATCTCAAATAAATATTAGATCTTGTAGGCTAATATGATGATTATGCAACTTGGGCTTAAAATTATAATTATTTAAATTGAATAATCTATGCTAAAAATTAGATGAGTTATGTCTAAAAAGAATAGTTCATGCTAAACCATTAGATAAATCATCTCACTTTATAATTATAATTATCTTTTTAATTTATGGCCTAATGCTTGTAGTTTGGGTTGAACAAGAGACAAATTGAATCCCCATTTGAATTAGTGAATCAATATTGGCATCGAAGGTGAAATCCAAAGTCTTAGAATTTTCTCCTATTTGATTTCTCTCTATTTTACTACTCATTTGCTCTTCATTTTGTTCGTTAATTCATTTTGATAATCCAACTATGAAAATTAAATTATTCTTTATAATCGGAAAGGCCAAGTCTAAAATCACTATTGTTCCTCGTGGGGTCGACACCCTAATACTCGCTAGTCTACAATTAACCTTATGCACCTGCAAGTAAAAAGGGTTTTAAAACTAGAATATAAAATCCACATCAAGTTTTTGGCGCCGTTGCCGGGGAACGAACCTGGGTCGCCTGCGTGACAGGCGGGAATACTCACCACTATACTATAAGGACCCCCCACACCTATATGAACAAATTGACAATTACACACAGATTTAACGTGGTTCACTAACAATGTGTTAGCTACGTCTACAGGTAGAAGAGATGAATAGTTTTATTAATGATGAAAGAATATAAAGATACGCATTACATATATAGGGTTTAGGTTTTAGGGTTAACCCTAATCCATACATCACGTACGCCGTCAGTTTCGGGGGGGGTGGCCCCGAACCCCCCACCGGGGGCCCGGCGCGCCCCCGAAACTGACGGCGGACGTGATGTATGGGTTGGGGTTAATCCTAAAACCTAAACCCTATATATATAATGCATATCTCTGTATTCTTTCATCAACAATAAAATTATTCATTTCTTCTGCCTGTGGACGTAGCTAACACATTGTTAGTGAATCACATTAAATTTGTGTGTAATTATCAATTTGTTCATACTTTCTCGCATCTATTATAACAAACTGGTATCAGAGCCTTAGGGTTTTCCGAATTCTGGTGAGAAAGATGTCCGCTTTGAACGTGAAAATTGACAAATTTACGGGGAGGAACAGTTTTAGTCTATGGCAGATCAAGATGCGAGCCCTGTTAAAGCAACAAGGGTTATGGGCGCCGCTGGCAAAGAAAGATCTAGGCGCCGACACCGCTGAGATGGCCAATTTGGAGGAGAAGGCGCACACGACGATCATGCTGTGTCTTGTAGATGATATCATCACTGAGATCGCAGACTAGGATACTGCGGCTGGGTTGTTGTTAAAACTTGAGAGTCTATACATGACGAAGTCTTTAACCAACAAGTTGCTCTTGAAGCAACGTCTGTTTGGTCTGTGAATGCAGGAAGGTATGTCTCTAAGAGATCACTTAGATCAATTAAACGCAATCCTGTTAGATTTGCTTAATATTGAGGTCAAAATTGAAGATGAGGATGCTGCCCTAATTCTGTTAGTATCTCTCCCACCCTCATATGAAAATTTCATGCAATCTTTTATTGTTGGGAAAGATGTTGTGTCTCTTGAAGAGGTTAGATCATTTCTTCATAGCAGAGAGCTGCGCCATAAGGCGGCTGGTACAGGTGGTGCTGGGTTGATATCCAGTGGGGGTAAAAGACCTGGGAATCCGGGGAAGAAGAAATGAAAGTCGATAGGGTTCTGAAGGGTGATGTATATTTTTGCACCCAAACGACCAAGCAAGGCTAGTTTTGTTTTTTTTTGTAATTTCAAAACAAGGAAAGGATATGATAGTTCAAGGACTCGACAAGAGATAATCCAAATGGAGCCACTCAAGCCAAGGACTTGGGCAATCCCTTAACCCAATCTAGGATACAGAAGTTAATCACCACCTAGATGAGAATAAGGGACCTAGAACACCACTTGAGATTGCCAACACTCAAGATATAGAACTAGGTTTTGAACACACAAATGAGAATCCACTCAAATGCTGAATTTGTATTACTTAATCCAAAAGTTGATTGATTGTGAAATGATTCTAACTATGGCCCTTATATAGTAGAGGCCTTACATACGAAAAGGCGTGAAATACACGAAAAGGGATGAGGGAAGAAAACAAAGAAACAAAGCTGAAAAATATATTGGATGCACCAAGGGTGAAAAGGTGTGTCTCTTGATGTCTCCTGGTGTGAAAAGGATGTAGCAGCAAAAAGGGATCCATGCACCTCTTAATTCACACATTCAAGCCTTGCTAGGGATGTAGGAATTCAGCTTTGTAGGAGGAACAATGCACCAAGGCCGAAATGAGGGAGGACGAACCATGTTCACACGTTTGGCAATAAATGTGTTCACACTTGCAACAAGCCCAACTTCCAGAAGGCATATCTCTCAGAATACTCAGCCCAATTCGATGATCTTGGGCTTGTTCGAAAGCTCTAGATGTCTAGTTTTCAGGGAATGTTCATCTAATACAATTGGACCAGCCGATAAAAAGTTATGGGCCAAATAGTGAAGGCTATCCAAACTGCCCTGGGCTAAAATACCGTGTGCTTGTGGGCCTAATTTGACCAACCAAATGAACTCCAATTTAGGTGTGGTTGGTCTTGTTAGAAAGCTTATTTCTTAGGCTTGAATAATGTAAGGACCATCAGAATTTTGGCCCATTACATTTTGCTGCAAAAGGGTAAGAAAACCGGATGTGAGGAGGATGAACTAGGCGTGAACTCACAAGGCAAGTTCACGGCTTTTCTGCATATGATGGCAATCTCCTTGACTTCTTTTGGCTGCTAGAGATCTTCCTTTAGCTTATTAGGAGTAGCGGAGTTTACGGGCAATGAGCATGATGCTCTTGATCCCCATTTGGGAAACCCCTTTGAATAAGGCACTTTGAAGTTCAAAACAAACTCCACAAAGTGTCTTGTGTCATGGAACTCAAATAATGGGACCAAATATAAGTGTTTCCATGCATGATCTTGTTTGGCCTTTTCCTCCCTTGAAGTTGAGCTTGAGGAATGAAAATGATGCTTATGGAAATATGCATGAAAGGGTATCAAGCGAGGTACTTTGTATATACTACAAGGTACTACATTATTTGTTTTAACTGCTGTTGCGTCTTCAGAAGTTCACAAGGATGATATGACCAAGTTGTGGCACATGAGACTTGGTCATATGAGTGAAAGAGGGATGCAAATTTTGGCAAAGAGTCATCTCCTCTGTGGTCACAAGGTGGTAACGGATCTTGGGTTCTGTGAGCATTTGTGTTTTTGGAAAGCTACATCATACCAAGTTTCTGAAAGTAGTTCACAAAACAAAAGGTCCACTTGATTATATTCATTCGGATTGCTAGGGCCCTTCTCGTGTTGAATCTTTAGGGGGTCATAGGTACTTTCTGTCAATTATTGATGATTATTCCAGAATGTCTTGGGTGTTTATGATGAAACACAAAAGTGAAGCTTTCAACAACTTCAAGCAGTGGAAGACATTAGTGGAAAATCAAAATGGGAAGAAGATCAAGCGGCTGCACACTGACAATGGGCTGGAATTCTGTTCATTTGAGTTTAATGAGTTTTGTCATAGTGAAGGGATTGCTAGACATCGCACGGTCACGGGTACACCACAACAGAATGGTGTCGTAGAATGTCTGAATCAAACACTTCTGGACAGAGCTAGGTGCATGCTCTCTAATGCTGGGTTGGCTAGAAGGTTTTGGGCAGAAGCGGTTAATATAGCATGCTATTTGATCAATCGTGGACCTCACACAGGTATACATCTCAAAACCCTATGTGAGATGTGGTCTGGTAAGCCTGCAGATTACTCAAATCTGAAAGTTTTTGGTTATCCTGTTTATTATCATATAAATGAGGGTAAATTGGAACCTCGAGCCAGGAAGGGAGTATTTTTGGGCTACGGGGATGGAGTGAAAGGTTACAGAATCTGGTCTCCATCAAAAAATAGGGTTATTATTAGTAGAAATGTGGTATTTGATGAAAATTCAATGTTTAACCCTATTGTGAAGTCTATTATTGTGTCACAAACTGGTAGTGTTGAGAAACAGGTGGAGCACCAAGTCACTCATGATATGAGTGAACCACAACAGGAAGAAGCTCAACATTCTTGTGCAGAAACCGAGCCAACAATGCTAGCTAATCAACATAGCTTAGCTCTTGGTCGCTCTCGGAGGGCTAATTTTGGGAAGCCTCCTACGAAATAAGGTTTTGAGGATATAGTGGCTTACACACTACTGGTTGCTGAAGAGGTGGATCCCCACGAGCTGTCCACATATAAAGAAGCAGTCACATGTTCCGAGTCTACCGAATGGATTGCAACAATGGGAGATGAGATGGAGTCACTTCAAAAGAATAAGACTTGGGAACTACTGAAACGACCGTTGGACAGAAAAATCATCACCTGCAAATGGGTCTTTAAGAAGAAGGAAGGGATATCACCTATTGAGGGTATCAAATACAAAGCTCAAGTAGTTGCAAGAGGGTTCAGTCAGGAGAAGGGAGTAGACTACACTGAGATTTTCTCACTAGTGGTCAGATATACTTCCATCAGTGTACTATTAGCAATGGTGGCACATCAGGATCTTGAGCTTGAGCAACTAGATGTGAAGACAGCTTTCTTACACGGAGAGTTGGAAGAAGATATATACATGGCTCAGCCATATGGTTTCCAAGTTCCTGGGAAAGAAGAATATGTTTATCGTCTGAAGAAGTCCTTGTATGGACCAAAGCAGTCACCTAGGCAGCGGTATAAGAGGTTTGACACCTACATGATACAACTCAGGTATAACAGGAGTCCATATGACTGTTATGTATATCACAACAAGGCAACAAATGGTTCGTTTATCTATTTGGTGCTATATGTTGATGAAATGCTAATAGCTGCAGAGCACAAATATGATGTTCAGAAGCTGAAAGGTCCCCTAAGTGCTGAGTTTGAGATGAAAGATCTGGATCCAGTAAATAAAATTTTGGGTATGGAGATCTATAGGGATAGAAGTCAGAAGAAGCTTTTCTTATCATAGAAGGGCTATATTCAGAAGATATTGTCAAGATTCGGCATGTCTACACCAAAACCCATACATACTCCAAGTGCTACAAATGCCCGCCTATCTGTTGCATTTGCTCCTAAAACTGCTGAAGAAAAGGAATACATGTCTCGAGTTCCTTATGCTAGTGTAGTAGGGCATTTGATGTATGCGATGGTTTGTACAAGACCTGACCTTGCACATGCTGTTAGTGTTGTCAGTAGGTTCATGGGAGAATCTGGTAAGGAGCATTGGCAAGCTGTGAAGAGGATTTTTCGCTATCTAAGAGGTACATCTGATGTTGGTCTCATCTATGGAGGTGATACCCAGTGTTTGGTGACTGGTTATTTAGATTCTGATTATGTTGGAGATGTGGACAGCAGGAGATCAATGACTGGTTATGTCTTCACTCTTGGAGGTTCTGTTCTGAGCTGGAAGGCAACTTTGCAGCCCACGATTACTTTGTCTACTACGGAAGCAGAGTACATGGCACTGACAACAGCAGCTAAGGAGGGAATCTGGTTAAAAGGACTGGTCAGTGATTTTGGTCTACCCCATGCTCAGGCTACCATATACTGTGATAGCTTGAGTGTAATATGTTTAGCATAGGATCAGTTTCACCATGAGAGGACCAAACACATTGATGTTTGATATCATTTCCTGAGAAGTGAAAAGAGAATTCAAGTACAGAAAGTAGGTACTGCTGACAATCCCACCGATATGTTCACTAAGCCAGTTCCAGTTAGCAAGGTCCAACATTGTTTGGACTTGTTAAATGTTGGAAGCTGTTAATTTGTCTCTTGGAGAGCAAAAATCTGAGGCAGAAGAGATTTGACACTGTTATGGTGCATCTATTGTTGCCATGAGAGGATTCAAGTCAAGGTGGAGATTTGTTAGAATGCCTTGAATTTGTTTTCTGTAGCCCCCTTCGCAGACCTAGCACGGTGGTCTCTTTGACCGGTCAGCGAGTCGGGGTCCAGGGGCGACATGCCCTGGTTTGGGGGTTCGGGGGCACAATGTATACATGTCTATAATAGGTGCGATTGTTTGAGCTAAAAATGTGCTATTTTTAAGGTACTTTTTCACCAGCTTTATGCTCGTTTTAATAATATTTTTTTAGGTTTTTAATTGATTTTATTTTATTTTGCAGATTTTTAATAAAAGTGAAAAAAGGGTCAAAAATGCGAGAAAATTGGGTAAAATGGCGGAAATTGAAAAAAACCGGTCTGGATTTCAAGAAAAAAAAACTGGACCGGTCCAGCATTAAACCGGACCGGCCCGGTTCAGGAAAAAACCGGTTCAGCGTTTAAAGAGTTCCCCCCACCCCCCTGTCTGCGCGTCTTCTCTCTTCCTCTTCGAACCCAAAACCCCTTCCCAGAACCCCAGGCCCTGTTACCTGCCTTCTCCAATACCATCTTCGCTTCGCTCTATCTCTCTCTACGCTGTTCTCTCTCACCCTTATCTCTTCCCAAAACCACCCTTACTCACAGAATTCCCAAACCCAGAAAACAACCCCAGCCCACCGAATTCCACCCATAGAAATTATCTCTAACCCTTCATTCACGCTGCAGCAGGCCACGTACCCACCTGTGCTGGCTTCATCAGGCACCAGCCACAACACCAGCATCGTCACCACCTTCATCCACCGTCCACGCACACCAGCAAATCGACGGTCGAGAGACGAAGGAGGTCGAGTATAAAGCAAGGAGGCAACGCCATTGAAGGAGGTTCAAACTTTAGGTAATTTTAGGAGTAGGTAATTTAGGTTGGTAATTAGGAGTAGATTAGGTTTAATTTCGTTTAGGTTTAGTTTAATTTCGCTTTTCATTTCAAATTTGTATTTGATTTTCAAATTAGGGTTCTCGATTTTCGCATGTTAGGGTTTCGAATTTCAGTTGTTGAGTTAGGATCTCATGTAATTAGGCTTAGTGTTGCTAAATTGGAGTTGTAATTGCAAGAAATTTGGGCCAATTCGAGTTCATTTGAATCCCCCACCCCTGTTCGCGTTCTCTGTTTGGCTTCGTTTTTGGAACAGCTGGCTTTAATTTGGGCATGGTTCCGGTTCGCTTTCGATTCTACAGCTTTTAATTCTGCTTTTGGTGCTCTGTTTTTGGCTCGAGTACTTTCTTGTTGTGTAGCCTTTGTGAGTTTGCTTCCCTTCCTGTTTCCATGAATCCCCTCCCTACTGTTGCTTTCGGTTCTGGTATAGTCGAGTTATCCCTGTTGTTTCGATTCTGCTCAATTCGTTCATGCTGCTGCTGCTTGTTTGTGTGCTGTTTGTGTTTTGTTGAATGTTGCTTAATTCAATTTTGAGTTTGGTTGAATGTTGCTATTGGCCTAGTCATTGAATGTTAGCTGAGTACTGGATTAGTTGCTTGCCTGATTTGCATTGCTTGGGTTTAGGACAAGTTTGGGTGTTGATTAAAATCTTAGTTTCAAGTTTGTAGGGTTAATTTTAGTCTCGGGTTATGCTGGATTACTAATTTGAAGTTAGCTTAATAAGTTGAGTTAGTGGTTAATTGATTATTTGTAGTTAGTAGTTCGGTGCTTTCGTTCAAATAGTTTTGCCGATTACTAATGGTTTAGGGTAATACTTAGGATTTGGTTTGGGTTTGATTTGGTTATTATAATGCGTTTAATAGTTTAGTTCGACAAATATTTCTATAGGTTTAGGTAATATTACTTTCTAAATGACCATAATTTCAACGTTTTCCCTGTGGACCGACCCTCAAAGTACTACGACCGAAAATCGGGTGCTTGAGGTTTTCCTTTTCGTCTTTAGTTTATTTAACCACCCTCAAAAACATCATCAACATTTTTTGGCGCCGTTGCCGGGGATGACTGCCAGATTTGGTCATTGTTTTTGTTTTCGTAGTTACTTTCTTTCGTTGCTTTGTTTTGTTTACTTCTTAGTAGTTGTGAGTTGATTAATCAGTTATTGTGCTTTGTTTTGGTTGATTTCTTTATTTTGTATTAATTGTTACTTAGTAAAATCATTTTGTTTTCGAAAAAACCAAAAATCCAAAAACATTTGAAAAACCTTCAAAAGTAAAAAAAAAAACCAAAAATCCAAAAACATTTTGAAAAACTTGAAAAATCCAAAATAAAATTAGAAAATTCAAAAACCCAAAAAAAAAACCACTTTTTGGCTGTGAAGGTTGGGATATGCATGACCAGTTGGATTAGAGACCCCGAAAGTGGACGATTAAGAAGGAGTGAATCTGAGCCTGACCTAGTACTCGAAATTGAACCTCGACTTGACTTAGGAGAAATGGCACAAGAAATAACTTAGAGCGATATTTTCTATCCTCCTAGAACTTCTTTGCCATCATGTTTTGTTGTGCCTGATCTTCCACCTAATGTCACATTCGAATTGAAACCTCATTACACTCAGATGCTCCCTAAATTCGCAGGTTTAGAGGATGCTTATCTGCCTTTAAGGGAATTCGAAGAAGTTTGTTCTATGATGCAGTTTCCTAATGTTCCCACTGATGTTGTACGAATGAAATTAATTCCTTTTGCTTTGCGAGATTCTGCTAAAAGATGGATGTATGGCCTAACTGCTAATTCTGTGACTTCTTAGGATGATTTTGTGAAATTGTTCCTAAGAAAGTATTTTCCTAATGCCAAAACTGTCAAGCTAAGGAATGAAATCAATCAGTTTGTGCAACTTGATAGGGAATCATTTTGGAAATATTTGGATAGGTTTAAGACCTTATTGGCTCAATGTCCCCACCATGGTCTAGACCAAGCTCGTTTATGTCAAATTGTATATGAAGGACTTGACCAACAAAGTAGGACCATGATAGAGTCCATGTGTCAGGGGGGTTTTCTCTCTAAAAGCCCTACAGCTGCTTGGGAGTTTCTAAAGGACTTGGCTGAAAAAACCATGCAGTGGGAAACCGCTCGTGATGACAGCCTAAATTCTAGGGTAGTAAGGGGTGGTTTATATACAGTCTCTGATGTGAGTCACTTAGAGTCTAAGATAGCTGTCTTAGAAAACATGTTGAAGGGATTATCTCCCCAGTTGTCCTCACTATCTCAGACTTCTACAGTGTCTTGTTCACATTGTCAAGCTTTAGACCATTCACTGAGTGCTTGTCCTTATTTTGCTCATCAATTAACAACTGAACAAGAACAAGCAACTATGGTTTTACAGAGAGCAAAGAATGACCCGTACTCCCCTTATTATAACCCAGGGTGGAGGAATCACCCTAATATGTCATGGGCTAGTGGACCTAATGCCGTTGTACATAATTCTCAACCAGGGATGTTTCATGGAAACAATTTCCAGCCTTCGGCTCAGCCTCCATAGTCTTTTCCAAGACCCACTTTCTCAGGTGCGCCTAATGCCCCTAGACCTCCACCACCTGTAGCTCAAATGCAACCTCCTCCTGGTTATACTGACCTTGACAAATTTGAGAGGAGAATGAATAGTAATATGGAGAGAATGATTAATGCTAACAATGCTCACATGGAAAAAATGATGAGAATGATCACTGAACAGTTTTCCCAGTTAGCATCTTCTTCTAGGGAACCAGGTACTTTTCCAAGTCAACCTGAAGTGAACCCTAAGGGTCATACCCCTTCCCCTTCTAGTGGCATTAATGAGTCAGTGAGAAAAGTGAATGCGATTATTTCTCCCCGTTCTGGTCGAGAGGTTGATAACCAAGTGAGGAACCCTGATGAACCTTGTAGGTATCCTCATCAATTCTTTCAGAATTCTTCCCCATCATCTGCACAACAGACTGGTTCTTCCAATGGGTCAGGGGAGTAATAGTGTTCCCAATGCATATGATAGTCCTACCTCTTCACCACCCTCCAAGGAAGAGGAACTTCAAGAAAAAGACTCTTCTGATTCAGCTAGAGATTCACCTTCTAAGAGTCGTTCCTTTCCTCCTTCGTCATCTTCTCAGAAAATCCAAATGCCTTTACCTCCTTTCCTTCATAGATTGAAGAAGAAAGATCAGGGCAATATTGAGAAGATAAGGGAGACCTTCTCTCAAGCAAGATCAATATTCCCTTACTTGATGCTGTTGAGCAGATGCCTCCTTATGCCAGATTTTTAAAGAATTTATGTACTACAAAAAAGGCAACTAGTGTACCTAAGAAGGCATTCCTGACTTCTGGAGCTAACTCCATCCTTTCCTAGATACCAGCAAAGTATAAGGACCCCGGTTGCCCTACTGTGTCTATAGTCATAGGGGACCAGCTCATTCATAGAGCATTGCTTGATTTAGGGGCTAGTGTGAATTTGACTCCCTTTGCTGAGTATGAAAGGCTAGAATTGGGTGAATTGAAACCTACCAGGATGGTCATTCAGTTGGCTAATAGATCCACTAGAATACCTCGGGGGATAGTTGAGGATGTGTTGATTAGAGTGGGTGACTTCATCTACCCAGTGGACTTCGTGGTGATTGAAACTGAAAAGGGAATACCTAGTCTAGCCAGTCAGATCCCTGTGATTCTAGGGCATTCATTTTTAGCTACTGCTAACGCCCTCATTAACTATCGAAATGGTATGATGAGATTGTCTTTTGGCAATGACTGTTGAAGTAAATGTTTTTAACATGCAAAGACAGCCGTCAGGATTTGATGATATGGACTCTGCTACCCTTAATTGGATAGAGAACCATGTGTTTGATGATGATTTGGATGATGCAATTGTTACTGAGTATGAGTCATTTCTGGTAAACGATAATCCTGAGTATGATATGGTTGAATTTGATGACTTATGCTCTGATGCTGATTGCTTACTCACTGCTATGTCTGAATCTGCTGATGGATCTGTTTTCCCCACTGTTCTTGAATTGAAACCCCTCCCCGATTCTCTTAAGTATGCATTTTTAGGACCCAATGAATCCTTACCTGTTATTATAGCTTCTGACTTGGATCGGGACCAAGAAGACAAACTCATTTCTTTGCTTAGGGAGAATAAGGAATCGTTGGGATGGACTTTAGGGGATATTAAGGGGATAAGTCCTTCTGTGGTGCAACATAGAGTCCATCTAGAGGACCATGTTCAGCCTTACCGAGATCGGCAAAGGTGTTTGAATCCTACTCTTCAAGAAGTGGTCAAGAAGGAGGTTTTGAAATGGTTAGAGCATAGGATCATTTATCCAATATCTGATAATGAATGGGTTAGTCCTGTTCAGGTCGTTCCTAAAAAGACTGGCATCACTGTAATTAGGAATGATAAGAATGAATTAATCCCTACTAGAGTTCAATCTGGATGGCGTGAATGTATAGACTATAGAAAATTGAATGCTGCCACCAGGAAAGACCATTTTCCCCTTCCCTTCTTAGACGAGACGCTAGAAAGATTAGCTGGACATTCCTTCTATTGCTTCCTGGATGGATATTCTGGATATACTCAGATCTCAATTGCTCCTGAGGATCAGGAGAAGACCACTTTCACTTGCCCATTTGGGACATATGTTTTTAGAAGAATGCCTTTCAGACTGTGTAATGCCCCTGCTACTTTTCAAAGATGCATGATTTCTATTTTCTCATATTTGATTGAGCAATGCATGGAAATTTTTATGGTTGATTTCTCTGTGTTTGGATCTTCTTTTGATCATTGCTTATGTAATTTGAGAAAATTTTTAGAAAGGTGTAGGGAGAAAAGTTTGACTTTAAATTGGGAGAAATGTCACTTTATGGTTAAGAAAGGTATAGTCTTAGGTCATATTATTTCCAAAGATGGAATTGAAGTGGACAAAGCTAAGACTGACCTGATCATCAATCTTCCCCCTCCCAAAAGTGTGAAAGAAGTTAGGTCCTTTGTTGGACATGCAGGCTTTTATCGATGATTCATTAAGGATTTCAGTAAAATTGCCAAGCCTTTGTCCAATTTGTTAGCTAAAGATATGCCATTTAACTTTTCTGAAGCATGTCATGAGGCATTTTCTAAGCTTAAACAGGCCCTTACTTCTGCTCCTGTCATTCATCCTCCTGTTTTGGGGGAATCTTTTGAATTAATGTGTGATGCATCGGATTTTGCTCTTGGGGTTGTACTTGGACAACGCATTGATAGAAAACCCCATGTGATTTATTATGCAAGTCATACATTGAATGATGCTCAACTGAATTACACTGTTACTGAAAAGGAATTTTTGGTTGTTGTCTTTGGTTTTGAAAAGTTCAGACTATATCTGATTGGTTCCTATGTGATTGTTTACACTGACCACTCTACCCTTAAGCACCTTCTCTCTAAAAAGGATGCTAAACCTAGACTTGTAAGATGAATTTTGCTTTTACAGGAATTTGATTGTGAAATCAAGGATAGAAAAGGGTCTGAAAACCTTGTAGCTGATCACTTGTCTAGGATTACCTGTGAGAGTGAGTCTAATGTTTCTGAATGTTTCCCTGATGAGCAACTGTATGATGTGCATCCTGGTCCATGGTATGCTGATATTGTCAACTATTTAGTTACCAATAGGATTCCTGAGGGATAGACCAAGCATGATAAGGATAGATTCTTTTACTTGGTAAATTTTTTCATTTGGGATGACCTTTATCTGTTCAAATACTGTTCTGACCAAGTCTTTAGAAGGTGCATACCTGACCATGAAGTGAGGAATGTACCGTCTTTTTGTCATGACCAAGCTTGTGGGGGGGCATTTTAGTGGGAAGAAAATAGCTGCCAAGATTCTTCAATCCGGCTTTTATTGGCCAACTTTGTTTAAGGATGCCATTGAATTCTACAAGAGTTGTCCCAGATGTCAGCAATTAGGCAAGATAACCAGGAAAGACATGATGCCATTAAACCCCATTATTGTAGTGGAAGTTTTTGATGTGTAGGGTATTGATTTTATGGGATCATTTCCAATATCTTTTGGGAATGAGTACATTTTATTGGCTGTGGATTATGTATCTAAGTGGGTGGAAGCCATTCCCTCTCGGACTAACGACACTAAAGTTGTAGTGAAATTTCTTAGGGAAAATATCTTTGCTCGTTTTGCCATGCCCCGGGCTCTCATTAGTGACCAGGGTACTCATTTTAATAATAGATCTTTTGATGCCTTGCTTAGAAGATATTCGATAGTCTATAGGCTGGCTACCCCTTACCACCCTCAAACAAGCGGCCAAGTTGAAGTTTCCAATCGGCAGATAAAACAGATCCTGGAGAAAACTGTGAGTAGGCATAGGAAAGATTGGGCCGATAAGTTGATAGATGTTCTTTGGGCCTATAGGACAACTTATAAGACTCCCCTCGGCATGTCCCCTTATAGAGTAGTTTATGGTAAGCCTTGCCATCTACCTGTAGAGTTAGAGCACCGAGCTTGGTGGGCTATTAGGAAGCTCAACTATGATTTGACATGAGACGACTACAATTGAGTGAACTTGATGAAATCAGAGCGGAAGCATATGAGAGTGGTCGATCTTCCAAGGAAAGGGCAAAGTTGTTTCACGATCAACATGTTTCGAGAAAAGAATTTTCCTCGACAATGAAAGTACTTTTGTATGACTCTCAACTTCACTTATTTCCAGGGAAATTAAGGTCCCGTTGGACAGGCCCTTATGTTGTCTCTCACGTTTTTCCTTATGGTGCAGTCCAGATTCAAGATTTGTAGACCGGTGCCCTGTTCAAAGTCAATAGCTAGAGGTTGAAACCATTTCTCGAGCTGCCAACCCCAGAGGATGTGGAGTGTCTGATGCTCCGAGACCCCGGCCCTACTCCGTGACTGATTGCGATCTGCGATAGTTTGGGTGTACTCAGCACCCAACCTGGTTTGCTAGAAACTCCTTTTCTTCTCTCTCTTTTCTTCTCTCTTTTCTTCTTTCTTTCAGTTTATTCTTGTATAGTTTACTATTTTCCTTATGCTTCTTTGATTTTAGTTTTGATTTTCATTTTGGTTTTATTTTGTTTTTGGTTTTATGTTTTTGGTGGTATTCTAGTTGTATATATTCTAGGTTATCCGGTTGTTTAGTTCATGGACTTGCTTTTTAGCGCCTTAATTCTCCCAATGAGGACATTATGAAGTTTTGGTGTGGGAGTGAGGTGCCCTTTTTTTTGAAAATTTTTGATGATTTTTGTTGTTTTTGGGAACATTTGTACTATTTTTAATTAGTTTGAATCCCCTATACTTTAGTTATTAGCTTGTATAGAAGTAGGATGTGCGTGATAAGTCTTTAACTTCGAATATGATAGTCTAAGCCCTAACTCTAACCCCAGTTGTTCATTAAAGGTTGTGTTATCCAGTCCTGATTTATTCTTTCATCATTATCTTTAGGTTTTAGGTTTCCATGAATGATTCTCCCACTAGCTTATGGCATGATTACTTTGGAAAAAAATTTACGAAAAAAGTGTATTATGAATAAAATAAAAAAAAAGAAAAAGAATAAAATTTGGAATGACAAGTATCCCTTTGAGGCATGCGCCACTGGGACCCTTTGAGGCACGTGCTACTGGGTGTTACCCTTTGAGGCAATATTGCTACTGGGAAAGCTTGCTTCCAAAGTCAGTATAAGAATAAATGTAGTTATGTCAGCTAAGAGGGATTGAGTCTGATTCTGGCAAACCTAAGCCCTAAGATGATGATACACATACAGACGAATTTTCATTTGGAAACCCTCACGAGACCTCACTCGTCCACTTGATAGTCCATGGGGTTTAAAAGGCTTGTTGCATACGCTAAATGCGATCGTGATTCCTACGACAGTGAGTTAGGATTTTCTTTTCTTATTTTTCATTTTCTTTTAGTTAGTTTAGTTTGTTTTACTCGAGGACGAGCAAAATCTTGGTGTGGGAGTATTTGTTTGAGCTAAAAATGTGCTATTTTTAAGCTACTTTTTCACCAGCTTTATGCCCGTTTTAATAATAATTTTTTAGGTTTTTAATTGATTTTATTTTATTTTGCAGATTTTTAATAAAAGTGGAAAAAGGGTAAAAAATGAGAGGAAATTGGGTAAAATAGCGGAAATTGAAAAAAAACTGGTCTGGATTTCAAGAAAAAAACCTGACCGGTCCAGCATTAAACCGGACCGGCCCGGTTCAGGAAAAAAACCGGTTCCATGTTTAAAGAGTTTCCCCCACCCCTCTGGCTGCGTGTCTTCTTTCTTCCTCTTCGAACGCAAAACCCCTTCCCAGAACCCCGAGCCCTGTTACCTGCCTTCTCCAGTACCATCTTCGCTTCGCTCTATCTCTCTCTACCCTGTTCTCTCTCTCCCTCATCTCTTCCCAAAACTACCCTCACTCACAGAATTCCCAAACCCATAAAACAACCCCATTCCACCGAATTCCACCCACAGAAATTATCTCCAACCCTTCATTCACACTGCAGCAGGCCACGTACCCACCTGTGTTGGCTTCATCAGGCACCAGCCATGACACCAGCATCGTCACCACCTTCGTCCACCGTAAAATGCACACCAGCAAATCGACGGTCGAGAGACGAAGGAGGTCGGGTATAAAGCAAGGAGGTGACGCCATTGAAGGAGGTTCGAACTTTAGGTGATTTAGGTTGGTAATTAGGAGTAGATTACGTTTAATTTCGTTTAGGTTTAGTTTAATTTCGCTTTTCATTTCAAATTCGTATTTGATTTTCAAATTGGGGTTTTCGATTTTCGCATGTTAGGGCTTCGAATTTCAGTTTAATTTCTGTTCTGTTGAATGTTGCTTAATTCAATTCTGAGTTTGGTTGAATGTTGCTATTGGCCTAGTCATTGAATGTTAGCTGAGTACTGGATTAGTTGCTTGCCTAATTTGCCTTGCTTGGGTTTAGGACAAGTTTGGGTGTTGATTAAAATCTTAGTTTCAAGTTTGTAGGGTTAATTTTAGTCTCGGGTTATGCTGGATTACTAATTTGAAGTTAGCTGAATAAGTTGAGTTAGTGGTTAATTGATTATTTGTAGTTAGTAGTTCGGTGCTTTCGTTCAAATAGTTTTGCCAATTACTAATGGTTTAGGGGAATACTTAGGATTTGGTTTTGGTTTGATTTGGTAATTATAACGCGTTTAATAGTTTAGTTCGACAAATATTTCTATAGGTTTAGGTAATATTAGTTTCTAAATGACCATAATTTCAACGTCTTCCCTGTGGACTGACCCTCAAAGTACTACGACTGACAATCGGGTGCTTGAGGTTTTCCTTTTTGTCTTTAGTTTATTTAACCACCCTCAAAAAAATCACCTACATTTTTGTGCGATATAATTGTAGGGAGAAAATTCTAAAACTCCAGGAGAACCAAAAATGTGCGTAAGGTCCATATCACTACAACAACAGCACGTGAAACACATAAAAAATAAAAGCGGTTCCTATATAACAAAAGTTCAGATGGGCAATTACAACCTTCAGATAGAAGTTCGTGGTACTATAGTATAGCTTCCAAGTAAACATAGCTGTAGCACCACACACCTAAAATTAGTACCTGAGCCATAGATTGCACATCCAAAGAACAACCCAAGTACAACAAACTAGACAACACCTGTTATACAAAAAGAAGGAATTGAAGCAAGTACATGATCAGTTGGGTCTACTTTGAATATGAAAATGGAAATCAATTTCAACTTTAGCAGTGACATGGCCCAAAGGAAACAAGATTCGAATGATTTGGTTTCCTTGGGAAAGAAAGAGATCAATCCTTAAGGAATCATCGTAATATACTCTCTTGAGCAAAACAAGATGAGAAGTAGAATTCCATGGATATGCTAGTGCCAATCAACAAGTAAAACACATGGCAAACCACAAAACCGATGACTGCCATTTAACACTCAAAGAATCCTCCACGCTCCACACCCACCTAACCCCCACCCCAAAATCTTGAAGGCAAGTAAGATTTCTTTAGGGTTTCCTCCATATCAGTTAAGCAGCCCATAAAAAAACAAGCTCTAGTCACTCAAATTTCATATAAGGAAATGAGAACTTGTAATCAACTAATCAAAATTTGACCCCTCTATCATAATCGATGGTTGCCAAGTCTTCAAACAACTGGAGTATGGAGTAGATGGGAGTAAGAATGGAAAGGGAGAGGATTTCACTTGCTAGCAACGAAGAATTGATGGAGAAAATAGGATAACCAAATGGAAAGGGAGAGGATTCCAATTTTGCCAGTCTGCGAGTGTGACTAAGAATGGAGAGCCAGAGGAAGATGTTTTGGCGCGAGAGGGAGTAAAAATTAGGGTTTTATTTCATTAATTGTTGAAGATTTCAATTTTCAGTAGGACACCACATTTAGAAACTACCAAAGACTTGGTGACAATTTTGAAACCGAACTCTTTGGTTTCCAATTTTGAAACTGATACAATATTTTGGCTTCAAATTTAGAAACTGATTTTATGCTGAATAAAAATCAGAAACTAATAGATTCCGTTTCTAAATTCGATTTCTAAACACTTATTTTGATACCCATTCCACTCGGTTTCCGAAATCCGTTTCTAAGGGCGAGTTGTTTTGTAGTGTAACAAAAAGCATTAGGTTCTACAAAAAAAGAAAACAAAAACGAAGAAGAAGAAATTATTAAGAAATTTTATTTTTCAAGAAGTCGATCTTCAAAAAAGAAAATAAAAAAGGAAAAGAAATGACCTGTTGGTCTCATCTACCCATAGTTTCCTAATCAAGTTTATTATCTTAGGACATTCATTTGTGAAGTAAAGCAAACGCCTTGTGCTTGGTTTCTTTGTTTAGTTCATTCCTTCTTAGTAAAGGTTTTGTTCGTAGTAAAGTTGACGTCTCCATTTTTGTCTATCATTGTTGTTCTAATATTGTTGTTCTCTTATAATGTATTGATAATATGCTTCTTACTAGTAACAATCCTATAGCTATGATCAAGTCTTTAATTTCACTTTGGTCCTCTCACTTTGCCACGATAGACTTGGATTACCTTCACTACTTTCTTAGAGTTTAAGTTGTACGCACTTCTGTAGGTCTTTTTTTTCTAAAAATAAATATCTATCTAAGCTACTTAAAAAGTTTCACTTTCATACTCTCAAAGCTTTGCCTTCATCATCCATCTCTAGGAACACTTTCTCCCTTACTGATGGAGCATTATTGGCTGATACTTTTGAATATAGGAGCATGTTATGTGGACTACAGTATCTTACCAGGACTAGACCTAATATTGCATGCATGTTCCCTATGTTTGAGTTAATTGTCTTAAAAAAGATTTTCAAGTATTTGCAAGGTACTGTTAATCATGATCTTTTCTTTGAGTCTTAGTCTAAATTAGATCGCATGGTTGCATGCTTTCTAAATGTTGATTGGGTGGAATGCCTAGATAGCAACCACTCAACCACAAGCTTTGCTGTCTTCTTATACTCTAATCTTGTGTCCTAGTATCATGCAACTTCTTACACAACTACTGATATTCAGAGGTTGCAGCAACAACTCCTCAACCAAGGTATTTTTTACAAGTCTCTATATGTTTGCATCGTGGCATCTCCTCTACCTAGCTGCCTTGCTATCAATTCTAGTCATAATAAGCACATTAGAGTTGACTACCTGTTTGTTCATGAAATGGTTTCAAAAGTTAATCTTTAGGTCAAAATTATTCCTCCTCGGTCAAGATTTCAAACATTTTCACTAAGGATCTTTCTACAATAGCTTCATAAGTTTAAGGCTAATCATTACTAAAATAAGGTCAGATAGCAACGAAAATCAACAACAAAAAAATCATCTTTATCAACTATGAAAAATGCGATGAATACCAGTAAAAGAATTATGACAGGGATTAGCGATGGATTGACTTCTCTGTCGTACATTTTTACCAGTCTCTGTTGCTAAACTACAAAAATAATTTTTATGTACTCAACGATGGATGTATTCATTGCTAAATTAAAAAAATACTATTTTATTTTCCCCTGCCATTCCGTCACCATGTGCATTTAAAGAGCCAAATCTAATTCTTTGGTTGATAGCAAAATAGAAAAAGGGACAACACCATGAAAGAGAGACTGATTGTGAGAGCAATAGCCACCCATCGTCAACGCTGCCATATGCACCGACCCACTAGAGTCTGGCTGCCACTGCTGTTTTTACTCCCCTCAAGTATGTCAATTTCTTCCCCACTTTGTCTTAGGTTTCAATTATTACATTTTATGAAATTAAAGTGTTCAATATATGCTAAAGCTAAAATTTGTGTTGAATTGTTGCTCTAAATTACTTCTTGCACTCCCTTATTGTATTTTATCATTTTGGTAACTCTTGTTATGTGATAGATTGGCAGAATTTGTGGCTCAAGTTTGAATATTTGTTATGTGTGAATAGAAATAAATTTGTAGGTGTTTACAAGTAGAATTTTGTTGGAATATTATAATTTATATGTGAATGGTAAAATTTGTGTAAGTGCAACAAAACAAATTTGTAAATTAGTAAGCTTTAAAAATTAGGATTGTTGAATTTAGATTATGTATTTCATTGAGTTTGTTGGCATAAGCTTATTGAAAAGGTATGTTACATTATATAGAAATGTGTTGTGAACTTTGTGTCTGAATGTTAGGATTAGAATTAGTTAGAGTAATTATGAATATATTTTGTGATAATTGAAATTGCGAATAGAAATTTTGAATATTTTGATGATATGAGAGCATGTAGTCAGTGAAGCATGTTAATTAAAGAGGCTTAATAAAAGTTAGTTTATATGTCGATTTAGTTTATATGTTGATAATTTATTAGGAAATCTTATGGACTCCAAATTAAATGTTTATTTAATTTCATTCATTTATATTTTTATAGGTTGGTTAATTTTTGATAATTAAAATGCATGTAATAGTTTAGTAATGTTTGAGAATTATAAGTACATGAATTGAAATTAAGACAAATCCTACAACTTATATAAATATTACTGTTTGAGCATAATATGAATGACTCCCCACATAGTTGGTGGATGCATAATAAATTATTGTCTGATCATAATGGTTATATGTAAGAATTCTAAATGAAGATAATAAATTTGATGAATTTGCATGTAGGCAATCAGAGTTTCAAAGTGGCAAGAAGTATGGATGTCCATGTGTTAAACGCAGAAATAGAGTACACTTAACACTCAATGAGGTAAAATTGCACCTTATGAATAAGGGTTTTGTGAAAGGATATCGGTATTGGGTAATTCACGAGAAGTAGAACCTCAACAATATCATTTTGGGTATTTTGCTAGTGAAATACCTCTCAATTTACGTACAACCTAGTGGACATCTCAATTGTTCACCCGAGCCCATGATTAGCGGTTTTTAGTCTTGGCAACTACCCAGCCCAATAATCTCTCGTTTTTTTTTTAAAAGAAATTCCCGTTTCTCAAGTTTAAGAATCACGGTTTTCATTCTTCCCATTGCTTGATTGCTCTGTGCTGCTTCAATTACTTTAGTGTTCGGCAATTATTCAATGGCTGGATTTGATTTTAACATCGTTATTGATGTTGAAGATTCATCAAATGCTCATTCTTCGTCAAGTTTGATCACGATTTTCAATCTCTACTTTTGTGTTCGAGTTTGGAACTTGTGTGTTTTAAATTTGCGTTCTAATAAGTTAATTCCAAGATTTTCCAACTGGATTGCATTCATTGTTATGATGCCGTGTTCTAAAAATATAATGTAGTTATTGGTTTGAATATATAGTTGGTTTTTGCAATTTGTAGTTCTGGATGTTTGTTAGAATGTTTGTTTTTGTTTTGAGTTGTATATGATATTTGTAATTGTGTTAATACCGGTTAAGATACAAGTTGAACAATGTTATTTCGTTTAATGCTTGAATATACTTCATTCTCTTTAAATTTTAGTTTGTGTAATATGAGAAATAATAGCTCACCATTACGAGTTATGTGATCACTAAATATAATAATTGGCTCACTAAAGAAATACATTTAGCTCACTGGGATTCAGTTTGTACTCAACAATCATAAATCGGTTCTGTACTCACTAAATGTAATCACTATAATCAGTTTTGGGCCTAACAGAGGAAACAATAGCTCACTATAAAAAAATTTGTTGCCTTCTACTACAAAGCAATTTTCTACTTACTAAAACAAATGTTTGGCTCACTAAGATTTAGCTTGTGCTCACCAATTATGCATTATAGCTGACCAGAAAAATCATGTTACTTTTGCTAATAATACTTCATTATTGCTATCTACATTAGATTGTTCTGTTGCTGCGGTTGTTGATGTTGATGATTATGTTAGAGTTTTGTGTAATCCTACTGGTGTTTCAAAAGGCAAAGACGTCACTTCTGATGATGGTAATATTGTGGGTGGTGTGTCTAATTATGTTGTGATGGATAAGGAGAAATGTGTAGATGTCAATGACGAATATGTTGTTGAAGTGAAAGAAGTTGATGAATCATAATTGATTGGTAAAAGAATCAGTTCTATAAATGTAGCATTTGAGGTATACAATGAGTATA
Source organism: Selenicereus undatus (assembly GCA_017589665.1). NCBI lineage: Eukaryota > Viridiplantae > Streptophyta > Magnoliopsida > Caryophyllales > Cactaceae > Selenicereus > Selenicereus undatus. Next base: position 89,852,068 of record JACYFF010031956.1, on the reverse strand, counting down.
CTTTTCGTAAGGGGCTTTCCATAAGATGTGACAAGTTGAGAAAGAGAGAGGGTTCACAAGAGGTGCATTCAAGGGAGTTTTGTTGCAGCAAACAAGGTGTTAAAAGGTGTCCTGGGAAAAAAGATAAGATATTTACAAAACAAAGTCGTAGGTGCAATTGTAAACCTAGGGCTATTTTTAAAATTGAAGCTAATGGGGAATGTGTTTGTAAGAAGCATGATATGATTTATAATTATGAATTGCTTTTGGAAGATAAGGTTCAAAAGTTGTGGTCACATAAAAAAGTCGAGAAAGCTTAAGTTGATTTTTTCCAAAAGATGAGAAGAAATGGTATGAAGTTTCGCAATGCTTATCGGCTTCTAAGAAATGAGGGTGGGAATTCGTCATTGCTTGGGTTTAGCGAAAGGGATGCCTACAATAGTGTTGTAAATGAAGTCAAGAGGACTTTAGACGGGGATGATGTCAATCATTTGGTGTGTGTTTTAGAAACCAGGTGTGTCAATGAGCAAGATTTTTTTCATAAGTTTAAATTGGGTGAGGATGATTGTTCGATGAGCTTCTTTTGGATAGATTCACAAATGAAATCTAACTACTTGTTGTTTGGTGATCTCCTTATATTTGACATGACTTATAGAACCAACCGTTATAAGATGATATGTGCACCTTTTGTTTATATGAATCATCATGCAAAGAATGTTATGGTGGGATGCGGATTTTTGATGAATGAGAAGATTGACAGCTTTGTTTGGTTATTTGAAACATTTTTGGAAACTATGGATAATATGCAGTCGAAAACTATGATGATGGACTGAGCATTTTCAATGGCAAATGCTATTGAAAAGGTCCTTCCTTTGGCAAAGCATATGTTGTGTACATCTTGGAGAATTCAGAAAAGAATATTGGTCATCTTAGGGTTTTTGGTGAATTTATTGATAAGTTTGACCATGTTTTGATGAGATGCGATATAGAAGCAAAGTTTAATTTTTATTGGCATAAGTGAGGCCCTCTCTATTTTTGTTTATTAATGTGCTCACCAACTTATTACTTTCTGCTCACTAAGGTTATATGTGTCTACTCACTAGATTATGCCTTTCTGCTCACGAAGGTTATATGTTTCTGTTCACTAGCTTATTTTCTACTCACGATTTTTGTGTGTTAGGCTGGTTGAAGAGTACAAATGTCTTAAAAATGCTTGGCTAGTTAGATTGTATCGTTGGAAGAAAAATGGTGTCTAACTTTTTGCAAGGATGTTTTTTCTGGTGGCATTTTATCGTCACAAAAAAGTGAGTTTACAAATGCTTCCTTAACAAAGAAAGTCAATGCCACTTGTGGGTTGTTTGATTTTTACAATATATTTTGTGACGTTATTAAGTAGAGGATTAAAGAGAAGGACGAGAATGTGAAAAATAAGGCTAGATTCTTTGAGATGCACTTCCCACATGTTAGCCTTTTGCGGCATGCTTCTAAAATCTATACGAACAACTTGTACAAAGTGTTTGAGAAAGAATACATTAAGGGGAAGTGTGTTGTCAAGATCTTCTTAGCTCAAGTGAAACCCCTTACGGTACAGAACATACATCTATTGTCTATGAGAATTGCTTTTTGAAGAAGTTTGGGTTTGTGGTTAGGTTTAATCTCCCCAACTAAAATGTTTTTTGCAACTGTGAAAAGTAGTACAGTGAGAGCAGTATTCTTTGCTGCCACTATTTACGTATTTTCTATGTTCATTATGTGCCTAAAGTCCCTTATCAATATATTTTGAAATGATGGACTAGGCTAGCTAGACCCCTTGGGTTGTGGAAAAAGCTTCAAGTGTTAATAAAGTTGGTGTTCCTGGTTCCAAATGGAAGGTTCAGATGCCTAGGCAATTTGAGGTTTTGCTTCTTGCAAGTGAATCTAATATCCAAGCAAGAAAGCTATGTGAAGAAGCTTTTGTGAAGTTAAAGGTTGATGCTAGTGTTGTTGTGGGTTTTGTTTATGTTTCTGACAAAAGAAAATTGCCTATTTGTGACCGAAAAAGCGGTCACAAATTGTGAAAAATCGGTCACAAATGATGTTTGTAACCACCTTTGTGACCGATTCCTGTAGTCACAAAACCCTTGGTCGGAAATTGAACTTGTGACCTATTCAGTCAAAAATTGAGACGCGATTTGTGACTGATGGTGTGGTCGCTATTTGTGACCGAATTTGTGACTACCTTTTTCTTCCACAACGTTTTCCAAACGGCTTTCGCGGTGAGGATTTAAGTCAGACATGTGACTGACTTTGTGACCGAATATGAATTGTGACCGATTTTGTGACTAATGTGAGTCACATAATTTGTGACCGCGATTGTGACTGGGGTGTGTTGCGACTGACTTTGTGACCGATTTTGTTGAAAATGTGTCATTCTATTGACCGTATTTGTGATCAATTTTGGTATGGTCAAAAAATATTTGTGACTGACATTGTGACCGCAGTCCTTTGTGATCGTATTTATGACTAATTTTGTTGAAAATTATGCTTCGTTGTGACCATTTTTGTGACCGATTTTGAAAATTGAAGAATAATTTATGACTGCTTTTGTGATCATTTTTTAAGTAATAGCTTGAGAAGTACATTTGAAATAAAATCATCTCCCTGAATTTACAAAACTATGACCACACATTTATATAGGCATGACAACTACATTCATGCTTCCATAACAACCAAAGCTTCATATTACATAATAACTGAACTAAGATCTAACATGAATATCTTCACATTAAACATATAAGTCTAAATTATAATAATTCAACTACTTTGAAAGTGTTTCAAACCACAAGTCACGTCATCAAACATTGCTACCATACAAATCATTTGTCATTCTCATCTGCATCCTCATTCTCTTGTTGATCATCACTGTTGTCGTCATCATCATCATCATCATCTTCATCTTCATCTTCATCGTCATCTTCATCTTCATCCTCACCATTACTACCACTAATGCTTCCAATTCCGCCATTTCCAACACCAACATTGGTGGATATTGGAATTGTAAAATTCATTTGTTGCATCAAAGTTTTTACAAGTTTTGTGGTCTCAGATAGTTTTTTCTCGACCTGATGCAACTTCTTTTTTAACTTTTTCTTTGATTGCTTCTGTTTTTCAAATAGTTCAATAGAAACTTTAGTGGCAGTAGGTGGATCGGTAGTAGAAGCACATGAATCTTCCATTCCAAATCCAAAAATTTTACCTTTCTTGGTGAGGCCAACAACCTCCTTCCAAATAGTCATATGAGTTTCCATCAACAATTGAGGAAGTGGTGCTCCTTGGGAGGAAGAACCTTCACCTTAAGTAGATGCTTGGATCTCTGAAAGTCTTTTTTTATACTTCTCCTACATTAATAAGAATGTAAGTATTTTTGTCAATTTGAAGATTAAAAGAGCAAAAGAAAATTATAGTGAATATGAGCATCTGTAACAACCCTCCGAATCCTAGTGTTTCTTAATTTCTGGGGCAAAACGGGCAGAGTTTTCCCTAAAAAATGACCATTTTCCAGGCTTAAAGCCTTACATTAAATCCCCTACATTGAATACAAGCAAAAAAGGATAAATCAAATCAAGCTCAACGGCTACACGCTGGAGACCACAACTCTACAGGCCATACGCTCGGAGTAAACCATTCAATAAAGTTCACTAATAGAAAAGAAATGCAAAGTACAACTCAATAGATTACACATCCGGAGTACTCGACATACCAAAAATAAACAATTTAAGTGGATAAGAAGTGTGAAAAAAACAGCATTGATGTTCCACATCACATAACCAAAACAAGCCTTGGAAATTAAACAATTCAGCTTGAATTCCTTGAACATTAAACAAGTACTTACATATGCCTCTTTTGACTTTTGATCGACAAATGATTGATCTTTTTTCCTAGAGTGGGTGAGTGCAAATCATTCATCAATAGTTGGCTCTCTTTGTAATCTTTCCGCCTACATACAATTAAAAGTAGATTAGTGATTATAAACACAAGTAAATAACTTCAATTAGTTAGTCGAAATCAACGCACATGTATGAAAAAATATATATATATTTATATTACCAATCTCCTTCTATGCTCAGAATGGGGAATTGATTCACCACAATGTACAGATGAACCTACTCCCAATGGTGATGCTCGATTCGTCTTGCGTAACGTACTTTTCCCTTTGAATTCTTCAGACTCCCAATATGCACATAAGCCATCGTAAACATCTTTGCTTAGCCACACAGGTTGTTTGCCACTTTTTCGAATCTCAAATGTCATTCCTTTTAATCTTGATAATCCATGAAACTCAAAAACTCTCCTAATCTCATGAGCATGCTCATCATCCCAACAAATTTTTTTCTAAAAGTAATCCAAAGTTATAAGCACAGGTAAGTATGTGAAAAAATATGTACCAAATGTTTTTTTTCTTTTTTTTTTGCAACTATTAGGCAACTTACTTTGAATTCATCAAACCACATATTTCGCACTTCAATTGGTTTTTCCTTCCAAGTATGATAAGATGAATCAAACTTACTTCTCATGATATTAGAGAGGGCATGAATGACGTCAGTATGGTTTAGGTAAAATCTGCCCCCCAAAAAAAGAAACATATAGTCATAAAAAGTTCATTTTGTAATGTTGCTTAAAAAAAAAAAACAATCAACGCAAAAAGTAAGTACTTACTCTTTTCCTCTTGGAAAGATCTTCGTCTTGCTTTGTTGTTGGACATCTTCAATAGGTTGGGAAACTTCTTGAGAAGGTTGAGAAGTTTCAGGAGTAGCTATAGGAGTAGGAATGCCTATTGGAGTGGTGGTAGATGTAGGTATATGGCCAAAAGAAAGGTGGGTTGGTTGGATAGTAGACAATCGGGGATTTAGCAGAGCATGATTATGAAAAGGTGGAGAGCTTGTAGGGATGAAATTTTGGGTGGGTTCTATGGTAGGGGCAATGGTAGGTGAAGGGGTAGATGCAGGAGTCCCTTGAGAAGAAGTAAAAGTGAAACGAAACTTTTTCTTGGTACGGCTTTTCTCCGACATCTTTCACGGGACAATAATTCATAAACAAATAAACACAAAATTGGTAATATAATTTAATTACTCAACTAAGTAATATACATATATATATATATATATATATATATATATATATATATATATTTAATAACTTAACAAAGTAATACGTTAGCATCAACTTACATTATTTCTAAACCAGGAAGCAAATTGTGTTGCCATTAAAGCGTCAACCCGTTGATCAGAAAGGTATGGGTTGTCTTCTCTTTTTTCTTGAGTGAAGAAGCTGCCAAGTGCAACACTCCTTTTTAGGGTTAAGTACATATTAAATATGTTTTGAAAGAACATATTGAAATATAAAATACTAATAACTAACCCAATATAAGGTTGTACTTCCTCGCAGTTTAGTAGAACATGAAGATGAGGAACATTATATTCTTCATCAGTCAACCACCGCGGTGTTACTCGCCTACTGGGACGACCTTGTGGACGAAAAACTGATAAAGTTGGTTGTGTATCATCCTGCTCAACTTCATCCTCATTTCTTTTATTTCTATTCCGCATACACGGTACATTAGATGCGATATAGTATGTGCAAAAGTGAGATGTTTCAAGATTAATGTACGCCTCACATATTGAGCCTTCTACACATGCCTTATTCTGCATCATTTTCTTTAATAAGCGCAAAAACCTAAGATATAATTTTCCATATATGTTAGCAACTGTAATTTAATCTTGAAAATATTTCAAAAAGTTATGTATAAAATAATAAAAACTTACCTCTCAAAAGGATACATGCAACGGTATTGGACTGGTCCTCCTAATTTTGCTTCATAAGCCATGTGTACAGGCAAATGCTCCATGCAATTGAAGAAACCAGGAGGGAAGATACGCTCTAACTTGCACAAGGTCACAACAATATTCTTTTCCATTTGGGACAGTTTCTCCTCGTGCAACACTGTTGAGCATAAGTCTCTAAAGAGTTGGCTAAGTTCAGTAAGAGGCTTCCATATTTGTTCAGGAAGTGCATTGAATGCAATTGGAAGTAATGATTGCATGAACACATGGCAATCGTGGCTCTTCAAACCACTTATCTTGATCTTATCAACATCCACACATTTAGCTAAAAATGATGATGAACAATTATCCGATATTCTCAAATCCTTCATCCATTGGCAAATAGCCTTTTTTTCCTGCATTGAAAAGCTAAATTTTGCCTTTGGTTTCACAATTTTTCCATTAGCCAACTCCTTAAGCTCTAATTCCTTACGCCTACAATATAATTTCAAGTCCATTCTTGCTTTGACATTGTCCTTTGTTTTGCCATCTGTATCCATAACTGTATTGAAAACAACATCAAATACATTCTTCTCTATATGCATAGAATCCAAATTGTGCGAAAGTAAGTTAGTTTTCCAATATGGCAATTCCCAAAATATACTTTGTTTGGTCCAGTTGTGAACTTGTCCAAAACCCTCAATGATAAAAGGTCCATTTTCAGTCACCTTAGGAAGGTGTTGCATAGTTTGCCATATTGTTTTCCCATATAGTCTAGTAGGAGGCCTACTAGTTTCACTTTTGTTCTTTGTAAACGCATCCTTATTCCTCCTAAATTGATGATCCATTGGCAAAAATTGTCTATGACAATCAAACCACGTCGGCTTCCCTCTATTCTCTAAACGAAAGGCTTCGGATAAGGACATACAAATTGGACAAGCTAATTTTTCATCTGTACTCCACTCAGACAACATGCCGTACACAGGAAAGTCATTAATAGTCCACATCAATGCAGCTCTTATTTAAAAATTTTCCTTCCTAGAAATGTCATATGTTTGGATACCTTCATTCCATAAGGTTTCCAAATCATCTATCAAAGGTTGTAGATATACGTCTACATTGGCCTTGGGATTTTTCGGACCAGGAATAATGCAAGTCAAAAACATATAAGGTGTACTCATAAACATTTCTGGAGGGAGATTGTAAGGAGTTAGAATGACCGGCCAACATGAATAGGGCTTTGCGTACTGTGATGAAAATGGAGAGAAACCATCGGCACATAAGCCAAGTCTAACATTACGTGGCTCAGATGCAAAATCAGGCCAAGTTCTATCAAAATGTTTCCATGCTTCTCCATCAGATGGATGACATAAAACACCAGGCTCTCAAGGATTTTCAAAATGCTATCTCATATGTTGAGCAGAACTATAAGATGCAAATAATCTTTTGAGCCTAGGAACGATAGGAAGATAATGCATTCTTGCTAAAGGCACATCCTTTTGTTTTCTCTTTTTTTTGGACGTACGCACCCTATATCGAGGAGAATCACAAAATTTGCATTGTTGTAGATGTGCATCATCTTTATAATACAGCATACAACCATTAACACAACAATCTATTTTTACAGAAGTGAACCCCAATTTTGTCACTAACTTTTCTACATCGGAGAACTTACTCGGCACATAATTCTTAGATGGACATGCTTCTTTCATAAGTTGTACAACTTCATTAAAACAACTCTGTGACATATTGTGCTCGGATTTAATACTCATCAATCTAAGAGCAACTGATAACTCAGAATGATTAGTGCAGTCATCCCACAAAGGACGTTGTAATGCATTTAACAAATCATAAAACCTTTGTGCATATGGATTAGGAGGTTCTGGAATATGTTGATTAAAAGCATCTTCAACCATTGTGTGATATGCATCATTGGACATAGCATGATTTTCGGAAGAAATACTAGGTGGACTATGATGCATGTTTACTTCTTTATCTTCAAGGGGTTGAAGTTCCCCATTTGATGTCCAATACCAATATCCACTAGTGAACCCTTTCTTATATAGATGAACCTTAACTTCTTCCGATGGTAGTAATTTTGTATTCTCACACTTCGCACAAGGACACCTATATACTTTCTCCCTCAAATACACAGGAAGGTTTCTTGCAAACATGCCAAACTCATTAACCCCCGTCACAAACTCAGGTGTTAATGCACCTCTATTGGAAAAAGTCTATTAACCATCCACCTACGATGCTCCGGAATTTCCATATTTTTTTTTAAGTTAGAATAAATTATTTCGTTAGTTTTTTTTCAACTATTAATAATAGTATAGCATATTAAATTAAACAGCATGATACACATAACAAAGGTATCAAAGTGCACATAGCTTCTTATATGAAAGCATAATTCTCACACTTAACAACCACATGCAGACAGAAAATCGAACACCCAACTTGTAAATTATCATACAATCACAATACAATTGGCTAGACTTCACGATATAAAATGCATTATTGGGCCATACTAGAAAGTTCATCTACTAGAATAACATTAATTTGACTATCCCAAATCTTTATGGCACATAAGGTACATTAGCTTAGGAGCTTCATAATTGAGTTTTTGGTCAAATAGATATCCAAATATTGAGTCTTCCACGTTTGAGGCATATATTAATGATATTGTAGCTTCTTATATGAAAGCATAGTTTTCACACCTAATAACAACCACATGTAGAAAAAAAATCAAACACACAACATGTAAGCCATCATACAATCACAGTCCAATTGGCTGGACTTCACGATATAAAATGCATTATTGAGTCATACCAAAAAGATCACATAAATTGTTGATGGGTCACTAAGCCCTTCCTTCATAATAACTACTTCATAGTTATGTGCGTAATAATATATATACTTACATTGGTTAGAATTATATACCTCTACAATACACCTTCACGATCAAACAACTTCAACGTTCAATCACTTATATTGATCAACTGCAAGCTGTATCAAACGTATGTACACATAAAAAATATGAGTTCTTGTATATAAGGGAGGAGAGAGAGACAAAGCTAATTCTAAATAAAATCGAAATCACAAACAATATGCCGAAAAAGATTAAATCTAAAACATTAATTATTAAATGAAAAGGTCCCAGAAACATTAATTATTAAATGAATAAGGATGGATAGGCAGAAGTTGTTGCAAGGAAATGAAAATGTTAGGAGGAAATATAAAATGACATTCCAAGTTGATAGTAAAGCTCCCTGAAGATGCAAATTACCCTTATTTTAAGTTATTTTCTAATAACTCATGTATTAATAGCAATGTGAGAAACCATAGAACAAATTTCAATATCAAAAGTGAATTTCCAATCCCAATGTGAAGTATCCTCCAATGAATATCTGCACACCAAACAGTACCTAGGGTACATTTTAATTTGAAGATTGCATTGTTTAACTATCGCATAATTAAAATATCACATTGGTTACATACGCTATCAAAGCTGGTAATTTCCATATTTGGGGCCTTCACCACGCTCTTATAGTGGCAAGCCCACATCCTGTTGTGTGTTTATAATTTAATCTAATACGTCCAAGAATTTGGTTGCCTAAACTCATTGAACCCTTTCAAATATCTGTGATAAATTTTTGGCCTCAATTTAATTGTTTCTTTTTTAGGGGTTAATGAGGGGCAATAGTTGATATGGGTGAGATTTCAACCCCTTCTTTCGTAACAACTTTAAAATACTCATGTTAGACGCTGATTTACTAAAATCGTCTCACATACAAGATTGTGGTACATATATAAGAAAAAAATGATCAAAAAATTAATGAAAAATGATACATTTGTTAAACATAAATAACAATTAATGAAACTATGTCATCTAAGAGTATAGTAAGTATTTGGATCTGTCACTGTGTTTGGGTGCTTTTTTGATGGAATTTCGTTTTGGAGTGACAGGCTAGGGATACAAGCTTTAAACTTATGAAAGTTACTACATAAGATATGACAATTAGGTTTTATAAACTTAGAACTCTCTTTTACTTGTACTCCAAAGTTCTATCAAAGTTTATTTACCAGTGTCAAATGTCATATATGAATGCTAAAAAGAAGGGAAAAATTGCCAAAAAGTATCTCATTCCTCTTTAATTTAATAACCCCTTTTACATAATGTTACGCACTTCATTCCTTTGCTATGCTGTGAAATTTTTGTTTTTGGGCAAGTTTAATTTCTTGTTATGACATTTAAGTCTTTTAGATAATACATCTTTGTTATAAGCCATGTTTTGATAGTTATTCTATTCTTAAACAAAACATACCTTGGAATGACAAAGTCATCAATAGCCTGGTGGGATTCATATTTTACTTGAGTTTGAACCCAAGTACTATATTTTACATCTCATATTGTATTAGCCTATGTGGGATTTAAACTCACACCTTCGTACAATTGCACATTACTCCACCATTGAGCTAATAGGCTTTAGCAAAGTAATAGCTAATTCATTAAAAATCACATGAAATCTAAAAAGTGAAATGCACAACAGGCTTTTTTATTTTAATATTCGAACAAACTTTCATAGCAATGCTTTATGTTTGGTTTGAACTGGGTTTAGCTCAACCGCAATGCAATTTGCAAGCCTAGGCTATTGACTCGAATCCAAACTCATATCCAACAAATGAGTAGTAAAGACACAAACTCCGAATTCCAAGCAATATTAATTTATATATCACCTTCAACCTACATATATTCCATTTAATTTCACACTATATTTCACAGCCCATTCAGATTCACAAATTGCCCAGAGAATTTCACAATGTTAGCAAAGTAATAGCCACTCTATGAAATCTTGATTGACCCAATTCCAAAAGTACTTTTTTCACCTTAGGAATGAAGCATTCAGCATCAAACAAAAGGCCTATGCTCAAATTTACAATCCCAAACGCCTCAAACTTATTAACTACCTGAAATCCCAACCCAAAAACCCACTTCAAATTACTTACCAACCACAATAATTTAACTCAAGCTTTATAGTTTCGATTGTTCTGGATTGTCGTAATAAGGAGCAATGAAAAAAGACTTGACTAAAGAGCAACCAAAACCAAAATCGAAATGAGCAAAACCCCAATTCTACAATTCCAACAAACAATTGCACAGATCAAGACAACCCACACATTACCACTAATTGAGTTGATCTTTACAGCAACAAAGAGAAATTCGGCCAGAAATTAGCATCAATTGAGATACATATGCGCTGGAACATAACACACACCTGGGCTTCGCCGGAATGACCACAAATTGCTCTGGCTTCTTTGGAATGGTCGAAAATAGTCTTCCAGATCTGGGCTTCGCTGGCCGGCGCTAGAAATGGGTAGAACAGAACCAACCGGTGTGCGAAATGGTGAGCGAGTTGGCGTGCGACGGATGGTGCAACTTGGTTCGGGTGAGTTGGTGCAGCACTCTAGCGACGATGAGATAGAGATGAGTAAGATGCTGCCGGTGACATTGGAAAAGAGAGGAGAGAAGCTGCCGGTGCCGGCGAGGATAAGGGCATGCTAAGTGGGCTCTCTGCGTACGAAGGGGGGTCGGGGGTTGTGTGGATTGTGGAGGCTGAGAGATAGAATTGAATGAGAGTTTAGATAGTTAGGGTTGTTTTTGTTACTTAAGCTAAATTGTGATCGAAATTTAATTTTTTTATAGTTACAAAAGCAGTCTCGATTTTTTTTAAAAAAAAATCAGTCCTAACTTTAAAATTAAAGAAAAAATGTGTTAAGTTTTCAAAAATTAAAATTTATGACTGATTTTATATCGAGGTGAAAATCGGTCACAAAATGTGACTATATTTCACACCATTCAACTCGTGGTCAGAAAATTCTCACTACCCTATATTGGTCACAAAATCAGTCACAAAAAGTGACTGTATTCAATCAGTCACAAAAAAGCGGTCACAAATTTCAGTCTTTCTTGTAGATAAAATCATTGGTAATCCTAAAGGTGTTAGAAAGAATAGGGAAAGGAATGTAAGGAGGAAGAGTACATCGGAGAAGATATCAAACATTGTAAGATCAAGGAAGGCAAGGTTTTCTTCAAGGAATGGAGGAGATGTATTACAATCTCATGTTAAATTCTATTCATAGTATTAATGAATAAGTTATATTTCTTATACTAATATCTTTTTGGAGTTTACTAAGTTTGTTGCTAAGCTCAGTAGATCTATACTGTGTTTGGCTCACTAAAAGTACTGGTACGCTCACTAATATAGTATATCTACTCACTACAAATACGTATTGGCTTACTATAATGTTCAATTCTCACACTCTTAGTCTTACAGGTTCCACTCACTACATTTATACGTTGGCTCACTAAAATATGTATATGCTCACTAAAAAATATGTGTTTTTTTGCGATGGTTTAGGTTATTTCTGCAAGTTCATATAATCCAGCAGGTGCATCTAATCCAGCAGTAGAATTTAATGAAATGTATAGGGTTTTTAGCTTGATTTTTGATGAAATGTTGAGGCAACCCCATGGGGGTAGTATTCTTGCCAATCAGTTAAATCCTACTTCTGGAACTCCTAGCATTCACGGGTAATATGCTCACTAATATAGTGTATCTGCTCAATAAAAATATGTATTAGCTCACTGATATAGTGTATCAGCTCACTACATTTATACTTTGGCTCACCAAAGATATGCATATGCTAATTTATTTTGTGAAACAGGTTACCTAGGAATCGAGCATGAAATTTTGGTATGATCATAGGTTTTTGATTTTCTATGTGTTTGTCATTTTCTTTCATGCTCTCTAACAATTATATTTTGTTGACTATAACTAATGTGGATTGTGTAGGTTTGAGGGCATGACATTGGCTTCTAGCATTAATGAAGTTTTTTTGCATCTGGCGCATTCAGTAGTTTTTTTGAACAAAACTTCAAATGTCAATTTTTATTTGATTAATAAATTCCAAACTTGTATTTTTATTCATTATGACGTGTTTAATTTTTTTTTGGTGATGTGATGCAATGAGAATTATTTTTTAATTTGTCAATTAAGTAAATCATGTTGAATAATTTTAAAGTTTATAATAGGTTGAATGCCTTTGAAACTTATAATAGGTTGCACATTGTTGAAGATACATAGCTCACTCGTTTTATCCGTTAGCTCACTATATTTTACAAAACTATTTTCAACTCTTTTGATGATTTAACATTATAAAAGAATAGTATTCTACGTCAATGACATTGTATACACCTTCAATATTTGAATAACTTGTTAATAATAGTTGTAAGTTTATATCAGACTAGTGGTCACTGGTTTTGCTTGCTAACTCATTGGTTTTGCCTACTAGCTCATTGGAAACAAGCATAGCAAAAAATATGAAATATTCAATAGTAAATGCTGCATGGTAGTAGTTGACCATCATTAAGCATAAGCATAGTAATAGTGTTTATATGAGAGTATTGGGTACATTTGTTCCTAAAGTTAGTCTAATTAAAGCAAGGCTCATTACTCATGCTGTTGGCACTTGAGGCTGGCTTGATTTTGCGTTCATTTCTGCTTGTTGTTTACCATAGAACTCCTTTGCGAGCCTCTTTACTCTATTCTTGTATATTTTCTTCATTTTTGATGATCCCACAGCAGTATCATGCTCTCATTACATCAAGCAAATTTTTGTCCTGCAAACAACAAAAAGGAAACAAACCATTTGTGGTTCTTCAATTAATAGGTCTTATACTTAGTTCAAGATATTTTTGTAGAGAAAATGTTTTTGGTAGACTTCATTTTTCTTGAAACCACAGTCCCATTTATTTGCTTGGCCGAAGTAAGACTCCATATGCCTCATGCAGAATATTCCACCGTCTTTGATATTGTCTGTTGTTTCTCCATGGTATTCTCACTTCGCACTGCCTTCATCTTCTTGACAAATTCATGTTTAGAATTGTTTAATAGCTCACTAAATATATATGTTAGCTCACTAACCAACAGCTTATCCATCATTAATTTTCAGCACACTATATACACTACAAAAAACAAAAAAAAAAACCTCATTGCCACTGTTATCTAGTCACACATGGATAAGTGTGGCAGGGAAATAAGCAAAAATGAGTGCCCAGAGCTATCTCCATGCAAAATAAGTGAGGAAAAATATGACCACTATTATAAGGGTCGCAGTAACTTGGAAAGGTCTGTCCAAGCACATTAAGGGTGCAGATTAGTACCTTATAAACATGCCTTTTCTAGCACAGATATAAAGTGTGGCAAGTGTTTTTTTTTTTTATATATATATAATTTTGCTTTTAGTTGCAAGGTCGGAATTTCTAGCTGGGAGAATAAAAGATATGTGCGCCAATTTCTTTTATATAATTTTAGTTTGTTTGCCAAAATAAAAATGCCTTGAGTGACACCACATAATGCTGTAACTTCTCCATTAAAAATCAAAAACTACTCTATTAGATGAGTGAACGGGGCAAGGCAATCAATATGTCACACAGTCACAAACCATACTTGTTGGGGAGTTAGGGCAAGGTAAGGCTGTGGCAGTGCTCATCGAACGTGAGGCTCTCATCCCTCTCCCCTCTCTCTACTTCACCAACGATATTGATCTAGTACTCCATCATCTCCCTCTATCTCTCTTCTTATTGTCTTTGTTTAATCCTTGACTGAAGCTCCCCTGAGATGTTGGGATTTCTCACAGGTACTTGCGATCGATTTGCTTTAATTCATCTGGGCTTAATTTTGTAAACTGAATTGTTTTTGAGTGAACATGAATTTACCAATCGAACATATTAGGATTTGATGAATTGGTCACATATTTAATCCCATTGGAGAAATTTGTAGGGTTCGAAGAAATTGTTCCTTACTTTATTAGTTTATAGGTATTGATTATCTTCACCTTGAAGATGATGGTTTAATTTACTCATATGATGGAATTTTTGCTTGGCCCACCAACTGTTCGATGCATTATCTCTAAGAGAAAAGCTGCTTCTTTTGTTTTTTAGCGTGAGATGGGAGTTGGGCTACCTGTTTCTTGGTAATGAAGTTGTCAATTTTTATGGGTTTCCTAGTATACTCTTGCAATATTCTTCTTTTTTTACCCTATTTATGTATTCTATTCAGTGTATGTTCAGTAAGCTCCTGAATCCGTTGGTAAAATCATTCAAAAATTCAGCATTCTTTCTTTCTTTTTATTCTGTTTTCAACGTCCTTGGATTTTGTAGGGGTGTGCATGTTACTGGATGTCCCAATTCTGTGAGACAAAGAGCCTTTCTAAGATCTTCATTGAAAGCTCTGTATGTGGAAAAGGAGTAGATACCTAAGGATTTCCATAGATCCTTTCTGTCACAGGATTTCAATTTTGATACTTAATCCACTTTGATAGGCTTGAGCCAAACTAAGAAGTTGTAGGACAAGGTGGAGAAAGTACTTGGTTGTGAGTATGAGCTGTTTGCAGATTCACTAGTTTGAGCATGCTAATGCCTTGGTTGCTTTGTAGGTAAGCATTGATTAATCCGAGTATTATACTGTTTAAAAACTAAGTCTTCGTTCATTTTAAATTGAAAACTAAGCAATTAGAAAGCCTGTTAAGTCGGTTCTTTGGATCTGAATCTGAAAACCTATTTCGTCTACAACATTGGTTCATTGTTTTCAAGGTTGGCAGAGATTTCAAACTGTAGGTTCAGCTTGTTTGATATGTAAATGTAGAGTGATTCACTTTAGATTGTGATGTTGAGAATCACGAGCAGTTTGGCCTAGATGAATCTCTAATTTCTCTAGAATGTAGGCTAGAGCAGGAGCTCCTGAGATGCAATATTTCTATGCAAGGATTTTTTATCACTAGCTACAAGTCTTTTCTAGTACTATAAATTCTAAAAAAAAAAAACTAGAAGGAGATGGGTGTGCACATTACAGCACGAATATCTACACACTATTCCAACCCATTTTAATTAGCTAGAGGAGAAACAATATGTTATGTTAATAAAAAAATTTGGTATTTTAACGTCTGCTACCTAATATATGATCTAGTTGGTGATAATATGTTGTAGGTGGTTGCATATGGCTGCTTATGTTTTGGGGGTGTTTCTTATTTATTGGGTGACAATTAATAATGGCCTTCAATTCCGTTTTACTAATTGTTAGGCTTTTATTCTTGAAAGTTGGATCTTGATGTTTTAGGTTTGTTTTTGATGTTGAGATTTTCAAACATAAAATTAACCTCCTTTTGATTAACTCCATTTATACATAGACAGGTGCCTACTGTCAATTATATAGTGGCCTTCATGATTTGATTTTGAGGAGAGTAGCTTTTTAGGCTCCCCCCCTGTCAAATATCTAAACAAAGCACGCTAATTGTCTATTTTGATTATGGAGTTTTCTGTGCATTTTGTTCTCTTTCTTTGCGTGTATTTGGCTGACATTAATGTGCTCAGGCTATTTGTGCTGCACTTCTATGTCATTTTAAACTGAAGACCAGTTTGTATTGCAGAAGAAGAGTTTGGAAGCGGTTTTTGACGATAAAGTGAAGGGTTTGGTAAAGACCCTTTTGACTCTTGATGGAGACTTAGAAAGTTTAGTGTCGTTGTCTGTTACATATATGTGACATGCAAATGACCTATAACTTGTATTGGTAGGCCTGTTAATCTATGCCAATGCGTTTTATTTGCGCATTAAACTAGAAGTTACTGCTTCCAGAAGCGAACCTAAGCCATGGATGCTGTCATTTCTGATGCATCTTGATTGTTGACGTATCTAAGTTTTTGTGCTAAGTGGATCACCTGTCTTAAAGGAATGGTAGGCGTATCATTGGCATCTTAAATTCTGAATACATTTTTGTGAGTTGTGAGTGGGTGCTTTGAAAAATCACTTATATGTCTTCCAATTCACGTAACCAGTTTGGGGAGATATCAATAATTTTGTGAATATCAAGAGGGTCTGAGGAAGTGATTCATTTGCAAACACACAATTTGGTCTGCTTCCTCTTCCTCAGCTTTCATGGTTCCAACTTTTCCAATGCTCAATAGGTATAAGCAGTCATGACAGAGATTTACTGCATGCTCAACCTGTCTATAGAATGCACACTCTTTTTCTTTTGATATCGCCAACTATGTGCATACATAGTTTGTATCTTGCATGTATATAGTCTTTTATAGGATGCTAGGTATCCAACTTTTGATCATTATGTAGTAATATATTATTTCATTTTCTTTATTTAAGAAAACCCCTCTTTCTATAGAATTCAATTATTATTCTTAGAAATGGGGTTGGACATCTTACTTATGTTTGTTGTCACTTGTAAAGAAGCAAATATGGTACGAAATAATTAGCTCAGCTTTCCGAGTATTGGCCATATGAAAGATATTATGGAATATCCTCTAATATATACGTTTTGTTTTTTCAGGTTTAAACCAAGGTCAACTAACAAAATGGGGCACCAAACGGGAGCTGTTTGAAGTGTCGACTTGGATTAAAGAGTTGTATACCATCACATACACTGATTATAATTAATTAGCTTCAATCGTAACTATATATACATATTGGAAAGAAACTTAGCTTTTGGTGCTGGACACATGTTGTAGCATGTTGAAACCTATTTAGTATCAGTTGCTTGAATGGATCTCATACTTTTTTATTGTGTACTTTACCAGCATAATTTTTACCTTGAATGATGTCCGTTAGGGCACTTCCATAGGATTGTGGTACTTTTTGCAATATTTAAATTTGTCCAAGTCTCTCTCTCTTATATCACATCAAA
>JACYFF010031956.1:89817711-89829537 GCA_017589665.1 Selenicereus undatus | reverse complement strand
TGAAGTAAATAGTGTGCACAATCAATGTGTGAAAAAGTGTGAAGATCTTATGTTGCAAAAGCAATCCATACAAACTGCCTTAGAGAAACAGTCTAAGGAGGTTAAATCTGATTATCGGGTACGTTTAAATGCTTCAGTGGAAGTAGCACGACAACTTCTAAATGGAGCATTGCCTTTTCGAGGTAATGATGAAAGTGAGTCTTCAACAAGGAAAGGTCACTTTTTGAATTTCCTAGAATGGCATGCCCAAAGTAATGAAAACTTTGGAAGTATTTTTAAAAAGGCTCCATTAAATCATAAATTGACTTCTCCTGATATCCAAAAAGACATTGCTCATTCTTGTGCAAAAGAAACAATTGGAAAGATTCTTGAAGAACTTGGAGATGAATATCTTGTTATATTAGTTGATGAATCTCGCGATGTATCCTGTAAACAACAAATGGCTGTTGTCTTGCGATATGTTGATAGAAAGGGTTTTGTCATGGAGCGTCTACTTGGTCTTGTTCATGTCACCGATACTTCTTCTTTGTCACTAAAGGAAAATATATATTCTTTGTTATCTCAATATTCCTTGACCCCATCTCGGATAAGAGGACAAGGGTATGATGGGGCTAGTAATATGCGTGGTCATATCAATGGGCTTAGAGCTTTGATTATGCAAGATTGTCCATCGGCACATTACATTCATTGTTTTGCTCATCAGCTTCAATTAACTCTTGTTGCTGTTGCAAATCATCATGATGATGTTGAATGGTTCCTTGGGTGGGTTGGTGTTACATTGAATGTGATTGGTGGTTCTTATAAACGTAGAGATGAGTTTCGTGAAAAACAAACAGAAGCAGTTGAAGAAGCATTACGTCTAGGTGAATTACAAACTGGACGGGGTTTAAACCAAGAACTTGGACTTGGAAGACCCGGGGACACTCGTTGGGGCTCTCATTATAAAACATTTACAAATATGATTATCATGTTTGCTCCAATCATTGATGTGCTTGATGGTATAGCAACCCATGGGAATCATTCACCTGATAGAGTCTCAGCGCAAGGTGCTTTAGATGCCTTACAGACGTTTGAGTTTGCTTTCTTGTTACATTTGATGAAATTGGTATTGGGTATTAAAAATGCATTGAATCAGGCTTTACAAAGAAGAGACCAAGATATTGTTAATGCTATATCTCTCCTTACTACTGCTAAAAGACAACTACAAATAACAAGGGACCAAGGATGGGATGATTTGCTTGCTGGAGTTTCTTCATTTTGTGTGAAACATGATATTGAAATTCCAGACATGGATGACTTACATGTTATTCGAGGAAAATCTAAGCGTAGAGTTTCCAAGGTGACAAACGAGCATTACTATCGCGTTGATGTGTTCTACACAATTCTTGATATGCAAATGCGAGAACTTAATAGTCATTTTTCTGAGACGACTACTGATTTGCTTCTTGGGGTGGCTTGTTTGAATCCTAGTGACTCATTCTCTAACTTTGATAAGAAGAAGATACAAAGAATGGCTCAGTTATATCCAGATGATTTTGATGACTTTGCCATTGAGGCACTTGCTTGTGAACTTGATACTTTCATCGCTAATGTAACTGATGATGTGAGGTTCTCCAATATTTCGGGAATTACTGAGCTTTCCAGGAAGTTGGTTCAAACAAAGAAGCATTTGAGCTTTCCCCACCTATATCAACTTTTGAAGTTGGCATTGATTTTAGTGGTTTCAACGGCAACTGTTGAAAGAGTATTCTGAGCGATGAAGTTCATCAAGACCAAATTGCGCAACAAAATATTAGATGAATTTTTAAATGATACTGTTGTTACTTATTTTGAGATTGATCTTTTTAAAAGTCTGTCGAACGACGATATTATGTTTTACTTTCAAAGCATGAGATCTCGTCGAGGACAACTTTTTTAAATGTATTAGTTGCGCATTTCATTTTTAGAACTATTAAAGTTTATATTATATGTAATATTAATCCCGACACCCCTTGCTTTGAATCCTGGCTCCGCCCCTGATATTGTGTATTGCCTGTCTCTGTGCCTTATTGAAGTTCTCAATCATTGCAACAAACCTTGAAGGTGACATCCTAGTCTTGAAAATCTTTTTGGATTTCGTATCTGCATCTCCAGCTTTTAGTATGGATTGGATAGACTTGGGGTCTTGAACATGAATGGTACTATTTGCTTGCTGTTTCAGGGATTTCTTTGGTTGATCATGTCGCAAAACTAAGAGTTGTCCACGTTTTACAGGACATTTTAGATTCTTCTGGGCAACCTGCATCTCTTTTTCAGTTTGTGCCCTTGCATATTTTTTTGACCCGATTTAGATTTGCTTTGCTCTGGGCTTTGATGCTCATTTTACTTTCTTTATTCTCTTCACCAACACTTCATCTTTAGAGTTAGATTCATCATCTTGCCCATGGGGAGGCATTTTGTAAGTGGTATCCTCCACGGTGTCCTCTGTTTCCTTTGAAAGTTGTCGATGAATGTTGGTGATTGTTTTCTCCAAACTTTCTTGAGCAATGTCTTTTTGAACTTTTGGGGATGCTCTACTTTGCATTCTTCTTTCCCCCCTTTTGTTCTTTTCTGTTGTCAATCTTCTCTTGTGCATTATTCTTCTTTGACTACTTCTTCCTTTTTTTCATGCACCATCTTTTGTTTTTCCCCCTATTGTGGGAGTGTTTTGTTAAGGTGGTTCTGTTGTTTTTTGTAATTCTTATTCTCCCTTTCCTTGTTGAGTAGCTTGTGATTCTTCCACAGCATGCACAGTTTGTTTTACATGCTCATCTATTGTGGGAGCTTGCACCTGCTCATCTTCTGAACTTATTGGAGTGGTGCAAACATTTTTATTCTTCTTACCTTCTTTTTTCACTGTTCTTTCTTTGCAGTGGTGCTTGGTGAGCTGGTTTTTCCTTCAAAGGTTTTGTCCCTTGGTGTGGACAGTTTTTCCTGCTCCTTTTCAAGCTGTGGAGCTGCCTTGTTTGCTTCTTCTACAACTGTATATGGTATTTTCTATAAGTGGACAAGATGTATAACTCAATAAATATGCACTGTTTAATGTAATATGTCTGGAGCTCACTAAAAAAAACTGTCTGCTCACTACATAAGCAGTTCAGCTCACTAAATATAATTGTAGATGTATAGTTTACTTGCTGACTAAAATTTGAGATGAACTCACTACAAATATGAACTAGTATATCAAAGGAGATTGGAATGCTTAACTGCACATGGTACACAAGAATAGAGAAGATGAATTTTCACACTGTTCGTTAGACATGTGTCACAATTGACCAAAGTATAGTTTATAGCTCACTAATTGGCAGCAATTAACCTAGAATATAATGTGCAACTCATTTCAATACAATTTCTCCTCACTACATATGCAATTCAGATCATTACATATAAACTTACATAATTCAGACATACATTTGCTCGCATTATGACTAATATCCTCTTCCATTCCTTGATTTGTTTTATTTGTCTTATTTTGATCCTTTGGGCTTCAACAAAAAAGAAAAATACAATTTAGTGCAGTGAACTATACTATGTGTGTTTGGATATATTTGAAGTGTAATTACCTGAAGTTCACTGGATCAGAAGAGATGTCTCTGACAACTTGCATAAGGATATCTTGAGGGCTTGTGCTTGACCCTTCTGTCTTCAGTATATCAAATAGTATTACATGTAATGTTAATATTACAGTACACGTGACAGCATACTAGAATAACTGGTGCAGCTCACTAAAGTGAAATCATGGCTCACTAGAATAGAAGCTATAGCTCACTGTAGCATGTGGAACTAAGTGATGGGAGTATAAGGTATAGCTCGCTAGAATTTAAGCTACAACTCACTGGATATGTGAAATAGTATATGAAAAGAGATTAGAGTTCTAGACTGCACACAAGAATGCATAGTATCACTCACTAGGATGTAAGGTACAACTCCATTATAATATAAGGTACAACTCACTAAAGCATGCATATATTGACAATCAATATAATATAAGGTACAACTCACTAAATTCAAGTCATCGCTCACTACCATATAAGGGACAATTCACTGTATTATGCATGTGTTGACTGTCATTAGAATATGATTTACAACTCACTAAATTCTAGTCATGGCTCACTAAATTCAAGTTATAGCTCACTACAATATAAGGTACTGCTCACTATAGCATGTTCTCTAAGTAAATTTAGACTACTGTTCACTATTGTCGTGGCCCACTACACATGTTTTATAACTCATCAAAATAACATATATAGGTATCTAACATGCTTATGTTGTGCGTAATGAGATATGTATTTGTTTTTTGTTTTCTTTAGAAACGTAGATAAAAGTGTTTCGCATGGTATTAATCAACATGAAATTAAGTGTTTTCTTGTGAATGTGTTGACAGAATCAGGTATTTTTGATTACTGCTCACTAATTATGTACTCTAGCTCACTAATGTTAGGTTTAAGGTTTTTAACATACTTTTTTTTAGGAGTGTTTGATTTATTACTAACAGATTACTTCTTCGCTGCTGCTGAATGATGAGTTTCCATCTGTAAACATTGCAAAAGTGAGATTATGAGAGTGCGATTTTCTCAAAACCTAGAATGCGAAGTGAATTCATTGTGTTGTTTCAAACAAGCAAATAAATTTCGTTTATTTCTAAAACTTACATCGAAATGCTTGCTTCAAGCTTCAGTGAAGATTTTTTGAAGTTTTTTTGCTAGAATATGCGAGCATTTTTGGAGAGAGAGTGAGGAGAAGTTTGTGGATTTGTGAGTGTTTTGAATGGACAGTTTTCTAAGCGCTTTTTTTCTTTTAAATTTTTTTTAAGCAATTTTTTGATTTTGCTTATGTGGCCCGCTCCAGCAGGACAATTGTGGGGCCAATTGTACATTTACAATTGTACACCCAGGTGGACCATATAGTTACTAGAAATACCCCAAGCTAATGGCTCGAGTCACAGTAATCATGATTATAATGAATCCTACATAGATCACATAGATGACATGATTAATGATGTCATACTAGAAAATCAAAATGTAAGGGATGAAGAGCCAAACACTTGTCAAGAATCGTTCTATAATATTGTTAAAGCTTCTCAACAACCATTATATGAGGGATATACTACCTACAATGAGCTCTTTGCTATTGTTAAGTTCTTAAGTATCAAGTCTAATTATAACATGCTATAAAATTATTTCAATAATGTTGTTTAATTAATAAAAAATGTGCTCTCCTAACAACCACGTGCCAAATAACTATCGCCAGATAAAGAAGGGTGTTAAAGATCTCGGCAACAATATGATACAATTGATTGTTGTTGTCAAACTTGCAAGGTCTTCAAAGACGACTCAAACCTCAATACGTGCAATTTTTTTTGTGGGCATTCAAGATGGATATGTAAAGTTTACAACAGAGACCAAAACCCCTTACTGTACGCAAGGATGCAGTACTTGCCATTGAAACCTTAGGTTCAAAGGTTGTATGCCCCAAAAAGCTTTGAGAGTAAAGGATGGAGGTAAATTCTCATGATTTAATTTTTAACTATGTTTCTTGCTAAGGAATTATGCATTTAGAAGAAACAAAAGTGCATTTTGAAAAGGTAGAATTGTTACAGGGGGTCCTCTTTGCCACTTATTTGGGGAATAACAATCGATCTTTCACTTTCGGGAGTTACTTTCGTAACTTAATGTTATATTCAGTCGGTGATCTTCTATCTTTCCTTCTTCAAATTTATTCTAAGGTGGATCACTACCTAATAGTAACCATAGATGGTGACTTTTTAAATATTAGAATATGAGAAAAATTACCATAACTAGACAAAGAGAAGCATATTCTAGGAGTTGTCTTACTAGAAAGACTAGTTGCTCCCCCCTTAACTTAGATGTGATGCAAATAGAAAAGAACTTCTTCAAAAACATGATTAACAATATTATGCATGTTCATGGAAAAACAAACGACGATGTCAAATCAAGGATGGATGTTTTAGATATATGTGACAGAAAAGAACTATATTTGCAGCAGGCACCTAGCAGTAAAATGATCAAACCAAAAGTGAAATATGTTCCTCCTATGAATAAAAGAACAAAGTTGGGTGAATAGGTCAATGGACTTCAAATGACGGATAGATACTGCTCCAATTTGAAGAATATTGGACCCTAATGTTGTAAAGTTTAACAATATGAAAAGTCAAAATTGTTATGTGTTCACAGAAACTCTTCTACCCATTGCATTTGGTGCTCTTTCAAAGAATGTGTTGAAACCTCTCATTTAGATATTTCCTCCATACTTCTTCAATGGAGCACTTATCAGTGCACTTTGCAGAAGAGGCACAACTTGGTGGTCCTACACAATATTGATAAATAAATCCATTTGAGAGGTAAAATAGATTGTATTTGACAGAAATAGATTTATCAAACTAGATTATAAAATCAATTACAAGTAATATTAAATATATATATTTTGTTAGATACTTTAGCCGATTGAAAAAAAAAAAATTAACCAACGAGCGTATCCTAAAGGTTCAATTATAGAAGCTTACCTAGAAGCTGAAACGACCTTCTTTGCCTCCTATTATTTCGGCTCTAATGTCTCTTTCATGTGCCCTGGATGTCGAAGAAATGAGGATGCCATTGAACATAATGGTCTTTTTCCAACTCTATTTGTGTTTGAACAGCGAGGGACCATTATTGTGAAAGAAAGATCAAGGTTTCTCACAAATGTTGAATATGTTGGTGCCCATCTTCACGTATTATTAAACTATGATGAAGTAAACACTTATGTCGGGTGAGTGCTGCCTTAGCCATTGTAAGTTTCAATTGAGTTTGTCCTCCCACCTTTTAAAAAGTAACAAATTTTCACATAACAAGTACGAACTGTACATCCCAATGCTAGTGACACTGATGTTGATACTATTATTGAAACTCAATTTACAGATTGGTTTAGTCAAAATGTAGCTAATTTAACTTACTCCCTTATAAATACTTTGATACAATTCGATGCATTGTATTAACTAAAACCACATTTTATGTCACCTTAGGTGGATTACATTCAACTCTTTGACAACCATAAACATTGGTATTTAAAACAACTGGCTGTGAAGTCCAATAGACTTGTGTCAACATGGACGACATATAGAGTTCATAGATTTAAATTCGACACATAAGCTCGTAGCGCCAGGAAGAAAACATACAATTGTGGTGTTGGTGTGTGTGGAACTGGAGAAGGACACGCTGAAAATAATTATTATGGCATATTGAAATATATTATAGAAATTGTGTATCCAGCTAAACCACTTAAAAGATGTGTACAATTCAGCTGTAAGTAGTTTGATCTCACATTGAATCATAGGACACGATCTCACAAACTAAGCAAACTTGTTCAGGTTCATTTCACAATGAGACATAGAAAGTACGATCAATTTATCTTTCTAAACACTACATTACAAATGTACTTCATGCCACACTCAGATCGGTCAACAGAAAGGACGAATTGGCTGGATGTCATACTAGCCAAACCAATGACCATAGTAAATAAGCAATACACTCTACCTATTACTTATCAATATTTGGGCATGACACTTGTGGTAATTGTGAATAATGTCATTCCAACATCATTAGTGGACAAAATTGCACAATTGGAAGAGGTTAATGATGATTTGGATTTCTCATTTATTCATATAAGTTATCTCATAGATGAAGAAAAAGCGGATGAAGGTGATGAAGAGACTCAGTGGGATGACGGGGATGAAAGATGAAGTAGAGTAAGATGTGAATTTATATGATGATGATGATGATAATGATGATGATGATGATGACGATGATGAAAATGATGATGATGACAGGGACTAAGATGATAATGAAGATGATGCAGATGATTAAATGCTTAAAAACTGCTATGTATTTCATTACTTTATAACATTTGGTTGTCATTTACTATTATTATGTGTTAATTATCAAACTTGTTATTCTGTACATATTATGTTGTGTGAATAAACTGTTAATAATCGTTATTTGTACTTGTATTTATTACCAAGTATTTCAGGTATGGATTTCAATACTCGCCGAGATAAGTCCTCTACTAGAGGTTAAGGAAGTGGTACGATAATAGGAGCTCCAATGCACATCCCAGTGCCATGGACATTGATCAACCTCCTTAGACACCTCATAGTATATTTTACATAGGAGCAACCATAAGTGCTTACACTTCGATTGCTTCAGGAACAATTTCAATCCTTAATCAATTTGGGATAGTTCCTATGGGGTGTTTCCCTAAGTCTGATCCATATATCTTGAATCAAACTTTAATGTATCAACAGTTTGGATATAACATTCCAAAACACACTCCCATTACCAACACTGTTAACCTTACTCCCAACATTGCTCATACCATCAGTGACCCTATCTATGACCAGTCTCAACAAGACAGTGGAACTTGAGATAATGAAACACATTCTGGTTATGGAAGCACCCGAATCGGGACATATATTGTGCTAAATGGCAACATGTAAGTCAGATATAGTTAGTTATTTCTAACTTGAATTATTTTGTTTCATGTGTCACCAATTTGACGTGTTTTTTTTGAAAAAATAGGTTTCTCTGAAATAATGGTGTTGCTGTAACGATTTTTTTGATCTTCCAAAGCGAATATGATGGAGCTTGCTCTACTAGGTGTAAAATACCTAAGTCTGTTCAAGATTTATGATTTGGAATGTTCAAAGTAACTAAAGTGACTACATATTACAACTTCGTGTATGCTTGATTCATTATACGTTGATGCATTTCTTGTATATGGAATTACAGAAGTGGTTCATTTGAGACCCTATTCATGATGCCCAAATTAGGAAGAATCTTGAAAACAAAGGCAATGCACGTTTGAGGGGTCTCCTTGGCAAAGCAAGGTCGTACAACAAGCAGCCTATATGGCTACATAATAATCATTAAAAAGGATTGAAACAATATCGGGCTAATGACGAGTACAAGAAACTATGTGAAAAGGCCCCAAAAAATTAGCTTAGTGATCCACAAAATCTTGGATCACCTCTTCAAACATGTGGCTCGTTCCCTATTCATGAGCATAGGGGGCGTTTAGTACCTAACTTGAGCTCTTACAACTTTTTTGAGCTATTTGTTTGAGTTTAATGTTTCGTGTGTTCTCTATATTCGTTTTACACGTAGAGGGACCAACTTGGGACAGATCTACAATTGTTGAGCTCTTGACCCAAACTGACAAACTTCATGGCAAAGAAGATAGACCTTGGGTTGATAAGAAATCACAACAAATATATGTACGCTGCCTTTTCAGTTTGAATTAGTGATTCAATATTAATCTATACAATATAACTAAGTATAATATATTTGATTTGTTGCAAACATTGCAATATTGTAGGAATCTTTTGAACAAGAGTTTCAAAATATCATCAATTCTCAAGGGCCCTTAGATGGCAATTCTCAAGATCAATCTCAATCATTTTCAAATCCAAATGAATTATGGATGAAGGTCTATTTAAACAAAAAGATCGTATTTACGGCATTGGAGATGAGGCCATCAACACTAGGACTTCCTCTAACTTTAGCCCCTCTCAACGAGCCGCTATAGTTAATTTTAACACTAACGGGTCGATATAGTTAATTTAGCGCTGTATTTAAGTGATTGATACTAAAGGTGAACACAATGGAAGCTTAGGCTAAGTTTAGCTATTATTACTAATGTATACTTCACATAAATTTTTTTTAGCAAGTACAAGTTATGTGCCATCTAAAGAGGAGCTAAATGATCTAAGTGGAGTGGTAACCAACTTGGGGGTGAGCTCACTTTACAAGCAGAAAATTATCATAAGCTTATGAAACATATAAGCAATTAGAGAAATTTAGCCAATACTAACCCAAAGCAACAAGGAAATTAAGGAGGAAATTCTAGCAGACAAATACGATTTAGTCAAAAAATGATACGCATGGAACAACAAATTAAGCATTTTTTCCAATACAACAAGTTTCTGACTCTGTATCGGAATAACCCTTTATTAATCCTTAGAAAAATGATAAAAATAAGAATGAGGATGAGGATAAGGATGAGGATGAAGAATATGATGATACTACCCTTGGAGATGATTTCTAAGTTCATGGGTTCTCTCTTCCCTATTCCAAGCATATATGCATTTGCTTGAGGAGAATGGTCTCATGGTGTACTTCAAAACTGTCCTTTATAGGAACTGTTTCTGCAAACTTGTGACTTGAGTTGTGATAAATTAGTTGAAAACTATTTGGTTTGTATGTGGTATTTTGCTTGTATATGGCTTGGGAATTGTTGAAAACACACTTGAAATGGTGCATTGATTTCGAATTGGTTGAAAATACTCTTTGTAATTGTGTGAAGTGAATTGAATGTATTGTACTAAGGGATAGTCGGCAAAGTAGGTTTTTATTAAAAAAATATAAAATATAGCGATGGATCACTAATGAAATACCTATCTTTATCAAGTTAATTTAAAAAAACAAAACCAAACCAGCGATGGAATCCCTGGTCCGTCCTTAACAACAATGGAAGTCTGTTGCTCACTTACCATCACTCTGACGTCCGTCGTCATTTCCGTCGATAGCTCCTTCGTGATGAGCAGATAAGTGACTTTAGTTTTCCATCACCATATCCGTAGCTGATTTAAGAATTCCATTGCTAAGTGTGCTTTTCTTTCACTGATTTTGTTGTTATATCACATTTTCTTGTAGTAAATTTGTTCGTGGTACCCTTATATAGTTTGAGTGAGGGTACTAGTGTATATATACAAATATTTTATATTTTATGTCAGGCCTTGTGTTGTGAATATTGTAAATCCTAATTTCTAATACAAATACATACCAAGGTGCCTCATTAAGGCGGATTGCCTAATTACATTACATTAACACCCAAAAATATAAGAGTTTCCCTGTATAACCTTCCATGCGATAAACAAATAGGTGGTTAGGTTTTGCATGTTTCATTGTATTAACTAATACTCAGGATCTATGCGATGCGTGAGAAATCTCATAAGTTCTTTAATTTTAGTAATTGTTTATAGGTTGTTGGTAAGAATATCACAATAGGACTATGCATGCATAAAAAGTTTTGACAATCTTACCACTAGTTAATACTTGCTTGGACTCTTGTACTCTAAAAATTGAAGCACTCTGATAAGTTTTCACATGTCATAATAAGAATATGTGCTAAAGAAAACATAACCTTACCATGGTTAATTGTTACTGTTGCCTTGAACTCTTGGCATGTTTTGCTGGTAAACTATTTCTGGTATTATCTTGTATATATATAATCTTTAAATGAGATTGTATTGTATCTAGGATCTCAAATATTTGTTTATGTTCAAATAGATAGAAAAACATAACTAAGAATGATGAATATCAAATATCTTTCAATATTTCTTGATAAAAAATAATTGCGTATTCATGGTAAATAAGATAGAAAATATGTGTATATGATTGTGTGTCTTATAATATTTCACAGTCATTGTGAAAGTTTGAAAAAAATTAGAAGCCAAATATGCACAATAGATCATACGTAATTGGTGCATTTATATCATTATTATATAATGTATTATTTTTGATAATATTGAGAGTACTATTACTAATATAATATACTGTTTTGTCATAGTTGAACATTTCTTTTTCTAGAGGGAAGAAGAACTTCAAAATCGCAATTGACATTGTACAATTCTTTTCGGGAAGAAACGTCTTCTCTTTGTAATTGAGTAACTTCTATTTTTTTAAAAATAAAGAATTTAAAACTTTTTATTGTTTTCGAATATTGTTAAAATTAATAGTATCAAAAATTTAGTGT
>JACYFF010031956.1:89796300-89806742 GCA_017589665.1 Selenicereus undatus | reverse complement strand
TATATATATATATATATATATATATATATATATATATATATATATATGTATATGCTCAAACCCCCTTCGATTTTATCAATATGTGATATCAATGAGTGGCACAAGTCCCACTTTTGAATTCCAACACGCTCCTTTGCGTGTGGACTATAAATCAGGCCAAACACGTGTGTACAATTTTAATCTAAACGGGGACAGTGATAAAACAAAATTGAACAACCCGTTCTAATACCATGTTAAATTTTTCATATAAATTGAGTTTTTAAACAAATGAGTTGTGCCTGTAAGTACAAATAAAGTTCTAATCCAAAAGTTGTTGGCAATGGGTAGAGTGACTCACGAGCTTATATCCATACTCAAATCTTTTAATTCTATCAATATGAAATAGGGCTGACTTTTACACTCCAACAATATCAATAATTGAAACAGGAAAATTATTCTCAACCACAATAAAATATATTAAGAAACAAAGGAGGAGAATTATCAAATCATATAAACAAAAGAAAATCAGAATGAACTATATAGTTGGGGACCATGAAATTGACCCTTGGTGAACACGACACAAGGGGACACTTCAAACTCTTTCTTTTCCTGGCAAATTTCATGTCACAGTATGCGTTCTAATCCCAACTTGGCTGCCACAACTCTACTTGCCTTTCAACATGTTTGGCACGTTACTACTGGCATCAAAAAAGACAATGGAGGGAAAAAGACTCTAGCTTCCTTCCCGTTAGCGCTATTAGAGATACTGTAGCATATCGCAAATTATAGGGTGCAACTGGATGGACAATTCACTTTTTCCACTCGATTTACTTTTTCCACTCGACTTAAGGAGTTTCAAAATTTATTTTGCAGGCAATTTACTTGAGCAAGGAGCAGCATAACGGTAAGATGGCAAGTCAGTTTTAACTCCTTTGGATCAAAGGTTTGAAGCCAAGAAGAGATCTCTTATTTTTTAAATTAAAAAACCTTTGCTTTTTCTTTTTGTCTTTTTTTTTATTTTTTAGTTCATTTTTCCTTCAGCTTCTGTAGCCAACTTTTGCCTTATGTACTTTGCTTTTCTTTATTTTGTCTTATTTTTCATTTTTTGAGTTCATTTTGCCTCAAGTTTTTATAACTGCTTTTGCATTATTTTTTTATGTGTGTGTGTGTATATATATATGTGTGTGTGTGTGTGTGTGTATGTATATATATATACATATATTTCTATATATATATGTATATATATATATATATATATTTATATATAGATGGTATATCATCCACCCGATTGTACAAATGCAATTATACAATTGAGCCCACAAATTACCCATACGGCGCGCCACGGGTCGAATTTCGCCTCACTAAAAATACTCTATAGGTCACTAAAATATTTTATTGTGCATCCAGTTTCGGTCACTAAAAATAAAGTATAGCTCACTAAAATATTTTAGTGAACTGAGACACAATTTTAGTGAGCTAGTACGTACTTTTAGTTAGCAGATATACCGAAACTAATGTATCTTATGTACCCAAATTTTAATTAGTAAAAATACTATATAACTTATTAAATATGCTATTGTACTAAAAAAATATTATTATGAATCTGAAACTCACTAAACTACATTCTAGTTGTTTATATTTTTTAGCGAGCTATGATATTTATTTACTGAATTGTTATATCATACAACCGGTTGTACAGAAGCAATTGTACCATCGAATTTCAGCTTACTAAAATGTATAGCTCACTACAATATTTAGTGAGCTGAGATATAGTTTTAGTGAGCTCATACATACTTTTAGTGAGTGGATTGATCAAACCAATGCGTATTATGTACCCTAGGTTTCACTCAGTAAAAATACTATATAACTTATTAAAATCTGTTATTGTGCTAAAAAAAATGTTATTGTGCATGTGAAACTCACTAAACTATATTTTTGTTGTCTATATTTTTTTAGTGAGTTATGACATATATTTAGTGAGGTATGGCATATATTTATTGAGTTATGGTATATATTTAATGAGTTGGACTACATTTAATTACTTCACTACATTTCTATTATACCTTCAAAACACAATACAAACACCTTATGTCATAGTATTGAGCTGTAATATAACCCATGAACTTGACAATGTTATTTACTAGCTATCTATACTATTCTTTTTAGTGAGCTATGCTATTTATTTAGTGAGCCATGATAGATATTCGGTGAGCTATAAAATGTATTTTGTTACCAATATGATTTAGCCTGGAATACTAATCATTCGTAATAAAAAATGTGTGAACAAACAATATAGTACACAATTTTGATTAGCACATATACTTTTTTGTTCATATTCCAAGGTATGATATATTCGCCTTTTAGTGAGCTATGACTTATATTTAGTGAGTTGTGACATATTTTTAGTGAGTTCGATTATATTTGTATTATACTAACTAAATATGTATAATACGAATGCGCTTATGTCATAATAAAAGATAATTCAAATATTTCTTACTAACATTGTATTGCGCATTAAATATATTATTTAGCTTACGAATGCATATTTGCGTTTTGAAACACCAATAGGATTACACAAAATTCTAACATAATCATCAACATCAACAGCCTCAGCAATAGAACAATCTAATGTAGATATGAAAAATGAAGTATCATCTCCAAAAACAACATGATTTTTGTGGTGAGCTATAACACTACTAAAAAAGTTAAAAATAACAACAGAATACAGCGACAGAATTATTTAACGACGGACGTAGCGACGGAAATGGCAATGGAAGAACATCATCACAAAAAAATTCAGATCGATTATGCGATAAACTGGGCGACAGACACATAATTCCGTCGCAAAAATTCAATGTTGGCGACGGGAATTTCCGTCGCTTACATTAAAAAATTAATTTTTTTATATAAGTGACGGAAATTCCGTCGCCAAGCCTACAAAAAATTTAAACTTCAATTTTTTTGGGCTGGCAACGGATATTATCCGTTCCCGTTTCGTCGCCGCCCAATTTAAGTGAACCAACACTCGGTTCTGGTTTCACTTATTCGACGTGATTCCAAATAGAGAGAGACAGAGAGAGAGGCGGACGCAACAGCGCCACCCGACCATCGCCATCGCCACCCACCTGTCGGCTGCCCCGTCCGCCGCCGTCGCCGGCCGCCCCCCACCACTGGTAGCCGCCGGCAATCCTCTCCCGCCCCTCTTATCAGTTGTTTTCAACACATTTGAGGTGAGTTCTTCAACTAAATTAACTATAATTTCTACAAATTTTTGTATTAGATTGTTAGAATTTCATAGTTCATATTTATGTTGAAATGTGATATTTGTGTGATGTTATTGCTCTAATTTGGTTCAAGATTTGGGCAAATGTGATTTAGGGTTTAGATTTGGTAGTTTGAAGTTAAAATTTGATATGGTGGTGGAATGAAATGTTTTAATTGATAATGTTGTTGAAATGTTGTATTTGTGTGAAGTTATTGCTCTAACTGGTTATAAGAATTTGATAAATGCGATTTAGGGTTGAGGTTTGGTAGTTTGAAATTGAAATTTCATATGTTAGTGGAATAAAATGTTTTAATTGATAATGTTATTGAAATGTGGTATTTGTGTGAGGTTATTACTCTAATTTGGTTGGAGATATTGCTTAATGCAATTTTGGGTTTAGGATTGGTGACGTGAACTTGAAAGTTGATATATTGGTGGATTGAGATGCTTTAATTTATAATTTTGTTCAAATGTGATGTTCATATGAAGTTGTAGCTCTTATTTGTCTGAAGATTTCACCCAATGCAATGTACACTTAGATTCGGTAATTTTAAGTTAAAATTTGATATATTGGTGGAATAAAGTGGTCAACTTTGTATGAATTATTAGTTTTGTGAAATTCGTAAGAATATAAGTATATTTGTAGAAATTTATAAGGTTTTTTTTGGGTGCATGTAGAAATTTATAAGTAAACATATATAATATATATTTGAGTAACTTATGTAATTATTATAATTTTAATTGAAATTAATTTTTATCAATTATATTATGTGGTTATTGTTATTTGAGCAGAATATGAATGGTCATCCACATTGTAGGTGGATGTACAATATATTACTGCCTGATCGTAGTGGTTATATGCAAGAATTTCTAGATAAAGTAAACCAATTCGATGAATTTGCACGTAAACAGACAAAGTTTCTAAATGGGGGAAAGTATAGATGTCCTTGTGCGAAATGAAGAAATAAGGTGTACTTGAAACCCGATGAGGCCAAAATGCGCCTTATGTATAAGGATTTTGTGAAAGAGTATTGGTTTTGGATAAATCATGGGAAAATAGAACCTCAACAATATGAATTTGGGTATTCAAATAGTAAAATTCACGAAGTTGGAGGTTCAAGTCATATTAATAATGACTACTATGAATCATACGTAGATCGGATGACGAACATGGTTCTTGATGCTATAATGGCAAATCAAAATGTAAGGGAAGAAGAGTCCAACACTTGCCGAGAACCATTTTATAATATGGTTCAAGCTGCTCAACAACCCTTATATGATGGTTGTTCCACCCACAGTGAGCTCTCTGTAGCAGTGAGACTGTTGAGTATCAAATCTTATTATAACATGCCACAGAACTGTTTCAATGAAATTGTTCAACTAATGAAAGAGAAGTGTTCATTTAAGAACCACGTGCCAAACAACTATGGGCAAATGAAAAAGGTTGTTAAAGATCTCGGCAGCGATGTTGTCCTAATTTACTGTTGTCGGAATGGTTACATGTTAGTTTTTAAAGAGGACGCAAATCCGGATGAGTGCAAGTTTTGTTGGCATTCAAGATGGAAGAGGCAAAGGTCCCAACAAAGAAATTAGAATCCATTGCCATACTCAAGGATGCATTACTTGCCGTTAAAACATCGACTGCAGAGGTTGTATGCATCAAGAAGTATTGCAGAGCACATGAGATAGCATTATGAACATCGGCTTGAGGACGGTGTTCTATGTCATCCATCAGATGGGGCAGTATGGAAACATTTCGATAAAAAGTACCCTGATTCTGCTTCCGAGCTTCGGAATGTGAGGCTGGGCATATGTGCTGATGGATTTAATCCTCACACTTTGTCTTCAGGATGATACTCTATTTGGCCGGTGGTAGTTACACCTTATAACCTTCCCCCTGAAATGTGTATGACCACATCATTTATGTTCTCGACTTGTGTAATCCTCGACCCCAAAAATCCGAAGAACAAAATAGATGTATATTTACAACCTCTTATTGATGAGTTGAAAGAGTTGTGGGATGTTGGAGTTTAGACATATGACATTGCTACAGGGCATACATTTTAGATGAAGGCTGCACTAATGTGGACCATCAATGATTTCCCCGCATATGGAATGTTATCTGGGTAGAGTCCTAATGAGCTATTAGCATGTCTTGTACTTATGAAACAGTAAAAGGCTTTGAGATTGAGAAATGAAGGTAAATTCTCATAGTTCGATTGTCATCGGTATTTTCTGCCAAGGAATCATGCGTTAAGAAGAAATGGAACAACATTTAGGAAAGGCAAAATTGTTACAGAGGGTCCTTCTCGGCGCTTATTTGGGGAAGAACTTTATGTCGAGGTGGAAGATTACCCAATGGTAACTACAAATGGTGACTTTATTATACCAGGATTTAACAAAAATGAGTACAACTGGACAAAGAGGGGCATATTCTGGGAGTTGCCTTATTGGCAACACCACTTGCTCCGCCATAATTTGGATGTGATGCACATTGAGAAAAACTTCTTCAAGAACATCATTAGCACTATTATGGATGTCCATGGGAAAACAAAGGATAATGCTAAATCAAGAATGGATGTTGTAGAAATACGTGATAGATAAGAATTACATTTACATCCAGGCCCAAGTGGTAAGCCGGTTAAACCAAAAGCGAAGTTTGTACTTCCTGTGATTAAATGAAGAGAGTTGTGTGAATGGGTAAAGGAGCTTCAAATGCCTGATGGATATTGCTCTAATGTGAAGAATATCGTGAACCCTAATGAGGAAAAGTTCAACAACATGAAAAGTCATGATTGTCATGTGTTCATGAAGACTCTTTTATCCATTGCATTTGGTGCACTTCCAAATGATGTGTTGAAACCTCTCATTGAGATAAGTCAGTTCTTCAAGAACTTATGCTCAACAATACAGCGAGAAGATATGCTTGAGGAAATGGATCGGAACATTGTCATCATTTTGTGTAAGTTAGAGCCGATTTTCCCTCCTGGCTTGTTCAATGTAATGGAGCACCTCCTAGTGCATTTGGTAGAAGAGGCTCGACTTGGTGGTCCAGTACAATACCGATGGATGTACCCATTTGAGAGGTAAAGTATACTATAATCGATGAAACCTTATCTCAATTCTTATGTGTGGAATCACTTAGAAATGATTGCAATTGGGAATTTGTTAGGTTCTTTGACCGATTGAAGAAAAAGATAAAGCAACAAGCGTGTCCTGAAGGTTTAATCACAGAAGCATACCTAGAAGCTGAGAGAACATTCTCCGCCTCCTATTACTTTGGCTCTAATGTGCCCTCCATGCGCAGTAGATGCAGGAGAAATGAGGATGGCATTGAACATAATAATCACTTCCCAACTCTATCTGTGTTTGAACCGCAAGGGACCGTTATTGGTCGGAATGATCCAGGTATTTCACAGATGCCCAATATATTGCTGCCCATCTTCACATGCTATTAAATTGTGATGAAGTTAAACCTTATATAGGATTAGTGCTACGATAACTTCCAATTGAGATTATCATTCGGAACGCAAGTATGTTAATGGTCTTCATAAAATGTAACAGAATTTTTATAGAAGAAGTCAAAACTGCACGTCCCAATATCAACGACGCTAATGTTGACACCATCATCAAAACTCATTTTGCATATTGGTTTAGTCAAAATGTAAGTATTACAACTCATTCCTTCATACTTTTAACATAACAGTTAGGTGCATTGTACTAACTAAAACTACTTGTTATGTCACCTTAGGTGCATTATATTCAACTATTCGACACCTACAAACAGTGGTACTTGACACAATTAGCTGCGAAACCAAATTGGTATGTGTTGACGTGGACGGCATATAGAGTTAATGGATTAAAATTCGACACAGAAATTCGCAGCGTTGGGAAGAAAACATATAATTGTGGTGTTGGCGTTTGCGGTACCGGGGAAGATGATATGGAAAATGATTATTATGGTGTACTAAAGGATATTGTCCAAATTGAGTATGTAGGCGAACCACTTAAATGATGTATGTTATTCAGTTGTGAATGGTTCGATCCCACATTGAATCG
This sequence comes from Selenicereus undatus, assembly GCA_017589665.1. NCBI lineage: Eukaryota > Viridiplantae > Streptophyta > Magnoliopsida > Caryophyllales > Cactaceae > Selenicereus > Selenicereus undatus. The sequence continues at coordinate 89,799,439 of JACYFF010031956.1, read as the reverse complement.
CGGGACACGATCTCATAAACTAGCCAAACTTATTGAGGTCCACCGTATAAGGAGGTACCGAAAGTACGACCCCTTCATCTTCCCAAACACCGCATCACAAGTATACTTCATGCCATATGCATATCGCTCAAGGGATAGGGCCAATTGGCTTGTAGTCATACCAACCAAACCAAGGGCGAGAGTGGATAAGCAGTACACTCTACCTACTGCCTACCAACAAACGGACATGACGACAACCGTTGAGCCTGTGAATGATGCTATCCCTACATCATTAGTGGATGAAAGTGTACTACCGGAAGAGGTTAATGATAAAATGGGGTTTTCATTCATTCAGGCTAATGACAAGATAGACGAGGTAGAGGATGATGAAGGTGATGAAGAGGATAAGCGAGATGACGGTGATGAAACAGATGAAGTACAGGAAAATTTACATTTGTATGATGATAATGGCAATGGCGATGACAATGATGATGATGACGCAGATGATTAAGTGCTAATGAATTCTTATATATTTGAGTACTTTGCATGAAAAACTATTGGTTGCGACTTTACTTTTATTGTATGAATGAATTTTGAAAATATGTGTTAGCTAAGTATTATAATGTCTCAGTAAATGGTTGATATATGCAATTATTATATATTTGTACTTGCATTTGTTATCACCTATTTCAGGTATGGATTCCAGTTCTCGTTGAGGTAAGTCATCCACTCGAGGTAGATGACAAGGCATAGGAGCTCTGCCGTAGATCCAACCGCAATAGATGTTGATCCATCTTCCCCCAAGGTACCTTATATCCCAGTTCACCCAGCAGCCACAATGGCTAGTTACATACCAGGTCTTTCAGGACCAATGCCTCCTGCATTTGGGGATTTCCATCATCAAACCTCATACATTCCCAACCAAAGTACCATGTACGGCCAATTTACCTACAATATTCCTTCAAACCCCCTTTTGTCAACATTGTGCAGCCTACGCCTCAATCCATTGACCCTCGCACAAACCAGTCCCAAGACAACATTGTAACTGGAGAAAGTGAAGCACAATCTAGTCATGGGAGCACTCGAGCAAGGACTTGGATTGAACCAGATGGTAACGGATAAGTCTTCAATTGTTATATGTTATAAACCTCAACTATTTTGCATCACAAGTAATCAATTTGATGTGTTATATTCGATTAGGTTTCTCACCAATGAGGGTGCTATTAGTAGGATATTGCCCATATTTCAAAGCAAATATGACGGAACTTGGCCTACTTGGTGTAAAGTGCCCAAACCAGTACGGAATTTGTGGCTTGGAGAGTTCAAGGTAACTAAAGCGCCTACATATTAACAGTTTGTGTGAACTTGATAAATTACTATTGTATTATTTGATGTGTCTGTTGTTTTCATAATTACAGAAGTGGTTTATTTGGGATCTGGTCTATGAGGACCGTATCAGAAAAAATTTTGAAAACCAAGGCAATGCACGCTTGAGAGACTTCCTTGGCAAAGCAATGAAGCACAAGAAGAAGTCTGTTTGGCTCAGTGATGCCCAATGGGAAGGACTCCAACAATACTGGGTTAACGAAGGTTGCAAGAAACTGCGTCAAATAGCCTAGAAGATCCGACTAGGTACTCCAAAAAGTGGTGCCCCATCTCTCCAAACCTATGGCTCGATCACTATGCATGAGGATAAGGGACGTTTGGTAAATGAATTTGCTATGTATTTCCTGCTTGTGGTTGATATAATTCTGTGTGGCACGTACATAAAAGGAATAACCTATTACGGAACCCACAATTGTTGAATTATTCAGCAGCACTCACAAACTCCATGGCAAAGAAGACGCCCCTTGGGGTGACAAGAAATCAGAACAAACATAAGTAAGCAATTAGCTATTCTCAATCTTTATTGGTTGTTCAATCTAAACTTGTGTACTTTACTTTCATTAACTGTAATATATATGATTTCTTGCGCATGTTGTGACATTGTAGGAATCTTTTGAATGTGAATTTCAAAATGTAATCAACTCTCAAGGGACTGGGGATTGCACTTCTCAAGATCCAAACCAGCCACTTCCAAACCCAAATGAGTTGTGACTGAAGACGTACAGGAATAAAAAAAATTCGTATTTATGGCATTGGCGATGAGGTTGTCAACATTAGGGAATCCGGTTACTTCAGTCCCACTCAAAGAGTCGGTACAGTTTTCATAGTAAAATTTCAATAAACATGGTTATACGATAAGTCTACTTAATTGTAATGCTAATTCGTACTTCACTTAAATGTCTGTCAGTAGGTACTGGTTATACGTCATCGTAACAAGAGCTGAATGACTTAAGGGGTATAGTAACTAACTTGGGAGGTGAGCTAACTTCACAAGCTGAAAGTTAGTGGTTGCTTATGGAGAAATGTAAGCAACTGGAGGAATCCAACAAATTGCTCACCCAAAGCAACCAACAACTGAGCCAACAAATAATGAGCATAGATCAGCGCCTGCAAGCTGTCTTCCAAACGCAACAAGCTTCTGGCCCGGGATCTCAACCACCCTTTACTCATCAATCACAACATAATGAGGATGAGGATGCGAAAGAGTAAGATGATGATCCTCACCTTGGTGATTGAATTGGTTGCAGTTTTCCCCCAACTGGTGGCTCTCCTGCTTGGTTCTTCATGGAGTACACCTCTCGTTGCTCGCTTCCCCTCCCCTTGGTGCTTATTTCATTCCCCTCCCCTTGGTCCTTATTTCATTCCTCTCCCTTTGGCGCTTGCTTCTCCCTCTTCTGCAAACTTAACGTCACTTTTAATTTCTAGCAACTTATGGTTTGCTTGGATTTGTAATTTGTGATATGTAGAGACTTTATTTGGGACTTGTGCTTTGTGAATTCAAAACCCTTGGCTTGAAGTGTTGCTTTGGATGTGATGTTCCACCTTTGTGTGCCTTGGAATTGTTAAGAACGCTTCAAAGGAAGTCATGCTTGAAGCCATTAGATGTTTATTGAGTGCAAACTTCTTGTAAATTTCTTGCGGGAATTGAAATGTATGTACTAAGGGATACGATCAAAAACAAGTGTTGTTATTTAAAAAAAATTAGAAACTTAGCGACGGACTGGCGACGGCACTAAAGCATTTTTTTTTAATGGGGCAAAAGCCAGCGACGGAC
>JACYFF010031956.1:89767730-89778490 GCA_017589665.1 Selenicereus undatus | reverse complement strand
AAAAATTTCCAATTTAATATATGTCTTTGCGACTGTGATAAATCTAATAAAAATTGCCATTGCCAATGTCATGAAAAAAATTGCCAATGTCATGAAAAAAATTGCCATTGCCAATGTCATGAAAAAAATTGCCATTGCCAATGTCATGAAAAAAATTGCCAATGTCATGAAAAAAATTGCCAATGTCATATCTGTCTTTGCGACTGTGATAAATCTAATAAAAAAAATTGCCAATGTCATAAAATTGACGGGATTGATTTGGGCACAAATGGTAAACCTTTTGGGACAACTCCAAAAACACAAATTCATGTTTATTCTAATGGGGATTCCCACGCCGGAATTAAGTCTGATGATCCTCAGAATCCTATTGCTTTGTATTCTACTAATACTTCAGATGATATTAATGTGGAATCGGCGGAGTCGGATAAAGGAAATTCTAAATCGGAGTCCGATAAAGGAAATTCTAAATCCGAGTCAGATGAAGGAAATTCTAAATCCGAGTCCGATGAAGGAAATTCGAAATCCGAGTCCGATGAAGGAAATTCTAAATCGGAGGAAGATGAAGGAAATTCTAAATCGGAGGAAGATGAAGGAAATTCTAAATCCGAGTCCTCAAAAGGAAATTATAATAAGGAGTATAAAGATAAAGGATATTATAATTCCGAGTCCTCAAAAGGGAATAATAAAGAGGAAGATTTGGACGATTCTACTGGTGGATACGGATCCGAAGAGAAAGATTATAAGGCTCGTCTTCATTCGTATCAGGAGGAGACAGGGTTAACTGAAGCTATTCAAACAGGTACAGGTCAACTAAACGGTATTCCTGTAGCAATTGGGGTTATGGATTTTCAGTTTATAGGAGGTAGTATGGGATCCGTAGTAGGTGAAAAAATAACCCGGTTGATTGAATATGCTACCAAAAATTTCCTACCCGTTATTTTAGTATGTGCTTCCGGAGGGGCACGGATGCAAGAAGGAAGCTTGAGCTTAATGCAAATGGCTAAAATATCTGCCGCTTTGCATAAGCACCAAACAAATAAAAAGTTATTCTATATATCAATCCTTACAACGCCCACTACTGGTGGGGTGACAGCCAGTTTTGGTATGTTGGGAGATCTAATTTTTGCCGAACCCAACGCCGACATTGCATTTGCGGGTAAAAGAGTAATTGAGCAAACATTGAATCTGACAGTACCCGAAGATATACAAACGGCGGAAAATTTATTCCAAAAGGGTTTATTGGATCTAATCGTACCGCGTAATATTTTAAAGAACCTTATAAGTGAGTTACTTAAGTTGCACGCTGTGAATAAAAATCAAGTCGAGCATCAAGGTGAATGATTTGTGTCAATTCGATAAAAAAAAAGTATTTGGTTTATAGGAATCAAAGTAAAAACTGGAAGGATGGAGGCTTTTAGTCGGCGACACCCTAATTGTAGAATAGAAGTAAAGTAATCTAAAAGTGTGAGTTTAGATATTCACATTTTTGGATTACTTATTAGGAAACCCCTTTCTTTTTCCTTATTTCAAATCCCTCTTGGATCCGATTCTAACGAATCCTTTGGAAATTCAATTAATAAGAAACCTTATTCTTTCGATTTATTTTATTGAATTTGTAGAAGCAAAAGAAAGAAGAAAAAATGAAGAATAATAAAGTCGATTATCATATATTATATGTGGAAAGCTGATTTTTTTAGTTCTACATTCCTTGCACTTATTATATATACTCTACTGACTTCTAATTCTATATCTATGGAATTAGAATTAGAATTTATTTATGAATAAAATAACATAAAATAACAAAAAAAATATAACAAACAGGTACAATATAGTAAATCGAGGTACCCATTCTATGACAACTATCAACTTTCCCTCTATTTTTGTGCCTTTAGTAGGCCTAGTATTTCCGGCAATTGCAATGGCTTCTTTATTTCTTCATGTTCAAAAAAACAAGATTGTTTAGTTAGATCCTGTGGTGTGGGCCAAATCCAATTTTTCAAGACTTAGACTTGAATCATAACACAGATATCTATTTAGCAGAATGGTCTACCACGTGATTTCTTCCGAACATAAAAGAAAGAGCCCTTATGCATGTGCATGTGGAAACATGACATTAGGGGGGTAGATGTTATTATTTTTGATCTAACTAGTTTCAAGTAAAGATTCACATCAGAATGGTACTAGTTGATGAGAGTTACATTGGAAACAAAAAGAATAAGGAAAGTCAAATTCATTTGGGATATTCTTTCAATTCAAATAAAATGCAACCCGATCCACTATGAATTGGCGATCAGAACGTATATGGATAGAACTTATAACGGGATCTAGAAAAATTAGTAATTTCTGCTGGGCATTTATCCTTTTTTTAGGTTCCTTAGGATTTTTATTGGTTGGAATTTCCAGCTATCTTGGTAGGAATTTGATATCTTTATTCCCCCCCCAGACAATTTTTTTTTTTCCACAAGGGATCGTGATGTCTTTCTATGGGATCGCAGGCCTCTTTATTAGCTCCTATTTGTGGTGTACAATTTCGTGGAATGTAGGTAGTGGTTATGATCGATTCGATAGAAAAGAAGGAAGAGTATGTATTTTTCGTTGGGGATTTCCTGGAAAAAATCGTCGCATCTTCCTCCGATTTCTTATAAAAGATATTCAGTCTATTAGAATAGAACTTAAAGACGGTATTTATACTCGTAGTGTCCTTTATCTGGAAATCAGAGGCCAGGGGGCCATTCCCTTGACTCGTACTGGTGAGAATTTGACTGCACGAGAAATTGAACAAAAAGCTGCTGAATTAGCCTATTTCCTGCGTGTACCAATTGAATGAAGTATTTTGAAACGAATGCTTTCTTTCTCAGCTCGGAATAAAATAAAAACTCTACATACAATCCCCTTTTTATATGGCGTACCTTAACGGAAATTTAATCTGAACACCCATTCGGGTCAAAACAGACGTATACAGGTATACAGAAAAACCAAATTTTGTGCTATGGGTAACTCGTGAAATTTTTCCAAAGATTTGATTGATATTTTGGTAGTCAAGTAAGTTCTCTCGTCTTGAAATCAAAATAATATTCATAAATTTTAGTGGCTGTCCCACGTATTCCTTAAAAGGAAGGAATTGCTTCGAATTGAACCAATTGCAATATCTGGAAACACGATTTTTTAATTTATTCATTCGAATTCAGAGTGGATTCTTTATTCTTATTCTATATTTTGTGTTTTTTCAAAGATTCAAGGACTAATTACCAAATTAGAACAAAAAAAAACGGAGAATAGATTCATAGATTCGATACTTTGTAATAGAGTAATAGAACTCATGTTTCATATAAATATTAGGTCGCATAGAGTCGACGAGCGCGCCGGGTTCGTTAACAATTTCTATATGAAAAAAAAATGGAAAAAAAGAGAGCATTTATTCCCTTTCTATATCTTGTATCTATAGTATTTTTACCCTGGTGGATCTCTCTATCATTTCAAAAAAGTCTGGAATCTTGGGTTACTAATTGGTGGAATATAAAGCAATCAGAAACTCTTTTGAATGATATTCAAGAAACGAGTCTTCTAGAAAAATTCATCGAATTAGAGGAGCTCCGTTTGTTGGACGAAATGATAAAGGAATACCCGGAAACACATCTACAAAAGCTTCGTATAGGAATCCACAATGAAACGATTCAATTGATCAAGATGCACAATGAGGATTGTAGCCATATGATTTTGCACTTCTCGACAAATATAATCTATTTCCTTATTCTAAGTGGGTATTCTATTCTGGGGAATAAAGAACTTATTCTTCTTAACTCTTGGGTTCAGGAATTCCTATATAACTTAAGCGACACAATAAAAGCTTTTTCTATTCTTTTATTAACCGATTTATGTATTGGATTTCATTCACCCCACGGTTGGGAACTAATGATTGGCTCTATCTACAAAGATTTTGGATTTGCACATAACGATCAAATTATATCTGGTCTTGTTTCCACTTTTCCAGTCATTCTAGATACAATTCTCAAATATGGGATTTTCCGTTATTTAAATCGGGTATCCCCATCACTTGTAGTGATTTATCATTCAATGAATGATTGAAAAGAAAAACGATATACGGATATTAATCCAATTAGAATTTATAATTCTAAGGTTTCTTACTTCGTACATAATCAAAGCATTCAAAATCGTACTTACTCCTTCTATTTCTACCCATCCAAGGCGGGGAGTTTCTCCCATATTCCAGTAATAAAATTCAGTTCAGTAAGGTAAATAGCAGAATCGTGGATAGGGAACTAGACTAGCAACCTACCCAATTTATTGTAGAAATTTTCGGGATCAACGATTGGACCATGCAAACTAGAAATACTTTTTCTTGGATAAAAGAACAGATTACTCGATCCATTTACGTATCGGTCATGATATATATAATAACTCGGTCATCCATTTCAAATGCATATCCCATTTTTGCACAGCAAGGTTATGAAAATCCACAAGAAGCAACTGGGCGTATTGTATGTGCCAATTGCCATTTAGCTAATAAGCCCGTGGATATTGAGGTTCCACAAGCGGTTCTTCCTGATACTGTATTTGAAGCAGTTGTTCGAATTCCTTATGATATGCAACTAAAACAAGTTCTTGCTAACGGCAAAAAGGGGGGTTTGAATGTGGGGGCTGTTCTTATTTTACCTCAGGGATTTGAATTAGCCCCACCTGATCGTATTTCTCCCGAGATGAAAGAAAAGATAGGCAATCTTTCTTTTCAGAGCTATCGCCCCAATAAAAAAAATATTATTGTGATAGGTCCTGTTCCTGGGCAAAAATATAGTGAAATCACCTTTCCGATTCTTTCCCCGGACCCTACCACTAGGAAAGATGCTCACTTCTTAAAATATCCGATATATGTGGGTGGTAACAGGGGAAGGGGCCAGATTTATCCTGACGGAAGCAAGAGTAATAATACAGTTTATAATGCTACAGCAGCCGGTATAGTAAAGAAAATTTTTCGAAAAGAAAAGGGCGGATACGAAATAACCATAGTAGATGCCTCGGATGGACGTGAAGTGGTTGATGTTATCCCTCCAGGACCAGAACTTCTTGTTTCAGAGGGTGAATCTATCAAACTTGATCAACCATTAACAAGTAATCCTAATGTGGGTGGATTTGGTCAGGGAGATGCAGAAATAGTACTTCAAGACCCATTGCGCGTACAAGGTCTTTTTGTTCTTCTTTGCATCTGTTATTTTGGCACAAATCTTTTTGGTTCTTAAAAAGAAACAGTTCGAGAAGGTTCAATTGTCCGAAATGAATTTCTAGATTCGTGGATTTATCAACATCAAGTTCGTAACAAGAACAATTTTTTTTTTGATAATTCTTTGACAATTTTGGACGATCAAGAAATAAAAAAAAAATATAAAGAAATTAACGGGACCTCCCCCTTCTTTGTTTGTCTAATTCAAGGGAGAAGGAAGGTCCCGTCGAGTTCTTATACTTTCATATCTATACCTCGGTTCACCCGATTACTACAGGGATGAGCCCAATCCAGAATATGAACCATAAAAGAAAATACCTATTAAACCGATCACAAGAATGACAGTTACAGTACCTATTATCCAAAGAGGAATCCTTCCAGTAGTATTGGCCATTTACCCCACTTCCCCCCACATTTCATCAAGTGGTCGTGCTAGAGACATAAACAGTCATGGATAATTATGAAATGAGGTCCTTCCGAATGGGATAAGAGAATTCCTACTCGATTCTATAGATTTCTTTCGTTCTTTCTTTTTATTTAATTGAAAAAATAATTGGAAAATAAAACAGCAAGTACAAAAATGAGTAATAGTCCCCAGTAAAGACTGGTACGATTCAATTCAACATTTTGTTCGTTCGGGTTTGATTGTGTCGTAGCTCTATAATTCGGATTCGGTTTTGTTTATCGTTGGATGAACTGCATTGCAGATATTGACCCCAAAAAAGAAACGGTAGGTACAGCTAGTCCGTGAACAGCCAACCATCGCACTGTAAAAATAGGATAGGTTCGATCTATGGTCATTGGGCCTCCTAAAAGGATCTACTAAATTCATCAAGTTGTTCCAAAGAATCAAAACGGCCTGTTATTAATGGAATTCCTTGTCGGCTCTCTGTGAAATATTCGTTTGGCCGAGGACTTCCAAACACATCGTAAGCTAAACCCGTGCTGACGAATAACCAACCGGCAATGAATAGGGAAGGTATGGTAATGCTATGAATGACCCAGTATCGAATACTGGTAATAATATCAGCAAAAGAACGTTCTCCAGTGCTTCCTGACATGCTGAGCTCCACATATTCTTGTACAGTCAAAGGCAAATCCGAAAAAGATGAGATCAGTAAATTTACATTTACTTTCCATAAACTCTTTGTGGGATTACCCATATTGTACCAAAGGTGTCTTTAGAGTATACCGAATCAGTATAGCTATCCTTCTTCTGACACAGCAAGGCAATTTTGATTAATATTGAAATGAAGGTGTGATACCCCTTTTTATTTTCATTCGAAATATTATTTATATGGATGAACCCGATTGCTGAGTCGACTGAGTCAAAATAAAAGTTAAGTTCAAATTTAAGTAAAAAGTATAGTGACATCTATAATCTAATAGTTAATAATCGATAAATCTGAAACTTTCAATTGAACTTATTCTTTAGAATTCTAATTTTGACTTATTCTCCCTCCGATCTTTCAAAATGGAAACTTAGGTAAGTGCTTTATATACATATGTATAAAAAGAACATATTTCATTTAGTTCCTTCATGCCTACTATAACTAGTTATTTCGGTTTTTTACTAGCGGCTTTAACTATAACTTCCGCTTTCTTTATAGGTCTGAGTAAGATAGGACTTATTTGAAATTAATTGAATGAACAACTCAAGAAATCTTTCTGTGGGATTCCATATATTTTTTAGCTCTTTACCGCGTCAATTGATAATTTTTGGTTATTGAAATTCATGGGCAATTCAGATTAATATTTAGAGATAGATATTACCTTTTTCTTTTTTCAAAGGAATTGAATGAAATGATTGAAGTTTTTCTATTTGGAATTGTCTTAGGTCTAATTCCTATTACTTTAGCTGGATTATTCGTAACCGCATATTTACAATACAGACGTGGTGATCAGTTGGGCCTTTGATTAATTAGATTAATTAACAAATATCTTTTTGATTGACCTCCTGTAGATTAGAGAAAGTAGGAGGTCAAATCTAGATTACTGCTCAGTTATTTCAGTCTAATTCGATAATTAATTCGATTCGACCTAACAAGAATGGAATCACGCTCTGTAGGACTTGAACCTACGACATCGGGTTTTGGAGACCCACGTTCTACCGAACTGAACTAAGAGCGCTTTCTTATCATAATAGATAAGACTGTACAGAAAACTTTTTGTAACCAAAAACTACATCTACATCCTCTATGCATACACTATCTATCATATAGAGTATGATAAAAAAAAATGATAAATTCTGTTTTTAATCGATTTTAATTAAAATTGAATTCCTCCTTACTTCTCAGAGAAAAAGTAAGTAGGTAGAGATGATAGGATTTGAACCCGTGACATTTTGTACCCAAAACAAACGCGCTACCAAGCTGCGTTACATCCCTTTCAATTCAATTGGTTTTAATAGTGTAATTGTAAAGAGTCCTTATCCTTGTTTTGTTTTCCACATCGTTATTTCCTATATACATAATATATCTTGCCCTTTCCTCTTTTTGGTCTCATATCATATAAGGTTAAAAATATTTTGATATATATGAAAAACCCGTCGTAAATTCAAAAATACTTTTCGGGAATGCTCAGTAGGAAGGGGCATGCCACTCTATTTTATGAAAAAAAAAAATTTATCTACCGGATCATTGTATATTTATTTTAATTTGACTTAGCTTAGGGATTTTGTGTACAAACTAAAGTAGTCTTTAACTTGAAACCATCTATACATCTGATCGTAGATTAGATATGTATTGACTTTATCAAATATATTACATTAAAGAAATAAAGAAGGAGGATTTTCAATGCGAGATCTAAAAACATATCTTTCCGTGGCACCAGTCCTAAGTTATTGACATTCCCCTTTTTTTCATTCTAGTTATTGACGTGGTAAGGGGGTAACGAAGATTAGAGATAGAATCAACTATCTGTGACTAACCCCCCCTTTTTTAGAATATAAGAAGAGTAGAGGGGAGAAAGACGAAAAGTAGATTCAACCTCATCAAAACTTGGGATCTGGTTCGAATGTGAATCTAGGCTAATAGTATCATACAAGCTATTAAATAGTTAGAAACCTTTTGATTACGGAGTATTTCTAAAATTTATTTACTATTATTACTCTATTGATTGTCATTGCAACCAAATCTTTCTAATTGTATTTGTATTTCGAGTTAGGAACTTCTATTTTTTTTATTTTCCTTTCTTCTTCACTTTGGGTCGAGAATAAAAATAGAAAAGTGGTTTGAATCAAAAATCCAAAGGAGGTTAGGTTGATGGCTAAGGGTAAAGATGCCCGAGTCAAAGTTATTTTGGAATGTATCGGTTGTGTTCGAAAGAGTGTTAATAAGGAATCAAGGGGCATTTCCAGATATATTACTCAAAAGAATCGACACAATACGCCTAGTCGGTGGAATTGCGAAAATTCTGTCCCTATTGTTACAGACATACAATTCATGGAGAGATAAAGAAATAGATCGAACCGAACATCTGTCTGTCATTCTTTCAAGGAAGGGGACAAAACCATTTTCAATTTCGAATTTATATTTTTGAAATTATATAATAATATTGAAATTTTTTTGATTATACATATATATATATATATATATATATATATATATATATATATATATATTGAGAACAAAATATATAAAATCGAAATAAACAAACCAAATCCTATTTCTTAATTCTAATTTTTTTATGTCCAACCGAAATAAGATTTTCGGTATATTCTATTTTATATTAAGGAATAAACTAAACAAACTATGTATAAATCCAAGCCACCCCTTTTTCAAAAATCCAAGCTACCCTTTTTTCAAAAACCCAAGTGACCTTTTCGTAGACCTTTGCCTTTGCCCCCCGATCCAATCAGGGGATCGAATTGATTATAAAAACACGAGTTTACTTAGTCGATTTATTGGTGAACAAGGAAAAATATTATCTAGGCGAGTAACTCGATTGACCTTGAAACAACAACGATTGATTACTATTGCTATAAAACAAGCTTGTATCTTATCTTTGTTACCTTTTATTAATAATAAAAAAATATTTGAAAGAATCAAGTCGACTATTATTAGAACCGCTAAATTTAGAACCAAAAAGAAAAAATAGGTCTTTTTTTAGAAAAAAAAAGTCTTTATAAAATTGGTAATTTAATCAAAACCAAATTCGAATCTGAACTCAAAAATGGATTGCTGGTTTGTTTTCAAAAATATGAGAATCTAGATTTGATTGTTGTGTCGTAAGATAATATAAAAATCGGGAATTTTTTTTTTGAATAGGTTTTTTGATTTTTTTCATGTATTGTATTTTATCAGACTAATTTCTACTCTATCCTCCCGGAGAATAAACTCTGGGGAACTTGATTGAAATAATTTTGGGGGATTCTTTCCAATCTTCTTTTTTTATGGCCTCATTGGAAATCGTATAAAGAAATGTCTTATTTAATGTAGCAAATTGCGCAAGTATTTTACGATTAATAAGCGACTGTCTCTTGTGCAGATCATGTATAAATTTACTATAAATAAAGTATACCCCCTTTTTGCGAATTACTGCGTTTATCCGAGTGATCCACAAACGACGAAAATCTCTCTTTTTCCTATCTCTATTCCGCTGAGCCGAAACTAAAGCCCTTCTTTCCTGTTGAGCAATAGTTCGAGTAAGTTCTGAATGAGCCCCTTGACGGGATAAACGACTTTTTTTTCTACGTTTCCGAGCTATATATCCTCGTCTAACTCTAGTCATTGAATAAATGAAACTTTGATGAATAACTAATTTATTTTCTTTCTTTGAGTTATTCTTTTTTCCCTTACTGATCATTAATAACAAAACATAATTTTTCAATGTAAAAAAGAAAAATCCCAATGGCTTTTGCTACTATAACCTTCCCGACCACTATTTTTTCTTTTTTTAGACATTTTGCCTTGAAACAAGACAAAAAAAAATAAGAAATTGTATTGGTATATCAAACAAATAAAAAATAAATGTAAATTCAATTTCAATATAGATGAATAAAGAAATAGTGGGTTCCTTCGTTTCTATGGTGATTTCTTAAACGGTGAGGTCCTCTCTATACACCGGAGCCCTTTACTTCATTTACTGAGTGTTATTGATAACTTGTACAGTTCAAACTTTTTGTCTCTACCCATGAATTATCCAGTAATAGGTCTTTTACAATGAGATCCACTTATACAGTAACGGTATTGAATTTGAAAGGTTAGCTAGATAGCTGGCCCTGTTAGTCCGTTCTTGCAAGAATGGGAGCATAATTTTTTTGTTTTGCCCTAAAAATAGGATTCCCCGCTTAATGGATAACGTTCGCTACCAATGGGAAATTTTTTCTCATCTTAAATCGGATTTACACCAATGGAAACCATAAATTTCATATGAATAGATCTTTTTCATTTTAGATAGTGACTGGAGTTCTTCCATTTTATCCTATTCACTGGTAATGATCATTAATACTGAAAAAATTCTTTCCTTTCCTTTGCTTTTTTGTTCCAGCTCATAATCTGAACGAGTCACACATACACCCTAG
>JACYFF010031956.1:89744512-89756852 GCA_017589665.1 Selenicereus undatus | reverse complement strand
CAAATTAAACCTAGCAATAGACAGAGAATAAAGCACCACCTTGAATCGAATTTTGACTCTTAGTATTCATAGTAAATTCAGTACAAATTAAATCACAACCATCCTAATTTTTATTTGAACAACGATAACTAAATCCTTATACACATGAAGTATATATTAAAGGAGTAGATAGAAAAAATTTAAAGTTACATAATAGAATGTGTTTCAAAAACACTGTCATCACATATATATGATGTATAAATACAATTAATAGTGGTTTCCGGACGGATTCAAGGTAGATGAGGTGGTAAAAAACAGATTTACGTGATAATGATCGTCTGGAACTCCAGATTTTCCGTTCCTCCAGCAACAAAGGCACTACTTGGGGTTTGGTCTGAAGAACGCCCCTTCGACGGTCAAATTAGAGTTTTACGAGAGAAAAGGGAAAGCATAAAAGACAAAAAGAGCTAGTGCTCATGTGGAATGTCGGAGTCTAAATATCTGTGCCTCACATTATATCCTTTCTCAGAGAGTAGGCGGATATTTACAGGGAACAGTACAGAGAGGATAACCGGTAATTTCACAGATTGGCCTCTGGGCCTTGAAGAAAATAGTATGTGCCAAGGTACATCTAGGGCCCCACGTACGAGCCAACCTAGTGGGCCTCTTTGCGTATTTGTGTTTAAAAATATGCAATTGTGAGTTATCGATTCTTATAGTTTTGTATTTACTTTTATACTTGCTATCTTTTTGTGCAAGTTTTGATTTATCTATATATGTTAGGTATTAAAATTTTGGGTCTTTCTTCTAGTTTTATAATTTATGTATTCTTAATTATTGACAGAAACAAGTTCGACGTACCATTTGCATTTAGAATATGACCAATAAAATGATGCATTGAATATAGCCATTATAGAGATTGGGGTTAGGGTGTGAACCTCACTAGTGATTCTAGTAACCACCATGTTCATAGGTAGCACTCAACAGGCCAGACCCAGACAACGTTTCTACATCAAGGTAAGTCCTTATGTTTCCAACAAAATTAAACCTCACCGATAGTTTCTTCCTATCAAGCTGATTGTCTTTGCAGAACATGCAAGTTCATTAAGCTGACCAAATTACAAATAAAACTAAAAGTGAACCGACTTAAACTCAAATAATGAAAATAAATTCTCATTGGTTAAGAAATGACCTAACTAAAATTTGTCCAACCCAAATTTGACCTTGGTAAAGCCGGTATACTATGGCTGGCTAGCGTGCTTTTAGATAATATATACTGTATTTTGTATAGCAATATATAGATATATATACATATTCTCCAATGAAACATGTTGTACAATGTACATGGCTCATGTACACCAGGGAGAAATTAATTAATTAAGAACGTGTCCACCTCACTAAACTAATGCAACCTTTTACAATTAAACTAATCCTGTAATCTAATGATATTATATTACCTTTCTTTTCCCCCCCCCGCCTCCCCCCCCCCCCCCCCCCCCCCCCGGGGAACATGTATATATAGGTTGTTTGAAGTTGATTCCCTCCTCATCGTTCCCCAGGGAAAATCATATTCTTTCACAAATTAAAAGAGGAAAATAAGAGAGAGAAATCAAGCAGCTAGAATGTGATCATCCAAAAAGGTGGTAAGGACCGACTGTATGTTGGATGAGAACCAGACTTATTTCTCTCACATATTGTCTCCCTCCCTTCAAGAAGAACAAGCAGCAGCAACAGCAGAATTGCAATTATAATTATAATCATAATTATGGCTATAATTATAATTATAATGCACAGCAAAGGCAGCAGCAACAGCAAGATGGTGGTAAGCAGGGCCTTAATTGCAATTATAGAAAATTTAATGATGAGCACGAAGATATTGATGCCAAAGCTGAGCAGTATATCAGGAAGAAGCATCAGAAATTTCAACTCTCCAGATGGACGTCTAATTAAATAACCTCTTCAATATTTGTGTGCGCGTGCATGTGTGTGTTTGACAATGTATATCGCCTAAGGAAGCTCAGAAAGTGATGCATTAATTTTTTGAAATGTCAGGTAATCGCAGAAACATACAGTGACTGTTCCCTTTTTCCTCAAAATTTTCGGTTTAAACGGATATTAGAGTACATATAATCTATGAAAACGTATATATTACTATTCCTATCGTTGAGTTTTTGATGTGTTGAGTTGGAAACCGTACCCCACCTCTTAAAGAAAACCTCTCGAAAAACATATGGAAAACTAGAAATCGGAACAGCAGTGATAGACTCTTCAAGCATTGAAACATTGCAATAATTCAGCCTCAATTAAAAAGAAAATCAGTGAGTGTCTAGCTCATGCAAAACAGAAATGAAATACAACAATGAAGGTAAAAAGGAAGAATAATTGTTCACTTGGATTTCACATAAAATACAGCTTTGGTAATAAAGAAAATCCTCCCCACCCCCACCCCCCAAAGGAAAAATCACACGACATTATACCATAATAATAGAATTTCAAACAATTATATTAGTTAGCATCTATTATCGAATTAGTTAGTTGAAGGAGAGGCAAAAACTAAAACAACGTAACATAAAGAAAAGAAAAAGGAAAATTGAATCCAAATAAAAGTACCACAACACCGGGTTGGATGCACCACATCTACATACGTGTATCAGAATGTATATATGACATTTGCATCAAAACACCCCCAAAGAAAAGACTATGTAAACAAAGGAGCCTAAAGATATTTTTAAAGCAAAGGTGGTGCCACATAAATGTTTTAATACAATAGAGCGCAAATAATTTACACTATTATACTTCTAGGGAGCCAAAGACAACATTATGGTACTGAGATACCGTGTTTTTTTAAGAATTTTCTCTGGCATTAGCATCCCCATGGAAAATATAAAAATACTGCAAAACGTGTCCACTCCAAAATGCAAAAATAAAATAATATCGCATTAAAAGCCATGACATTTTGGTAGCACAGCCAACAGGCCCAATACAACCAGCATATATATGTGTGTCTTCGGAGTTCATTGCTTCCTCATCCCACCGCACAAAATCACATTCTCGTCCAAATTTGAAGAGAAAGCCCATACATTAATACGAAGATGTGGTCATCAAGAAATGGGAAGAAGGTTGGAAGGAAAGAGAGTATGTTGGATGAAAAGAAGATCTATTTCTCTCACATATTATCCCCGGCGCCATGGAAGAAGCAGCAGCAGCAGAAGCAGAGTAATTATAACCATGTAGATAATTATACTTACAGTTACAATTACGATTATGATTATAACATGCAGCAGCAAGCATACTATGGTGGTGATAAGCAGGGAAGTGGGAAAGAATATGAAGATGTGGATGCCAAAGCAGAGCAATTTATAAAGAACAAGCATCAGAAGTTTGAGCTCTCCAAATTGATGTCTGTCTCTCCATTCTGAATGAACCCAATCAATTTACACGTTTTTTCCAAGGAAACCCATGAATTAATACTGTAGAACCTGACCTGACATCTATGAAAAAACACCACGTTCATGCATTTTGCAGTGTGCTGTAGGAACCTTTTTATTAGCATGAATCTGTGCGAAGCATTCAGTTCACAAATGCTGATACCACAGCAAAAGTAAATGTATGAAGGGACTACCTAAACATTTGCACACACGTACATACGAAAAGTACTCATCTCTGCTAGTTCATTTCCTAAACAATGTAACGGCGTTGTTAATCTAAAAGATAAACATATATATTGATCAAATTGAGTCAAGCATAAAAAATTGCAAAATTCTGATGTGAGATCCTACATTAGCCACTTACTAGGTTGTTGATACCAACAGTAACCACGATGATATCTGTAAATAAGGCGACGAGCAAAAGTAAAGTTTATCTTCTAAACTTATATAGTCTCTCAAAAACAAACTTTTGGGGACGGAGGAGGGGGTTGGATGCATCTGAAAAGAATTATTTAAAACAAGGGACAAAACTCTGCCAAAACTAAAGAGAAAAAATAGGAAAAATTATTTGAATTATTTAAGAGACCATCAAAAGACGATACTTATTTGCATTTGCAATAAAAGAGGACAAATTGATTGATGCATCAACCGTTTCGACGACCGTTTCGCAGATCTGAAGAAACGCCTCCGTTCCTATGCAGCCAACGAGCTTGAATTTGATAGCAAGCAAGCAATCTTACGAATTGAATTCCTTGTCGACATTTGTTGAACATTCTTCTTTTTCTTGCGCCAATTTCTCCATTCTAATTGATGCAATATACTTTGCGAATGAATGGTGATGTTACTGAGGTTCTTTGATTCAGTTGTGCATTGTTATTGTACGTGCTTGGGTTGGGTTTTCTAATTTCCAGCTTAATTTATGGGTTGCCATGAAGGGCTTCGTTTTGTTTGTTCTCATTTGATAGATTGTTGATTTTGCAGTTGCCAATTGTCTGCGTTTATGTTAAGTCCTTGCTAATGGAGCCATTTATTAGAATGTTTTGTCAAGAAATAGAATCCCAGTTTTGATTTCCTACAAAACATACTGCTATTTATTGCCCTTCTTTAGTGTAGTCATGCAGTGGACTAATGGAGGTTGGATGGAAGCTATGAAGATGATGCATTTGCATTTATCACTAAGTGGGTGTGACTAGGCAAACAAGCTAGGTGGTATTTGAGAACTTAACATTGAAATTGATACCATCTATGATATAGTTATTGTGATGCTTGGTTCTTTCCATGGGAATGCCCATTATCACCTGATTCACCTTAAGATTTACTAGATTTATTGTGTTGGTGCATGAGTAGACGCATATTTAGTCTCTGTTCGGTCAGTAACTATTCTTCCAATACTTCAAGAATGTAAAAGTACCATCGGACTTGGACCATATGCATTAGTTTGCAGAAATAGAGGAATTATTTTCCAGATTCTTTTAGTTCGAAAGATTAGAAAAAACAAAAATCCATTTGAGTATACGACCATCCTGAGTTAGGATTTACATATTTAATCAACCACTGCAACAGGCCAATTCAACAGTACAGTGTAGTTCGTACTTTACGCTTTCATGCATAGCCATCATACTAAAAACCGCAAAACTATTTAAGAAAAGAGGGGGGGGGGGCAGGCCGCAGCCAGGAACACATAGAGCAAAATCCATGTTAACACACATAAAGCAAATCCATATGACCACTCTATCTCCTGGGTCAGGATTTCTTACACACACATTTTATAAACTGTAAATACGAACTGGTTCAGAAGTACAACTGAGTTTATGCTTTCATACATAACCATCATAAGAACAAACATAAAAGTCTTTAAAAAAAATTAAAAAAAGGGGAGGAAAACAAACACGCACACATATACAAAGCAAAATCTCACAAAGTAAAGACTAAAGAGTAATTAACCTTTTACACCTTGCCAACATGGTGTCAATCCCCCTGCAGTGGAATGTAAGAAAAAATGGATGAGCAAAATAATATGTCTAGAAAGTAATTGCTACTTGAAATGGAGTATATTATTCTATCCCAAGCTTTCACAAATTCTTCACAACACAAGTTCATCACACGTGTGGCGGTTTAGGAAATCTTTCCATCCTAATTAATCAATAACAATAATATGAACAAAAGCGGAAGCCATTGGCCTAATCGCATGTCCATAATCATCAGTTTGAAAATTCTGCTCATCACTCTAATTCACCGACTTTAGTTCAATTGATTTTTAAACTGTGCTGACTAAATGCTTAATTAATTTTGCATGCTGCAAAACATATTCTAAATCAAGGAATATGTTAAATTATTGAATAACACAAAGATGAAGCCCCAAAAAACAAAAACAAAAATAAAAAATCAACTTATGAACTCATGCATATATGGTATGAAAGCATTTCGCAATCACCTGAAGTAATTCAGGAGATTCTGTAAGAATTTGGAGACAGAATTATCCTCACCATTGATGTCTTGACCTTTGAGTAGTTGATCCCTGATTTAGGCTTAGTGTCTTTGCTGCTGCTGTCGCCTGCTTCTTCTTCTTCTTCTTCTTCTTCCCCTCTCTGCGTCTTCCAAGCCCAAGATTTTCATGGCTATTCTGCCCAGATGCTTGCAGTACCATTGCCTCCATCTCTTCATGTAAAGCAGAGGCCCTATAAAGATGGTCACGCCAACAGGGAACCCCACTTGAGCACCCCTCAGCATCCACTCCACTTCACTCTTGCAAGTCCATTCATGAGATTCATCTTGAAATGTCGGAGGTATCGATCCTGGAGCATGTCTGGGTGTCAATGGTGGGCCGTATAGTCCTGGGTTCCCTTGGTATGCAGATGCGTTGAATGACTGAAGCTGAGTGCTTATTGGAATCGGTCCTACCAACTTGTTGAAAGACACATTCAAGTATTCAAGGAAATTTAAGTTTGCCAGCTCTTGAGGTATATTCCCACTGAGGGCATTACACGAGAGGTCCAATGATTCAAGTTGGCTCATGTTCCCAAATGAAGATGGAATATTACTTGATAGAGAATTGTGAGAAAGGTTGAGAACTATAAGAGAATTCAGGTTCCCCAACTCTCCAGGTATCTCCCCATGAAAAGCATTATTTGACAAGTCTATGCATGTGAAGATTTTAGGGACCTTTTCCAGTTGAAACTCATTGTTTTTGAAGGTAAGAACTGCTACATCTTGATAGATCGTCTGTGCCTCTGCTGAAATATATTGCAAATAGTCTGGCTCTGATTGCAATTCCTTTGTTCCACTCATCATGAACCTCCAGTTAGACGTAAAGTGTGCTTTAATCTCACCGCTGAAGTTATTAGAAGCAAGGTCCAATATCTGAAGCAATGGCCACATTGAATCTCTCCCTTGGCAGGCTAGAGTTCCACTGAATTTATTGGATTTTAGAATGAGAACTTGCAGCTCTGACAGGGTTTTTAGCTGACAAGGGATGCTTCCATTTAATTGGTTATCCTCAAGATCTAAGACTTTCAGCTTTTTGCAGTTAGCAAGAGAACGTGGAACCTGTCCTTGTAGAGAATTTCCACTGAAGTCCAGAGTGTTTAATCGACAACCTTCTCCAAACCCATTGGGGATAGTACCACCTAGATTGTTCCTCCCCAAGTTCAACACACCCAGTGTTGGAGTCATTGCAATCAGACAACTAGGGATGCTCCCTTGTAAATGGTTATCCCCCAGGACAAGAATATCAAGCTTTGTGGCATTGCATAATGATAGAGGAATTTTCCCCTCTATGTTATTCCTGTAAATAGAGAAAACAATGACAGAAAGAGCTGACAGACCAATTATTTCGGGGGGCAACGAACCACTGAGATTGTTTGTTGAAAGATCTAAGAAATACAATGTTTTGCAATTTCCTAGACTGGAAGGAATGTGACCCTGAAGATTGTTGTGTGTCATAGAAAGGTAACCTAATTCTGATAAGTTTCCGAGAGATTCTGGAATTGCCCCTGTGAAATGATTTTTTCCAAATTCTATGAACACCACATTTTGCAAATTCCCTACAGTATGAGGAATCATACCTGATAATGAGTTCTTGCCTAGCTCAAGAGCCTTCAAGCTGACAAGATTAGCAATAGTAGCTGGAATGTTGCCTGATATATGATTTCCATACACCAAGAAATATTCGAGTGTCGATGACAAGTTGCTGATGCATTCGGGTAACAAACCCCCAAGATCATTGCTGGTCATGTGCAGCATTTGCAAATCAGTGGCATTGGTCAATGAGCACAGAAAGTTCAAATCATCAGATCCTCTTGTTCCAAGAGAGTTATAATGTATACGGAGCTGCTTAAGCGCATTCAGCTTATGGAGAGAGGGCACACTGCCAGACAAGTTGTTGTATTCAAGTCCCAAAAAAGTAAGTTGATTTAGTTGCACAAGAGCATCAGGGATACTCCCAACCAAATTGTTTTCTCCGACAGAGAGCATACTTAGTGAAGACAGATTTCCAAGGGATGATGGTATCTCTCCTGTTAGATTGTTATTGTATACTGTAAAACCTTGAAGCCTTGATAGGAGGCCAAGCTCCTTAGGAATTGCTCCTGTCAGCGTATTGTTGACAAGGCTTAGATACACAAGTTCGGCGCACCTGGATAGATTTGATGGAATTTCGCCAGTGAGTGAATTATTGTACAGGTACAACGTCTTCAGCCTTCGCAAATAGCCCATTTCTGGGGGAAGCTTGTTGAAGAGGCTATTGTTGGCCAGGTCAACAAGCCTCAAGAAGGTCAGATTTCCAATATGGGGTGATATGGAACCTCCTAGCTGCGACGACTTGAGAACCAATTCGGTGACTCTTGGGTGGCGTTTGCTGCAGGTGATGCCAAACCAGCTGCAGAAGTGGGTCGAATCATTCCATGAGCTCATTATCCCAAGTGGGTCAGCTGTGATTTTAGCCTTGAATTTGAGCAAAGCCATCTTATCCGTTTCATTTCTGCTAATTGCATACGTTGCTGAGCAAACAAGTGATAGACAAGCTACAAGAAACATGGGAAATGCAGCCGAGCAGTGTTGATAAGCTGGTCTGCCTCTCATCAGGATTCCCATATGTGCCCACCCTGTAGGATAGAGCTCAATGTTGTGTTGTGTTATGTGTGCGTTTTTTTTCTTTTTGGGGTCCCTTAAGTTACTTTTGGGAAGTGGAAAATAATGGAGAAGACATTGACAGGGATGAAGTGTGCTCTGTTCCTTTAAATAACTGAATTATCCAGCACTTGCATTTATCGCAGGGGAGCTGGGAGGAGGCTTTCCTAGATCATGACATATAGAGAAATTTTTTGTAAACATGGTTCATAGAATAACACAAACACGGCCTTCACAAAACCGAAAATTTTGGGCATATCTCAGCCCCAAGAACACGTTATACTTATTGTTTTTGATGCAATTTGTCCAGGTTCGCTTTCATCATTGAAGGCTGTGAAGAAAATTAGGTGTTGACTTGATCAACTATTAAGAGCAAACTATTCGAGTCGTCTCAAGTGCACCATTTGAATGGGTCTCAATTGATGCAACTCCATAGGCAGGAATTAATGCTTGGATTTCACCTCAGTAGACCTGGTAACCTTTGAGTGGTCGAACTTGAGAGTGCTTCACAAGTTCTCTTTCATTGTCAAGGCTTTTGTTTTGGGAGAAGATAGAGAGGGATGAAGGGTTGTTATGATATCTAGGGAGTTCCTTCGTCATGGAAGACAACTCTATCAGAGAGTTATCAGTATTTATCACATCTATTCCTATCTAACTAAACACTACTGGTGGACTTTTTCTTTTGGTGGTAGACACCTATCCATTCATACTCCTGTAACTCTACTTCTTTTCTTAACCTATCTTGATCTACTATTTGATATTTATTACAGGGGAGATGGGAGACTGCTATCATAAGTCATAGTAATTAATAGATTATGCAAATGTGGCATTTGCCCCAAAATTGAAAATTTTGGCATGTATCATCATCGTCGTCATCATCATCATGATCTGCAAGCAACGTGAAAATGTTGGATTCTATTTTCAGGATACTCTGTTCTGAAACTGCAAATAGTGAATTTCCTAGAGAAGTCTGTATTTTGTGGTGTTTCCTTCTGTTAGATAGTTGCATGTATATAATGCGCTGTTTCCGTAAACAGTTTTATTTGGCAGTAGAGAAACTAAAAATGTCTGTAATTTCATTGCCAATTGCTAATACGGCCGTTTCGGACAGCACAATAACATTTTCTTCTCGTGGGGGAATAATGTAAATTCATGTACGGCACAGCCTTAAGAAGCCTTTGGGTTATAGACTTCATGGAGTAGATGATAGGAACTCAGTCAATTCAGTTGTATAAGACCCAAATTTTTGCAATAAAAAACTCAAATCCTTTCTACTAACATAATTTAGGAGGAATGAAATTCATTAGACTTGACCATACTCGTCAATTGTAGAAACTAAAAGCAATTACTTCAAAATTTGTAACTGTGATGGCGAAGGATGTTGTAGTTCAGTTTAATATCGTTAGTTCAGTTGATGATCGATCTGCATGTTACCTTCAATTAGAGTGCAGAAAATTCTGTAAAAGGATTTACAGTTGATTACTTGAAACTTCAGATACATCATTACTCACAGTCCCTGCTATGCTGTAAGCTGGTTACTTCATTACTTCTGGAGGCAGGGTATTTTCCCTGTAAATAAATTACTTTCCAAATCTAGAGATTCTAAATTTGAAGCATTAGATAGTGAAGCAGGAATGGATCCTGTAAGCTGGTTCATGGCAACAAATAGCATTTGCAGGTCTGGTAGGGTGATGAACAAGTCAGAGGGAAGATATCCTTGGAGATGGTTATATTCTATATTCAATTGCGTAATAGAAGAGAGATCGAAGATGGAGCGAGGGACGGTGCGAGACAACTTGTTTGAACCAAGTGTCACATGAACAAGTTGTTTTAGTCGGCCAAGCGTATCAGGGATACTCCCAACCAAATTGTTTGCTGCTATGGAGAGGGTCTCAAGTGAAGAAAGGTTTCCGAGAGAAGGAGGTAACCCTCCTATGAGAGTATCATTGTATAAATGAAGCTCTTGAAGCTTTGACAGGGAGCCCAGCTCCTCAGGAATTTCTCCCACCAGTTTGTTTTTTGAAGGTATAAATAAAATAGTTCAGAGCACCTGGATAGATTTGACGGAACTTCACCACTTAGCGAGTTGCTGTCCAGATCCAATCTCTCCAACCTGTGCAAATAGCCTAGTTCTGTGGGTATTTGATTTACAAGTCTGTTATTGGTCAAGTCGACAACCCTCAAGAAGCTCAGGTTTCCAATATGGGGTGATATGGAACCTCCTAGTTGTGAGGAAGTGAGGTTCAATTTGGTCACTCTTCGGTGGGGTCTTTCACAGGTAATGCCAAACCAATTGCAGAAGTGGGTCGAATTGTTCCAGGAGCCCATGATCCCAAGGGGATCTGTAGTGATTTTAGCCTTGAATTCAAGCAAGGCCAACCGGTCTGTTTCGTCTCTGCTAATTGCATATGCTTCTGAATAAATCACTGACAGACAAGCTACACAAAACACTAGGAACAAAGCCCTACAGTGTTGATAACATGGTCTGCGAGTTATCAAGGTTCCCATAGGTTCCCACCCTATGTACAGGGCTTAATACTGTATTGTGCAATTTTTTCCTGGAACTTTTTGTGAGGTGGAAAATAATGGAGAAACAAGGGATGGGGGTATGCAGCTATGGTCTGGTTGCTTATAGATGCTACTATGGTTGGTTTAGTGGATAATTTGTGCACATGTCTGCTTCAGTTGGATTGCCCTTGGACTTGTCGGATGATGATATGCAGTGACAGATCTACTTGCCGCTATTATTTCATAGCAGTGGCTTTGTCAATGGGGCTTCCAAATGAAAGCTCATTCCGATCCGACAGCAGATCCTAACTCTTTCTGCTAAGAAAAAAAGAATGATCAACGTCTTATTATTGAAATACAATCAAATGATCCCAAATGATGCCTAATCAGCGGCCAAATTGATTGATTAACTCTTCTTGTTGCTCTGGGACTCAGGTTTATCGAGTATGTTCGTTTTTCTTCTTTTTGTGGGGGGGGGGGGGGTGTTCCTACAGCAGCAGCTCTTATTAGTTAACACATCCTTTGCTGTGATTTATGAATGGCACGGGCCTAGTCGTGAAAATGCAAGCAAACTAAATTAGAATGAGATCCATTCCACTCATTTGCAGGCATTGCAGCACGTCTCATCCCTGGAAAAACAATGGTCCTACGCACTCAGGCAATGGCAACCTCACACATATGCTAAGAACAACGCTTTGGAGCAAGTTGATGTCAAAGGTTGGGAACTCAATCAGCAAAATGTTTAAGCCTGTTCTCCTTGACGACGTCAAATAATCAAAGCATTAACGCTGTGATCGATATTGACATTGAAGTGAAAGCTGACAACTTCATTGACAGAAAGTGAAAGAACATGAGCAAGCTGCAACAAGAAGATGTTTATGTGGACCTGAAAGCTGAGGAATTTATCCACCAGAAAAAGACAGAGCAAAGCAAAGCAAAGCACTGCCCTGACAATTGGTAAAAGCTGAGGAATTGTTTCCTTTTAAAAAAAAAATGATCTATTTCTTAAAAGAATGATTAAGGGCCTGTTTCTTTCGTAGGTAAATTGGGTGGGTCAAAAGGGTGAAGTGGGTTGAAGTTGGTTGAAGTAGGTTGAGATAGGTTGAAGTTGATATTTTTTTTTTAGGTGGGTTGAAATAGGTTGAAGTAGGTTGAAGTGGGTTGATGTTGGTTGAATTTAGTTGAAGTTGGTATATTTTTTATGTGGTGGGTTGAAATGGGTTAAAATAATGAGAATGTAATTAATGTGTGATAATTTATGAAGTTATCCAAATTTTATGAAATTTTTGTTTGTTATT
>JACYFF010031956.1:89712102-89727998 GCA_017589665.1 Selenicereus undatus | reverse complement strand
GAAGGACTGTGGCGTGTAACACGACCCGGCGAGGTCGGGGTGTTACATTTGGTGGTATCAGAGCGAGGTTGGATTTTAGAGAAGGATAAAAGAAAATGAGATCTGAGTCGCAAATATGTTTTTATGAGCTAAGAGTTATATGGTATATGCTATGTGATATGTGCTGCGTGTTATGTGTTCGTGTTAAGTGTTAAGTGCTAAGTTGTTACAAGGGTTACTGGGAGGTGGCTAATCGAAATTCGGTTATAAGTAATATATGTGTTTGACGCACGTAAGTGACCTGAAACCTTGCTACGAGTGCAGGAGTTAAGAAACATACGACATGTCAGAAGAAGGGCAAAACCCTCCTCCGCCTCCGCCTCCAAATGATGGAATCGAAATGCTAATTAAATTTCTGAAGCTTAAGCCACCTACGTTTGACGGAACTCCAGATCCAATGCAGTATGAGTACTGGAAGAGAAAGATTGAAGGATTGTTTGAGGTTATGGAATGTCCTACCAATTATAGGGTGAGGTTTGCAGCTCATTTATTTGAAAAAGATGCTAGCTTTTGGTGGGATACCGTCAAGCCAAGAGAAGGTGAACAACCACTAACTTGGGAAGAGTTCAAGGGGTTGTTAGATGAAAAGTATTATCCTAAAGAGGTAAAATGGGCTAAAGAGCAGGAATTTTTGAATTTGCAGCAAGGAAAGAAGCCGGTTATTGAGTATATGTCTAAGTTTAATGAATTGAGTAGGTTTGCTCCTCATCAAGTGGCGAATGAGGAAATGAAAATGGAGCGATTTGAGAGAGGTCTCAAGTCTAAGCTGAAAACCAACATGGCTGCATTAGCCTTTCCAAACCTCCAAACGATGTACCAAAAAGCTATCAAAGTTGAGCGTGTTATAGATGAGTCCGAGGCATCTGAGTTAGCCATGCAGCAAAAGAGGAAGCGTGAGGTCGAGAGTTCACAAGGAGGAGTACGTGGGAATGGGAAGAAGCCCCATCCCAATTATCAACCTCAGAAGGACCGTACTCCATATGAGCCAAGGCCTCGATATGATACGTGTGGCAAGCTCCACAATGGGCCATGTGCAAGGTTAACTGGGGCGTGCTTTGGATGTGGAGAAATTGGGCATTACCAAAACCAATGTCCGAAGAAAGTACAAGGAAACGTGCAAGCTAATCAAAGGAACCAGCCAGCAAATAAGCAAGGCGGCAACAACCTCCAAGCCAGAAAATGACTCCACCAAGCTCACAGCTCTAAGACCTGAATGAAAGTCGGTAAGAATCTTTCCTTTAAGTATTTCCCTTTATACAAGTATCTCTGAATTATGGATTTATATTGTATCTTGTGACCAAAGTGTATAAGTTTCGAGGACGAAACTTTTATAAGTGGAGGGAGAATGTGAGACCCGGAGTTTTGTCGTATTCGTCTAATGAATTTTATGCCTGTTGGGTTGAAGTGGTTTACCTAAATACCCTTCAGTCTTGAAAGTAGTTCGATGATATTAAATCGAACCTAGATAGATTTGGGAACGAATAGTTGATGAAGGACCATATTATGGATTTGGGTTTAGGAATCGGTTACGAATTAGACTAGCAGTGTTAAGGTTGGGACTATCGCGTAAATAATAGAAATAAGGGAAGGGCAAAACCGTAATTTTACCCCCCCTTATTTCTTCTTCTCCTTCCCCCTCTGCGTGAAACCCCCGACCGGCCCCCTCTCTCTCTCCTCCTCCTTCTTCCTCACCCGACACCCTTACAACTCTCCACACACCCTCGCCGCTTTCCCTCGCTGCCACGCCGCGCCCAGGCCTAACCGGACCACCGGGCGACGCCCACCTAGCTGCCGGCGACCCACCCCACGCGTGGCTAGGCCAGAAACGGCCACGGGCAGGGACGAAAGTCCGGCGAAGAACCGGTCGAACGCTGGTGAACTTGAGGCATGCAAGGTGAATTCGAACCCCTCATTCATCTATAAGTGTATTCTTGACCTAGATTCTCCCTAATTGTGGTTGATTTCTCCAGAAATTGCAAGTTAGGGTTTCGGTTTGGAGGAGCCCGAACCCCCCCACGCGAAAGCAAACAGATTTCTTGGGTGTGTGGAGTCCGAATTCAGCTTTAACCTGGCCATTGCACGCAAATTGTTTGAATTCAAGTGGGTAATCCTTTAATCCCACTTATTTTAAGAATTTCGTATGATTATCAAGTTTATGGATTTGCTAGTTATAAGTATTTATGCCTAAAGAGTATGAATTATGCTAAGAATATGTATTTGAGGTGAGTTATAAGCATTTAGTTTCGATTCGAATCAAACTGGGTAAATTATGCTTAAGGTGCTAATTCGAAGTGAATTATACGTGGTTAGCTTCGATTCGAATCAATTTGGGTGAATTAAGCGTAAGATGTTATGTTGATGTGAATTATTTATGTTTAGTTTCGAATCGAATCAATTTGGGTGAATTCGAAGTGAGTTAAATGTGTTCAGCTTCGATTCGAATCAATTTGGGTGAATTATGCGTAATATGTTAAGTCGCATCAATTTGGGTGATTTATGCTAACGAGGTTAATCCGAAGTGAGTTATAGCTTCGATTCGAATCAAATTAAGAGAATTATGCTTGAGGTATCAAGTCGAAGTGAGTTATAAACGTTTAGCTTCGATTCGAATCAAATTAAGAGAATCATGCTTGAGGTATCAATTCGAAGTGAGTTGTAAACATTTGGTTTCGAATCGAATCGAATTGGGTGAATTCAAAGTGAGTTATGTATGTTTAGTTTCAATTCGAATCGATTTGGGTGAGTTCAAAGTGAGTTATATATGTTTAGTTCAATTCGAAGCAATTTGGGTGACTTATGATAACGAGGTTAATTCAAAGTGAATTATGCATTTGTTTAGCTTTGATTCGACTCGAATTAAGGAACTATGCTTGAGGTATTAATTCGATATGAGTTATATACGTTTAGCTTCGATGCGATTCAATTTGGGGAAATTACGGTCGAGATGCAAATTCGAAGTTGTATGAATTCGATTGTATGCGTGGATGAACAAAGGGATTAAGCTTACTATGTTTATAAGCAACCTGATTATGTTTGTAAGCAAATGAAGACGGTTTTATGAATTAGCAAACCTTGCAAGTTAAAAGCAAAGTCGTTCATGGTTAGGCAACCTCGTTATGTGTATAAAGAGCCTGTTAGTTAAGAATGGAGTCGTTTTACGATTAGTGAAGACGTTACCTTTATAAGAAGTTTTTAAGGCTAAAGTAAGGTCGTTTCACAAGTTAATAAACGCATTGTGTGTTTAAAAGGGCTTTTAAGTTAAAAATGAAGTTGTTTTACAAACTAGCAAATGTTTTACATCTATGAGAAGTTTCTTAGGCTAAAACTGAAGTTATTTTGCGAGTTAGTACCCGTACTACGTTTATATAAACCTTTAAATTGAAAATGGAGTCACTTTACGACGTAAAACGCTTATTATGTTTTAAAGAAGTTTTGAAGTTTTAAATGAAGTCGATTTATGGAATAACAAACTTATAACTTTTATAAGAAGCTTTTTAAGCTTATAACTTTTATAAGAAGTTTTTAAGCTTATAACTTTTATAAGAAGCTTTTGAGTTTTGAACTTAGTTTGACTTAAGTTGAATTAAGCATTAACTAAACCCATTATGTTTCAAACGAGTATCGTTTTACGATTTAGCAAACTAATTACATTTTTACGAAACTTTTAAGTTAGAAACAAGTATCGCCTTACGATTTAGTAAACCTATTACGTTTTTACGACGCTTTTAAGTCAGAAACAAACTTCTTTTACGATTTAGCAAACTAAGTATGTCTTTATTAAACTTATAAGTTAGAAATGAACTTGTAAACGTATTTCATAAAGTAGTTCACATGTTATTGCAATTGTTCGATTATGGAAAGTTTTTAAACCTTTCGCAAAATCGATTTATGAGTAGTAACTAAAGCTTTAACTAGCTTTTAAACTCGTTATCTCTTGCGGATATTATGATTTAAACTTACGTAACTTACATAAACAAATCGGTTTTGCATCAATTTCATTCTTTTGCGTTTAAAAGAGTTGAAACGGTCTTAAAAGGGCAACTGGAGTTGCGTATTGAGAATCATATCTTTGAAATGCATGATTGTAACTACCCAGGTTTTGAATCGTGAGTTAGTATACTCACCATACTTTTAAGAAGCATTTCTCGTTGTTTGCCTAAAGCTAAAGGTGTAAGAAAATTATGTTTTCAGGTTTTACGTTCATAAAACCTATGTACGGAAAAGTATAAGCATGTTTGCCTTCTAAGTATGTATGTTTATGTAAGTATTTACATGTATGAATGTTATAAGTTCTTAATATACATATATATATATATATATGTTTAAGTATAAGTATGTATGCTTACGAATACTTATGTTATGTTTAAGTATAAGTACGTATGTTTACGAATGCCTAAGTTTATGTTTAAGTTTATGTTTAAGTATAAGTATGTATGTTTACGAATACGTACGTTTATGTCTAAGTATGTTTATGTCTTCCTAAGACATATATATGAAAAAGTACGTATGTATATGAATGATTATGTTTATGTGTATGTATACGTGGAGGAGCTACTCTAGAAACTTTAAGCTTAAGTCTGAGACCCAGGGATGGTGGCTTAGTTCCCGCCTGGTATTATGTATGTTATGTTATGATAGATTCAGGGATGGTGGTTTGATTCCCGCCTGAAGTCTATGTATGAAAATTATGTCTCAGCATGGTATGATGTCTGTCCGGATAGGCGTAAGTTGCCGCTTGAGTTTGGCCGACTCGGGATGGCAGTAACAAAGTACCTCTAAGAGTTTAGTCTCCTCATTTACGTGAATAAGATACTACGTATGTTTTCAGTAAGTTTATGTTTTGCTAGGTTTATGCCTTACGATTTCACGCAACGGTTTATGCCTTATGATTTCATTGAAGTTAAACTTTTTAGTATGTCTATGATTCCTTTTAGTTTATGGAATGAATATGATGTATGATATGTAAGTCTTCAACTAAAATGAATTACGAAAGGCTTTTGGTAAGTCATATGTATTTTAAGTATGTTTTGGGAGAGAGGGTTTACTCACTGAGCGGTGGTTGCTCACTCCCATTACTTTCCCCTTTTTCCCAGGTTCAGGTAACTGCTGCGTGGAGCGCCCAGGGTAGTTTTACTTGGTCTTGGTTGCCATAATTATGATTTTGTTGTGTATTGTCAATTGTGGTTGGAAAGGTTGCAAAGTTATGTAAATAACCTATTTCTTGTAAGTTTATGAATGATAGCAAACTCTGTGTACTCCGGGCGTGTGGCCCGTAGAGTTTGGACTCCGGCGTGTAGCCGTTGAGCTGTTGTGGTTGTTGACTTGTATTGCAGGGTTGAAATGTAAGGCTTTAAGCCTGGGAAACGGTCAGTTTTCAGGGGAAACTCTGCCCGTTTTGCCCCAGAAAATTAAGAAAAAAATTGGCATTTGTAACCCGAGGGTCAAATTTGAGACTCAATTATGTTATAGTGGTTTAGGTGTTGAGCGCCTTTTATGCTATGTTATGAATAAGTCTTAATATGTTGCCTTAACAGTCCTTCTCGGGGAAGGACTGTGGCGTGTAACACGACCCGGCGAGGTCGGGGTGTTACACTAAACATATGAATTGTGAATATCTTGATTAATAGGAAGGGCCTAAAGCAATTAACTCTCACTCCTAGAAAAAGGTTTGATTTTGACGAAAACTTTGATTGAAAATGGGCAAATTTTGATGGAAAATCGTCGTACTAATGGAACTTTTGCCGGTTTTTATATCCGTCAAAATAGCACTGGTCGAAATAGAATTTTCGATCGTCAGAAATTATGACAAAAAAGTTTTGACCAACTGACTTTCCGTCAAAATTTTCACTGATGGAAATTTTGACGAACTAACAATTCGTCAAAACACTTTTTGACAGAATTTTGATGGACTGACAGTCCATCAAACCACTTTTTGACGAAAATTTCAACGGAAAACTTAGTCCATCAGAACTTAAAAGATTTTAATGTTGTATTGGTGGAAGATATGTTAATGGAGATTACTGATAGAGTTCATCAAAACTTTGGTGGACTCCCGTCAAAATTTCCATCACTATGAAACTTTTTAAAGTAAAAAAAAAATCTAAAATGTTGAAGTTTCAAATTTGAAATTTCAACATTTTAGATTTATAGATTCTCAGCTTTTCCCCGTTTTTCCCATCATAACTACTTTTGCTTCCTACTCTCCTCTCCAATATGTTTATTTTTTAAAATTTTGTTTTGACAAACTAAAGTCCACCATAATCAGAAATTGAATTCCTTTATTATTGATAAAGTTACAAAAAAACAAAAATTTAAAAGCAATAAGGCAAGGTAATCCCTTTTGTTGATATATCACAAATTCAATTAAACGATCTATATTAGAATGACAAAATTAATATTTTAAGCATTATAATTTAAAAAAACTCAAAAGACATTTCAGATTTATTCCCATTTAAACTCTCATCTTCCCCTTTGCTGTCATCTTCATCAAATCATCATTAAACAACCAATTGGAGAACCCAACTAGATTATGTTTGGAACCTATAAATACACATGAAAAAAATAAATTAGTTGGAGAATCCAAATAATAACAATAATAATAAAAATAAATGAAATGAAAAAAAATATAATGACCAAATTCTAAATCTTAGGATTTGAAATTTCGGGATCCAACTCATAAGAAATATTTGTACCAATTTTTAGATTTGAAAAATTGAAATTTTAGATTTGAAATTTTGGCATGGGAAATATGAAATCATTTTATACAAACTTTTAGATTCGAAAATTTCAAATTTAAAATCTTCAAGTTTAAAATTTGAAATTTTGGGATCAAAATAATGAAAAAAATTATATGCATTTTTAGATCTCAAAATTCCAAATTTTAATCTTGGAATTTAAAATTAGAAATTTTGGGATAGAAATTCTAGATTTTAAATCTTGGAATTTAAAATGTGAAATTTTGCGATTGAAAATATGGAAAAAAATTTATACAAAATTTAGATTCCAAAAATTCCAAATTTCAAGTCTTGGAGTTTAAAATTTGAAAATTTGGAATCGAAAATATGAAAAGAAATTTATACAAATTTTAAATCCAAAAACTTCAAATTTTAAATTTTGGAATAAGTTTAAAAAAAACTTCTCAGATCTAAAATTTTCGATCTAAGAATGTACCTCTAAAATTTAACATTTAAACTTTCAAATTTGAATTTTCACCATTCAAAACCTCACATAGAGTGGTAATCTTTATATATATCCACTATTTTCCGTCAATCTTCACATAGCACCAAAGCAAGGGGCACAGATTGTTGATATTTTAGAGGTTAGTTGTGGAGATTTAAGGCTCTCTGACTCTCTCTCGCCTTCTTTGGGTGTGTAAAAGAGTGGTTTTTAGGGTTTGTGTGATTTGGAGATGATTTGAGGAGAGAGAGAGAGAGAGAGAGAGAGAGAGAGAGAGGAGAGGTTGGGGAGTTCAAGAAATGAGAGAAAGAGGGGGAGGTGGGGCTGATGTGAGTGGGAAAAATTTATTAAAAGAAAACCGTGACGGGTCTCGTCATCATCACTCAGCAGAAATTTAAATTTGCGAGTGATTTTGACGTGATCCGTCACAATTTGTACAATACCTTTTTTTTTTTACGGGCATTCCGTCAAAATTGCTCCATACACTGTCAAAATTTACACCGAGATTTGTGTGCACTATATATCTGTTGAAAAGCTTGCCTTTCCACCACATTTTCTGACGGCTTAAAAGCTCATCAAAAACATCCGTCAAAATAGATCTCTAATATGTTAGCAGAAACTTATGAACTGTGGTTAGTAAATATTAAGCAATGAACAAGGAATGGGTCCTAAAGGCTCCCTTGATTGAATAAAAACGTTTTAATAATAGCAAAAAGAACAATAAATGTTCTTGAAAGGTATCGAGCAGTAATGTACCCCGATGAGCGAATTGTTGTTTCTTAGACTTTAGTTTTCATTCCATTTTGTAAGAGGGTTTGCCTAAATTTTTGCATTAATAAGAAATTTAATTTTGCAAGCCCTTCAACTTTATTAAGCACACGTGCATACATTGGTAGCAAACTTTTGCATTTTAATTTTTCTTAACAATTCTCTTTTGACTTTTAATTTAAGAACAACCAATCAAGTTCAAATTTTCTAGCAACTGTTCACAATTGTGTTTTATTACTACATATCGCTCTTTTATTTTATTTCTCTTTGAATTATCCCTTAATAAACCCAGTAGCCTCACTACTCAGAGGCTACTCAACCAATTTCTAAATGACTTGACTCAATTCCCTCTTAATCGTTAATCTCTCCGTTACTTAGGTCCACCATCCTTTTACTCAATACTAAAATTCGATTCCACAAAATTTCCAAATTCTAATCTTTTAGACATCAAGAGAAGTCAAAATTAATTTATCTTCAATTAATTCTCTCATTTTCTTAGAGAGCTTACCCTTACTTTGCAGTTAGGCAATCCAATCTCTTTTGCTTAAATCAATAATCTAGCTATTGATCATCACTCACTCATCTTTTTCTGCAAATTTCACCTAATTAAATTTCTCTTCTAATCATCACAGTAGGGATGGCAGTGGGGTAGGGAATCCTCGTCCCTGCCAGACCCCACCCGCATTGGGAAAAATGGGGATTGGGATGGGGACAGAGACGAAATTCGATCCTCGAGCAGGAATGGGGGCACGAACGACAAAATTTTACCCTGTTTCCATTTTCGCTTACCTGCATGGGGAAAAATCCTCGCCCTCATCCCCACTTCCCCGTCCTCGTTTGGGGGGAAAAAAACTCATCCCCATCCCTATGTATAATTAAAATTACATATAAATCCTTCATTTATGAACATAGATTAAGGTTAAATAGATAAATTTACTTTAAAAAACCTTAGCTATATAATCTATGTTTTTCTTCTCACACTTTGGTTGGGTTGTGTTTGAATTCTTAGACTTTGGTTGAGTTATGTAATTTATGCATTAACATTAGACTTATATTGTATGGACTAGTTAAACTTTAATTTGGGTTGGATTGTAAACTTTGATAAAGTTTGTTAGACTTGTGTTGCATGGAGGCTACAAGAGCTTTGTGCAATTAATTGAGTTAGGTCTATTGGGTAACTTGACCTTTCATCCAAATTCCAACTTCTAGTATAGTTTTCACATACGAAGGGAAAAAAGTTGCAGGTAAAAATTCCCGTTGGGACCCCGTCGGGATTGAATCATCACTGGGACAGGGATACGGGGGAGTTTTTTCTCCGCAATGAGGAACGGGGCTACGATGGGGGGCATGGACCTAAGCGGGGACAGTGATAGGAAATATGCCGCTCATCCCCGACCCGTCCCATTACCATCCCTACATCACACTATCCTCCAAGGCATAACCTTGTCCTTCCAACCTAACTAAATCTAACCCATAACCTTGTAAATGACCATCAGCTAACAATCAACGTAGCCCAACCAAGGCATAACTCAATTATAACGCATTTTAACCCATCAATTACATAACTTAATTATAGCATAACCAAGGCATTAGAATTCATGTACATCAATAACAACAACAACAACAACAACAAACTCCCAAAGTGGGTCCCGCTTTCGCGGGGTCTGGGGAGATCCAGCTGTAGGCAACCTTACCTCTACCGGTATTCCTACCCATAGAGAGGTTGATTCCTTCAATATGATAGCTTTATGCTTGCTCAACTTCTCTGTACCACCCCATCATTAATACAACTTGTTTTGTAACAACAACTCAAAATTCAATCCTAATTACTTATTAATATCTAGCAATTTGTCCCAAACATACATATATTCCATTTATTTCAAAGCTCATATCATAAACTTATTCAATTAAAATGAATGTTCAGGCATTCAGATCTACTTTGACAAGAGGCAAATTGAATTAGTTTTGTTGGAGCTTGGGTTGAAAGTGGTGGGAGTGAGGAGTTTGGGGGGAGGGGGGTGACGGTGCCGGAGCTTCGAGGACAACGACGGAGAGGTGGCACAGTATCAGTGAGCAGTGAAGATAACGGTGGCCTGACA
Organism: Selenicereus undatus; assembly: GCA_017589665.1. Lineage (NCBI taxonomy): Eukaryota > Viridiplantae > Streptophyta > Magnoliopsida > Caryophyllales > Cactaceae > Selenicereus > Selenicereus undatus. The sequence continues at coordinate 89,717,916 of JACYFF010031956.1, read as the reverse complement.
AAATCAACAACAGTGGATAGTGCACACAGAGAGCAGGGGCTTGTGCACTTCCCTTTTTATGTTTGTTTGGTTGCGTTATACAGTTGACTTGGCCTTTTCTTACCTAGTATATTGGGTAAAATAAGTACAACAATTTCCTCCCTTTTTTTGAGTTGGCTGGATTTCTTCTTCTGTTTTTTAGGATTCTTACCAATAATAAATTTGAGCTTATGTTAAAATTTGATTTCTTTTCATGATGTCAAATTTTGACCTCACATATGGCCAAGTACTATGTTTGAATTTTATTTTATTTATTTATTATGTAATTTACTTCCTTAATTATTAAGAAAATTAAACTGGTTCAGTTAATTTTTGACATTATTCTGATGCATATACATACTTGTATATGTAATGCCCCGCTCGAAGGGGGCATGCGCGTCACCACCGTGGACGCTTGGTCAAGGGCGCCCACAAGGCTCTATGAACTTATTGACCTTAATTGACCATACTTAACCCGTTCATAGGCGATAGCAGCGGAAGCTCTTATCAAAATCGAACCAAAGTTCGGGATGGTCAATCTAAAAACATGTATTACATATATACTTAAACCGTATCCACAATGATCTTACATATATCCGAATCAAAATACAAAACTGTATTTACTAACATAATCCTTAACATATACATACAACGAGCCCTACAGTTCCAAATATGTTCTTCAAAAGTGTTTCACAACTGATCCAGCTTTCTTAATGCTCTTACGATCCCTCTTTGCTTCCAAAACCTGAAAAATGGTGAGGTCATAAGTTCCCCGAGCCCAGTGAATAACCCTTACCTTCCCCGATGTTACACTTTGCACATTAACCGGTTAACACATAATCACACAGTACAGGTAACTCATGACATATGGACATAACATATCATATGGCATGTACAAGGTGTCATAAGAACATTCATATGCTTCAGGAACCAAAATAAATTTATACCTTCTATATCTAATATGTTCACAAATGTCACAAATACACACAATATATTTATATCATGGAATGGGCAATTAGAGTAGCTTAGTCATACTTGTCCCATACCAGGTACGATTCAAGGTCTCTCGTTTTCACTTAATTCCCTAAACAAACTTTATTGTTAGTTTATTCACTAAACTAACCATGATTGTCCCATACCAATCATGTCCTGTAGGCTCAGAGTCCTCACTAGAGTCCAAAAGAAAGCAAAATCTGCTAAGCAACCTAACGGTCCGCCCATAACCATAATTGGCACATACGTCAAAGCAACTTTATCACAAAAGTTCACATACTAGCCATAAATATATAACACGTATCTTAAAACATGCTTATTAATCACACATGCATTTCGACATCAATCACAAGCTCATAGACATTTTAAATAAACCTTCAAATCCAAAACAAAATCCAAAATTCAAAACTAAGATCAAAATTAAATTCATAACTTATCCAAATTTGAAATCTAAATGAAACCCAATTCCATATCATATCCAAAATCCAAATCTAAGCCAAACTAATTTCATAACATATCCAAAGTCCAAATCCAAGATAAAATCAATTTCACAACACATCACATATCTTTAATTGATTGCAAAACTTTTAGTTTAGGGGAAATCAACTCATGACTCACCCAAAGAACCATCACAACGCAGGGGTGACAAACACATCCTGGTGGTCCAGTTACGGCTCAAACATATGGTACCAACCAATGGTAGACCAGCCACAACTCATTCATATGGTCTCAACCGGGCACCCAACGCTCTGAAGGACGTGAACTGCCCACAACACAAACCATGGAATCGCATTCATATCCTAGTAAGTTTAGGCCGAAACCCTCCTCACTAGGGACCCACATGGCTCACACACATACACAAGGTCGACATTCATATCCTAGGGGATTGGTTATAGCCTCTCCCACTAGGCGACCTGAACATAACAACAGTCACTACTATGGCCATAGCTCTAGAACGTTCTGTAATAGCCTCAGTCACGACATGATCTCTTTTCCCAAAAACGTAACGTAATGAAATCATATAATCACATTTCGTCAAATATAACATTTCAATCAAAATCCACAACTCATCAAGTCCATCTCCAAAGTTCATGAAACTTTCCAGGAAATTTACAAACATCATAAAGAACCTATATTAAAATTTTCAATTTTATGCCAAGCCAATAAGTACCAGAAAATTCAGACAACAGCCGAACTGTAGGCACTAAAACAAGATAGTTTCATCGAAAATTCATAACTTACAGCATACACATCCAATCTTCACCAAAGTTTACAAGCAATCACCCCATATCATGAGGAATCTACAACAATATTTTGATACATTTTGTCCAAGCAATCCTTCAAACAAAATTAAAACAGTAACTGAACTCAAGTACCAAAACTGGGCAGTCCCAATCAAAAATTCATAACTCCTAAAATACACATCCAAAATTCATAAAAATTTACAGGAAGTTGCCTAATGTCATGGGTAAACTATAGTAAAAATTCAGAATTTTTCCAGCAGCCAATAATTCCCAGAATATCCAACAGTAGCACGTTAACGGCAAAATCCGAAAATCCACCCTATTTTTCGACCATATTGTTCAACCAAATACAAGTAACCAATCCAAAAATCCATAGTTTAGCACATATTTGAACGAATTCACAACATATTCATCAATTCACAACATTCATAGAATTCAAAAATCACAAATAAACATACAACTTTTAAGGGTGGTTTCTAACAATTGAATTTAGGGTTCTAGTCTACTAAACCTTAAAATCTCATATTCAAAGCTTCAATTCGAATTCAATTTTACAAATTTCAAGGAGGAATCTCAAATTAAATCTTTCCCTAATCAATTTTAGGTTAAAGAAGAGCAAAAATTACTCACCTTGAATTGATTTCAAAACCAAAATCTTCTTCTTCTTCTTCTTCTTCTCCTTCTCCTTTCTTCCTTCTTCTTCCTCTTCTCTCTCTTCTCTGTGCGTGGTGTGTGTATGCTTTTGTGTTTGTGTGGGTTAGGGAAAGAAGAAGAATGGGAGAGTAGTGAAGGCCCCCCCTTTCACGTGATAAAAATACCCCCCCCCCCCGCTTTTTTTTCTTTTCCCTTTTTTTTGCCTCCTTTTTTGACTCCTCCTTCAATTCCTTTTTTTTTTGTGGTCAAGCCACTAATTTTGACTCATCTTTCCATTTTTTTTTTCAAACACTACTAAATGATACATAATTAGAAACTACTCCCCAAAACATAATAATAATAATAACATCGAACACACACATGTGCCTAAAATAAAATGCGTACAACATACACATAATTTATATATTGAACATAATTCAAAAGAAGTAATAAAAATTTCGGGGCGTTACAGTATACAATTATATGTCTTTACACAATTTTTTGTTCTTAAATACACTAAAAGAAAATTTTGCAATCATTAGGTTACTCAATTCGAGCATTTCCTTTGCTATGACCTAAATTTCACGTGACTCACTGTTTTGATAGATATTATAATCATATAATTACTGCAAGACTGAAATACTTAAACATAATTTAGTAAGGAGGTGTTACACTTTATTGAACTTCTATTTTTTTTTTATGAAAATTACTCCAACAATCCCCCACTAGTTACGTAACAAATGATGTTTCAAATTTTTCGAGGCCTCACGTATAAATGGAGATGTCTTACAATTGGACTAGGGATGGCAACGGGGCGGATCGGGGACGGGGGATGTATCCCCCGTCCCCGTCCCCGCTGGGCAGCCCTGTCCCCATCCCCGCCCCATTCCCCGCTGCGGGGGAAAAACCTTTCCCCATCCCCGTCCTCGTCGGGGCCCCAATCCCCAACGGGGATTTATACCCACTGACTTTGCAACCAATTATAGTACATCTTCCAATGCGCAAATTTCAAAGCCCAACCCAATTTAAAATAACACCACATTCAAAAATCCATCAAAAATCCAATATCCAAACTACAAATCAAGATTCCAACACAAATATTACAAGTTTACAACCACCAAGGCAACAAGTTCAACAAATCCCTTAATCAAGTCCAAAATGAAGTACAAAACCAAAGAGCAATAATGCCTTAACATAGAAGAAGAATATAGTATTAGTAGCATTCCAGCGGCAACAATAGTCCAATCTTGAAGTAAGCACATTGAAGACCAAAGCCATCTGACTCCATTGAAGACCAAAGCCAATCTCTAGCACACATCAAAGCTTCTAATGTCTTTGGATGTAAGCGATTACGATGCGGACTTACAAACCTCCCACCAGTACTAAATGCAGACTCAGATGCAACTGTTGAAACTGGTATGGCATAGATGTCTCTAGCAATCCTAGATAATATAGGGCACCTCGACTCACATCCCTTCCAATAAGCCAGTATATCAAAGTTGTCCGAAGGTGGGATCACATCCTCTTCCAAATACAAATCCAACTCAGATTTTTGTGGTGCAGGAGGATCCCTCCTAATCTTTTTTTGATATATATCTTCCATACTCCTCTTTTTATTACATCCACTACCTTCAGAAGTGAGATTAGATACACGTGTGGAATCACTAGAAACACTAGGAATTGGACCATGATCTTCACTTGCTTGCTTAAATTTTTGTTGATATTCTTGAAATAAAGCATAACAAGTATCCTTAACCGAATCCACCTTGTCCGAAACATCAAAATCATAAATTGTAGTATAGCAACACTCTAACATATTCAACTTATATCTAGGATCCAAAACACAAGCAACTCCCATAATGCCATTAATTATATCATAATATTTCTCCCATTTGGCAAGCATCTTTTGTGCCATGGTTTTGATCATCAAATCTGAATCAAAAAGCCAATCATCCAAAGCAAGCCGAATATCAAACACTTTCGAAAAATAGACATTTGCAGTTGGGTACTTAGTGCCCGAGAACACTTTAGTCACATCAAAGAAAGTCTCCAACTTCTCATAAATATCTCTAGCTTTATCCCACTCTTCATCACTAGGCAAACATTTATAGTTACTTTCCCTTTTTGCCAACTTTGGAAAAACTTCTCTATATAATAAAGCCGTTTGAAGCATCAAGTAAGTTGAATTCCATCTTGTCCTACAATCAAGTTTCAACTTTTTGGAATACACCACACTTAAGCTATCACAAGTTTGTTTGAAAGTTTCCTCTCTTTTAGGTGTTGCTCTCCAATATGCTACACTATCACGAATCTTTTCAATTGAGCCCTCAATGATTCCCAATCCATCTTTAACAATCAAGTTAAGTATATGTGCACAACAACGCATATGAAAAAACTTACCCTTCAAAGGAAGTGCCCTTATGTCCAACCTGTCTTTAAGGATCCCAATTAAAGCATCATTGGAAGAACAATTATCAACTGTGATAGAGGATAATTTCCTATTAAGGTTCCATTCTGAAAAACACTTCATGAGCTCTTCAGCAATAGCCTCCGCGGTATGAGGACATGGAACATATGAAAACCTAGTAAAAAAAATGAAAAGAAAATGAGTTTCATCACTTAAAAAAAATATCAAGCATAAGATAAATAATACATTAATACATAAAACAATAATTAAAGAAACAAGCAATACCTCAAAATCCGACTTTGCAAGATCCATGTGTTATCAACCCAATGAGCGGTAATGGCTATAAAACCCCGCTTTTGATTTTGAGAAGTCCACATATCCGTAGTGATAGCCACCTTACCGCTAACACTTCCCAACAACCTCATTGTTTTGGATTTTTCATATTCAAACACTTTAAGAATATCACTCTTAAGAGTGTTCCTTGATATCATCTTAAAAGAGGAGTTAAGAGCCTTTGAA
>JACYFF010031956.1:89667465-89681907 GCA_017589665.1 Selenicereus undatus | reverse complement strand
TGTGTGTGTGTGTGTATATATATATATATATATGTATATATATATATATATATATATATATATATATATATATATATATATATGTTTGTTTGTATGCGTGTGTGTGTGTGTGTGTGGTGTGTTTGTGTGTGTGTGTATTCATACATATATGTACATATCCAACTCTAATGTTTATGATAAAAGTAGGACCCAATGGGGCTAGACTGCTAGAGGAATGGATTAGAGGGATGGAGAAAATTTCGACATTAGCAGAGCTCCCGATGACAAAAAGGTGAACATTGTGACGTTTTAGCTAACTGGGAAAGCAGACATTTGGTGGAATAATCTAAATGATATACTGTTAGGGCCCGAATTCACTTGGAGTTATTCCCTACAGGAGCTGAGAGCCAAATTTTATCTACTTGTTTTTAGTGGCAAAAAAAAAAGGGTTTATAAAGTTGAGATAGCATGAAAGTATGACAGCAATGCGGTATGCTAGTAAGTTTTCTATATTTGTAATCATCCAGCTAGTCAGCCAATCTATACCTACCAAGAGTTGTATGAGCAAGCGGCTGAAGTGGAATGAGCGAAGACTGAGTTGAGGGCCTTGAACCCGATCAATCAAAGTAGGAAAGAGATCGAGCGGGGAGCTCTGAGAAAAAGTGTCAACTAGAAGAAGCCTGCTCCTGCTCCTCCTAATAGTCATCCTGCAGGCCCAGTGGAGTCGTGTGGGAAGTGTGGAATAACCAACCACACCACTCTTGAATGTCGAGTAGGAATTACTAAATGCATGTGATGTGGTAGTCCGGAGCATCTCATTGCTGCCTGTCCCAGAAGACTGAGAGTTGTAGACAAGGGCACGGTAAAACCTTGGCACCACCTCTCTAAGGGCCCCCACCTCCAAGGCCTGCAGCGGTAGGAATGGCGTATGTGATGAGTAAGAAGGAAGCTATCACCTCTGATACGGTAGTTACTAGAACTCTCTTTTTAAATTCCAAGCCCTTTTTTGTATTGTTTAATTCGGGTGCCACTCATTCATTTATATCTACTCGATTTGCTATGCAATTGAAACTTAAGAATAGAAAGTTGGAAACCAATTATAGAATCAAGTTACGCAATGATTCTATAGTTGAAGGCCCCATCTCTTATAAACTTGTCCTTATTACTATTGGTGGAATCATATTTCCCGGAGACTTGATTCAATTTGATTTATCAGACTTTGATATCATTTTAAGGATGAACTGGTTGTGTACTTATGGCACCAAGATTGATTGTGAAAACCTTAAGGTTATTTTGAGGGATGAAAAAGGGAGAGGAGTATGTTTTTATAGGCAAAGAGAGGAAAAATTGTGTCCCTTAATTTCTTCCATGAAAGCAAGTAGGCCATTGTATCAAGGATGTATTGGGTATTGGTGTTATGCCATTGACACCCACGAAAAGGAAGAAAAAGTAAAAGATATCCCTGTAGTTTATGAATTTATAGATATTTTTTCAGAACAGTTAATAGGACTGTCCCATCAAAGAGTAATTGATTTTGATATTGAATTAGTACCTATTGCCCAACCAATCTCTAAAGCCCTATATCATATGGCCCCAACAAAGCTTAGAGAACTGAATATTTAGTTAGACAAGCTAATACATAAGGGATTTATCAAACTAAGTATGTCACCATGGGGTGTCTCAATTTTATTTGTAAAGATGTTTAGATCAACTACAAGGAGCATTAGTCTTTTCCAAGATTGCTTTGATGTATGGGGACCATTAATTTATGATTAAACCTGATGACATCTCTAAAACTGTGTTGAGGACTAGGTATGGACACTACGAATTCACGATGATGTCCTTTGGCTTGACCAATGCCCCCAGCCTATATGAACCTTACGAATAACATTTTTGGACCCTATTTAGACAAGTTTGTGGTGGTATTTATAAATGACATCTTGATATACTAGTAGGACAGAGATGAACATACTGTTCATTTAAGGATAGTGTTACAAACCCTGATGGAACACCAATTATATAGCGAATTGAAGAAATGTGAGTTTTAGTTGGAAGAAATGGTATTTTTGGGACATGTAGTTACAAAGGATGGGATTAAGGCTAACCCCTAGAAGGTGAAAGCAATTACATAGTGGCCAAGGCCTACCAATGTCACAGAGATTAAAAACGTCTTGGACTTAACTAGCTATTATCGAAGGTTCGTGAAAGATCTTTTGAAGATAACATCTCCCCTAAGCAATTTGTTGAAGAGAGCTAACAAGTTTGAGTTGATAGAGATATGTAAAAGGTCATTTCAAGAATTAAGGTAGCAATTACCTGTCGCACTAATCATAACACTATTAGTAGAAGGTAAGGAGTACACCATTTGCAGGGATGCACCGAAGAATAGGTTGGGGTGTGTTCTAATGCAAGAAGATAAAGCAGTAGTTTATGCCTCCCTATAGCTCAAGCCTTTTGAGAGGAATTATCCTACCCATGATTTGGAACTAGTGGTTGTGGCCGTTGCACTAAAAATTTAGAGACATTACTTATATGAAGTACCCTGTGAAATCTATATCTATAATTAAAGCTTGAAGTATATGTTCACTCAGAAGGAGCTCAATTTGAGACAAAGGCGTTGGGTAGAATTGCATAAAGATTATGATCTGAAAATCTAATATCACCTAGGAAAGGCAAATGTTGCGGCGGATGTCTTAAGTAGGAAGACACAACATAGCTTAAATATTATAATGATTACTTAGTTGAACCACTTTAGAGAGGCTGAGGAGTTGGGTGTTCAATTAGTGTCATATGGGCTAGCAAGTGTTCAATTGTCAGCACTTACTTTAGAGTCCTTCATAGTAGAGGAAATTCGAGTGAACAAAGAAAATGACCTTGAACTCCAAAGGATTAAGCAAAATTTTGAGAAAGGGAAGTCACTTGGATTAGTTATACAGGAAGATGGGACCTTGTGATTCCAGAATCGCCTGTGCACCCAAAAATGTGGAGTTAAGGAAGAAGATATTAGAGGAGGCTTGCAACACTCGATACTCGATGCATCCTGGAGGCACCAAGATGTATATAGACCTGAGGCAATACTTTTGGTGGAATAATATGAAGAAAGAGATTGCAGAGTATGTAGACAAGTGTCTAATCTGCCAAAAGGTTAAAGCGAAGTATCAATGGCCCGTGGGTGAATTATGACCTTTAAAAGTTCCTACGTGGAAGTAGGACTCAATCTCAATGGACTTTGTCATAGGATTACCTCTTTCTGCTTCAAAGAAGAATGTCATTTGGGTAATAGTTTATCAACTCACAAAATCTTGCCATTTTTTGCCAATTCAAGATACTTGGAAAATTGAAAGACCATCCCAACTATATGTTCAGGAGATAGTTCGATTACATGGGATCCGAACAAATAATGTCAGATAGAGATAAGAGATTTCAGCAAGCGCTTGTGTACTAGACTAAATTAGATTCTAGAAGACAAGTTAAGAGCTTGCGTACTGGAGTTCCAAGGGAAATGGAAAGTCGACTTACCATGGGTGGAATTTCTTAGAACAATAGTTACCAGTCCACCATTAAAATGGCCCCATTTGAGGGGCTATATATGGAACAAAATGTAGAACCTCTTTATGCTAGAGTGATTTAGATGAGGCATTAATTTTAGGCTCAGAACTGATACAAGAAACTACTGAAACAATAAGGAAGATTCGAGAGCATATTCGGGCTAGGCCTGATAGAAAAGCTATGCTGGCAAAAGAAGAAGGCCTTTGGAGTTTCAAGTAGGCGACAGGGTTTGTCTGAAAGTTTTGCCAACTAAGGGTACAAGGTGGTTTGGACTGCGAGATAAATTGAGCCCAAGATATATTAGGCCATATGAAGTTATTGAAAAGTTGAATCTCGTGACTTACCGATTGGATATGCCTGTAGAACTCGAAAACATGCATAATTTTTTTCATACCTCACAACTCAGGAAGTACATTCCAGATTCTAACCATGCTGTCGTAATCGAGCCTATGGAAGTCACTAATTATCAAATGTATGAAGAATGCCCAATTCAGATACTAGATCACAGGATTAAATAGCTACGCAACAAGCAGATACCCTTATTCAAAGTCCTTTGGAGAAATCATACCTCCTTATAGGCCACTTGGGAAACGGAGGAAGAAATGAAAGCCAAATAGCCACACCTATTTGAGGTAATCTTCCATTTTTTGACAAAAGTTCATAAGTTTCAAGGACGAAACTCTTGAACGGGGGAAGGCTGCTTAGCCCTACCCTAAATCATGTTTATTTATTTAATTGGGTCATGTTATTAATTTGCTCATATTAAATTATCGCATTTAATAATTCCGTTTTAGAAAAATTCATTTTGGGCCCCAGTTTGCAATTTGGATTTTAACTATCACAAAATTTTGGTGAATCGATAGTGGGTCTTGGTGAATATGGTGAATCGATAATTATTTTTCATGGCATCCCAAAAATTTAATTTCAAGCAATGAAAAAATTTGATTGCTATGAAGTGCTATTTTTTGCCCAAGCCTAGTTTACTTGAGCTTAATTTAAGGCCGAAAAAGTTGATGCACTTGATTTAGCTAATTATTATTATTTATGCCTAAGTATAATTAACAAAAAGCTACTTTATGGTGGTTAAATATCATCCAAGTAATTGAATCAAGTCAAAAATTATCAAGCAAGTAAAAATCCAACATGACTTCTTCCTCTTCCCTCCCCCACCCCACGGTTTCCCCCTGTTAAGCCTTGCCTAGTAGTTGTGTGGGTTGTTGCCACCACTTTTAGGCTTCTACCACTTGCAGGCTGTCGTCAGCCACCCACTGCCACTAGCTACCACCCCATCATCAAAGCCATCACCCACAACTTCCACATTCCCCAAACACCACCTCCATCTCTTTATATTTAAGCTCAAGTGAGGTAAAACCCTAACCTAACTTTGTCTATTTTTTTTATTTTGGTTTTTATGAATGATTTGATAATGGATCATGTTATATTGATAAAAGTAAGTGTTGTTTTGATGTTTTATTGAGTTTGGTTAAGTATGGAAGTGTGTAAGTCATGTATAAGTTTGAATTCATGCATGATCATGTCAGTCTTATGTATGAAGTTGATGGAGGTTTTGTGTTCTAACTTTATAACCTCTAGTGTTAAGAACAAATATGATGGTGTGTAAGATGATTTTGGATGAGTTTGGATGTAAATTCCAATTGAGTATAACCTAGAGTTTTATGATCATGCATGATTTAGTTTGATTTTTGAATCAAGTATGTTATCTGGATTGAATTAGATGGAATTTGGAGGTTGGATGCGCTATTGGCTTGGAAAATGATTTTGTGTAGGTTATACCAAAATTATGGGATTATGAAAAATCCCATAAGTGATGAAAAGAGGTTGTTTGGTTTATTAATGCAAGTGAGTTTATAGGAGCATTTTGAATGATTATGTAAAGAAAAATATTGAAAAATGTACAAGGTTGATCATGATGTAATGTTTGAGTGTTTGGCTAGAATAGGGTAGTTAGAGGAAGAAAATAAAGTTTAATGGTCTTTAAAGAGGCATTTAACTTGATTATGAGAGAAAAGAAGGCAACCATAAATTTTTTGGGAGTTTAATTAAAAGTTTCTAAATAATTCTGGATATTGCAAAGAAAATACAAAGTTTAGTAAGTTAAACAACTTTGATTGTGTTTAAAAGCTTATTTGGGTTGGAAAATCGAGTTAAATGGGCATGTGAATGAAAATTGAGAAGTCGGGACAACAATGACTAAAGAATGGTGTCTATCATGCCAAGTTAGGGTAATGTAAGCTATCCTAAAGCTAATTACACCCTTCTTGGCCTTAAACCCTTATTATCCACCTCAGAAGTATCAAAAACCTATATTCCAGTTATAACCATCAAAACCTTCCATTATAATCTCAATTACTTTACTTTGTTCTATTTTACTCCCAATTATTTTACCTCTTTGAGTTGTGGATGCCTTTTAATTAATGAATTTCTATTAAAATACCAATTATGTGAGTGATTACTGTTTACTAACTATGTATATCTATAATTACATGTCTGAAGTAGAATCAGGGTCTAGTTTGTCATTTCCCCTCATTATGCATAAATATTGTCAAGTGAAATTGCATATTAAAAATCCCAAGTACATCCATTGCTTGTATATTTAAAAATCAGAATGCATTTATCAAAGTTATGATGTTTTGGCAAGTGTATCAATGAATTAGTTTATTCAATGATTTATCACCTAATTAGTGACCCCGTCAGTTATCATTTATAGGGCAATCACCCTCAAGTTACTTCCACGGCCTAAGGTTAGGTTGCTGATCGACTTGGCAAGTGTACACCTATCTATAGATGGTAACAGTTACTCGAGGTTCACTACTAGATAATGATTAGCAATGTAGTTTCACCTTTGTCTGATTCACTGTTTTAAATTAAAACAAATTGCAAAGCGGACCGAACCAATTTTTGAATGATCAATTAATAATACATGAATGCATGTACTAAGCTTTAACTCACATTTTGAAATGTTTGTCATGTTTTGTTTTAGGCAAGTGCTTAGTGAATCGCCCTCATGCTAGCAAATCAACTGAAGAAAAAAAGTGAAGCAAGAAAAATCTAGAAGGATTAATACTGATATTAGTTCACGGATGGTTTGGGAACTGCATTTTGAGATCTTCAATTGATGGAGTTGTAAACTTTATGAAGTACTATTCCATTATGATGTGTAAACCCTATGGAAGTGAGCAGCTACTGGTATATGGTTTTGGTTTTGATAATGTTTGAATGTGTATGGTTGTAAACTATGCTTAGCAATAGTATATCTTACACGTATACTTAAAGCCTTGTCCTTCTGGACAGCGGCAACGCCCAGTCATCGAATTTATCAGTTGTAATTAACGGGTTAATTAAAAACATTACAAACAATGAAACATGGGCGTGTTACAGATTCCTTCCTAAAATCAGCATGTGCGAAATAAAGCTAATTTAATTAATGCTCTACCCATCATTATTAAGAATTAATTTCATTTACAAAAATTGACTCTTAAATAAAGAGAATATTTCCAGTTATATGAAATCACTGTATTATTTCCTGTCAATATTTGTTTTTAGGCAATATAATTACAATCAACATAAAATGAAAGCATTTGAATTTAATAGTGCGAGATTGTAGCTTGTAAATATCTATAATAAGCTAGATGCAATTATTGTACTATTACCAGTTAACATTTGTTATAAAGTTATATGCATAATTCGTTTCTAGGCAATGTACTTATCTTTCAGAGTATCTTTTGTATTCATTGGTACAGTCAACGAATTTTGATATTTGACTACAATTATGATAATTTGGCGAGAGAACTACATACCACATAAATTCAAGTGAAATTAAGCCATTTTTTTTAATCTTTTAAGATATCTATTCTTTACTTCTTATTTAAAGGGTTGGGAGGAGTTGAGGTACAGTTAACTAATTCATGAATTCTTTAGTGAGATGTATTATGCAAAAAATATGGTGAGAAGGGATCACTTAAGTTGGCTTCTGGCAATTTGTCGAGTGATGAGTAAGTCATTTTAGAGTGATGGTTTCAGTTAGAGTTGATTAATAATTCTAATAAACTTCACCTCTAGATGAATTATTAGTTGCCCCATAATTAGTCTGATGCATGATCATTAACAAAAGAAGTACATAGATAGAGATAATGGTGTCAAAGAGAGTAATATGTATAGTTTACTACAACTAGGCAATATAAAATGCTATGCACTATGGATTACTTATATAAGTCATATCATGTTCTTCTATTGAGATATCTTATTTAGTGTTTTTATAGTTTTAAAATTTTATTTGAAGAGCAATGTTCAACAACAACAATAATAACAACAACTCTCAGTGCAGGTCTCATTTGTGCGGGGTCTAGGGAGACTTATATGTAAGTAACTTTATTCTTATAGGTATCATTACCCACAAAGAGACCGATTCCAATAAACCCACGTGAAAAATTTAAGAAAGCATTTAGAGTTAAAATTTTCTTGGAATAAAACGGAAGCTAGACACACATCAAAACAAAGAAGCCTTGGTAGAACACGAGTGTTGCAAACGCATAGTAACCACTACAACTAAAATAAAAATGACTAGCATACACAAGCAAAGAAATGAATAATAAGTAATATACATGGCCACTTCTAGTTGTACATGCTCCTCGAGATCTAAGGAAGGCTCAGAAACTACCCACAATCTATAACCTTAATTCTCAACCTCCATAGCCTCTTATCCCGAGTCATACTCTCCGTTAATCCTACAGTACTCAAATTGTGTCAAATCACTTCATTTCAACTTTTTCTAGGTCTATCTCAACCCTTTCTACCTTTACGAGGGATGATCCATTGACAACTCCTTACTAGTGCATCCATACTCTTCGTCCTTATATGACCAAACTATCTAAGTGTAGCCTCTCTCATCTTATCCTCTATGGATGTCACACCTACTTTGTCCCTAATCATTACATTTCTAATCTTATCCAATTTTGTGTGGTCACACATCCAGTGGAGCATCCTCATCTCCCCAACTCTTATCCTCTCGAGCTGATATTTCTTGATAGGAACACTCCGCTTCATACAATAAAGCTAGTGTAACAAACATACTGTAAACCTTCATCTTCAATCTTATGAGGTTCTTCTTGTCGCATAATGCTCCTGAGCGATTCTTCCATTTTTGTCATCTTACTTTTATACATTGGTTTGTGTCTTCGTCAATGTCTTCTTTTTTCTTAAATGATTGAGCCCAAATGTCTAAACTTCTTAATGTTAGCTACAGTCACACCTCTAATGGTTACCTTATCTTCATCACCACCATCCCCATCACTGAATCGATATTGTAAGTATTCAATCTTTGACGTACCCACCTTAAACTTTTAGCCTCCAGGGTATCTCCCCACCGCTCCAACTTATTGTTGACCCTCTCCTTAGTCTCATTGATGAGAACTACGTCATCAACAAAAAACATACACCATGACACCTCTCATTGAATCCCTCTAAAGGGCTCGTCCATAACTAAAATAAAAAGAAAGGGCTTAAATGTTGAACCTTGATGAAATCCGATGTCTATAGAAAAGTCATTTATATCCCCCATAATGTCCTACCTCTTGTCCTTACTCCCTCGTACATATCTTTAATAACTGTAATATAACCAATCGACATGTCTTTCTTCTCCAAACACCTACAAAGTACTTCCCCATGTACTTTATCATATGTTTTCTGTAGGCCATTTTTCCTATCCTTGTAGAGCTCCATTAGCCTTTTTAAGAGATGAAGAGCTTCCATAGCGAGCCTACCTGGCATAAAACCAAGCTGATTCTCCGAAAACCATGTATCGTCTCTTAACATTCTCTTTATCACCCTCTCCCACAACTTCCTTACGTGGCTAAGCAATTTTATACCTTGAAGGTTATTCCAATTTGAAAAACAATGTGAAAATAGAAAAAAAAAACCTATCAAACTAACTTATATAACTTATCTTTATTTTCACACTATTTGATGAACAAAATTGTCAATATTATGTAGTTTTGTGATATGCGACTCACCCATTATGAGAGCATATATAAT
The DNA here is from genome assembly GCA_017589665.1 of Selenicereus undatus. Classification (NCBI taxonomy): domain Eukaryota; kingdom Viridiplantae; phylum Streptophyta; class Magnoliopsida; order Caryophyllales; family Cactaceae; genus Selenicereus; species Selenicereus undatus. The sequence continues at coordinate 89,672,328 of JACYFF010031956.1, read as the reverse complement.
AGTTATCATACAAGTGAATTTCTACAATTAGCCTTATCCTCTATTACACCCTCTTAATCTGTACGAAAGGTGAGCAGAAGGACAAATTGACTTTCAAAAAAGAAAACTAATTAAAAGATAGCCCTTTAGTGAAAATAACTGTTAATTAAAAATGAATAGGAATATAACAAACTACAAGATCACCATGAGCAACATGCTTATGAACGAAATTGTAGTAACAACAACATGCTTGCCATGCTTATGATGAACTGAATTTGCTGTGAGGCACGCGACACTGATATTGTCACTTAACACCTTCATGGCAACCAAAAGAGCAAAACCCAAATCATGAAGTAGCTTACGTAGCCAGAAACCGTAGTTGTTTCTTCAAGCTCCAAGCAATCAGATTGGGACCAAAGAGAACTGCATGCCCTATCGTGGATTGATAAGAATCCTTACACCTAGCCAGTCAGCATTTGAGTACGCAACAATAATAGAGGAAATAGCCGCAGGACTACTTAGGATACTATTAGCAAGCGTGCCCTGTAGGTACCTGTAAATATGCTTAATAGCAAACAGATGAGTAGTATGGGGGGCATTCATGAACTAGGAAACTATATGAGTTGCATTTCTAATATCAGGTCGAGTCATGGTCATATATTGTAGTGTACCTACCATGCTTCTATACTCAGTGGGATCGACATATAACTCATCATCCAAGAGGGTGAGAGAGGTCCGAGTGACAATGGGACTATGAATAGGTTTGCAAATATGAAGAACAAACTTTCAAAGAAGATCAAAAGTATACTTCTATTGTGAAAGAAACAAACTTGCATAGTAATGAGACACTTGCACACCTAAAAGTAATAAATATCACCTAGATCTTTCATAACAAACTGACTGAAGAGAGACTCAACGAAAGAAAAGAGAGAAGAGGAATAACTTCCCATCAAAATGACATCATCAATATAGAGAAGTAAAACAATAATCAGGGTGCTAGATCGAAGAATAAACATGGATGGGTCAAACTAGCTACAGGCGAAACCATGGGTGAGTAGAAAACTACTAAAATGGTGAAACCAACCTCAAAGAGCTTGCTTCAAACCATAGATAGCCATCTTAAGGTGGCATAAATGATTGGAAAAATGAGAATCAACAAAGTCAATATGCTGACGCATGTGAACTTGCTTTGTAAGAATGCTATAAAGGGACACATTCTTAACATCAAGTTGATGAATAGGCCACTTATGAGTAATAATAGGGGATAAGATAGGCTGAATGGTAGCAGGATGAACAGCAGGAGAAACAATCTCATGAAAATCAATACCTAGCTATTGATGATTACCTGTAGCAACCATTCTAGCTTTACATCGTTCCACAGTGCCATTTGACTTATGTTTAATATTACAAATCCACTTTTTGGCTTCCAGGTTATGAAAGGAATGATGGGGTACCAGTTCCCACATATCATTAGAAAGTAGAGCATCAAACTCATCATGCATGGCGACCTTCCACTTAGGATTTTGGAATGCTTCTGAAAAGATGAGGGTTCTGACTTTAGACTGCTAACAACAAGAGATAGAATGTGATGGGGTTTTACAATACCCGATGTAGACCTAGATTGCATGGGATGGACATTGGTAGGAATAGCATTCATAGTAGTAGGCACACGGGAGGACATCTAGGACGCAGGAGAAGTAGGTAAATCCGACGCCAGTGACCTAGACACATCAGAAGGCAATGACCCACGCAAGCAAAGACTCAGTCGAACTAGACGGGGAGTCTATAGGACAAGGGAAAAGAGTAGAAGACTCCAGGGACGCAAAAGGGGATGGGACCAAGGAGATAAGCTCTCAGCCAATAACGAGCAGAAGTAGGGAGGGAGGCACCACAGATGCAGGGTTGCTTACTAACGACCCACGTAATCCTGAAGGAGGGATGAATAGGGGGAGCATACTGAATCTGGGTAGAGAAGGAAAAAGGAGTAATAGCTGTAAAAGTCAAGATATCATCCACAAGAGTGGCATGATTGAGTAAGTTGTTCATAGCATAAGAGACCAAAGACTAATATGGAAAAGCATTTCTATGAAATCGAACATATCGACTAGTGTTAACCTTGTTCATTCTTGGATCATATAACCGTTGTACTAATTTGGATACCCCAAAAACACGCGTTGCATATCATGCTTGAAGTTTATTAGTAGACAAAGTAGTAATATTAGGAAAACACTCACAACCAAACATTCGCAAAATAGTGTAATCAGGAATATGACTAAAAAGCTTTCTGAACTGACTTTTTTTCCCCCAAAATGGGTGTGGAGAAGTGATCTACGGTAAAAACTGCAGCGTAAGCTGCTTCAATCGTAAAATAAGATGGAAGGAGGAATTGAATAAGAAAAGCCCTCACCATCTCAATAATGTGTCGATGTTTGTGCTCTATCGCACTATTTTGGGCCTGAGTATCAGAACAAGACATACGAAATAAAATCCCAAAGGTTTGACAATGTTCCTTGAGAGAACCATTGTAAACCCCTTGTCCCCCATCACATTGAAAAATTATGATTTTCCTATCAAACTGATTTTCAACGAAGTTTTTGAAAACCGCTCAAAAGTCGAAAATACTTCATATTTGCATTAATAGGATACAACCAAGCAGACCGAGAGAAATCATCAATAAACATGACATAAAAAACAAATTGTTTAACAGAGGCATGGGGAGCTTCCCATACATCAAGATGAATAATGTGTAAGGGAGCGAAAGAAGAATGATCCACCAAAGAAAAGGGCAACTTATGCAATTTAGAAAGTCGACATGTAGCACAATTGTCATGAAAAACATACATATGAATAACACTATCTATCCTAAGACAATCTAAAGTATGAATACCACAATGACCAAGCCGATAATGCCGAACATCTCTTAAATTATGAAGAACTTTAAATGCAGGAACATGCTTGGGAACAGGTTGGACATAGACGACATATAAATTCCCACGATTGGAACATTGTAAGAGGACATCATTTGTGTTGTTGTCCTTGATATGAAAAAAGAATCAATAAATTGAACATCGCAATTATTTTCCCGACATAACCGACCTACAGGCAGAAGGTTATGCTTTAGTTCAGGATCATGGATAACTCACTCAAGACTTAGTAGACGAGAGTGAGTTTGAATGCTCAAATTTCCAATAGTAACGATGGGTACTAGTTTTCCATCACTAACCAAAACCTTAGCAGAACCAGTATATGGTGTCTTTGAAGACAAAATACCTTCACTAGGCATCATGTGGGACACTGCAGCCGAGTCTGGGCACCACTGGGCCTCACTAGACTTAGCAGGAGTAAAAGTGTTCATAGCTGGAAAATAATTGGTGGGACAGAACTAATTGCGAGTAGGATAGGTAGAAGCATAATGGCCCGGAGAATGACAAATCAGGCAAATAATATTGGGATAAGACCCTAGCACCCTCTCAAATAATTCATTACTTGCAGAAGTAGAGTGAGTAATAGAAACAAAAGAACAAAAAACATTAGACAATGAATCAGCTGAACTACACAAAGCAGAACCGGTAGGCACAACCCAATTCTGGGAGGTCATTTAAGAGTTTTAAGAGGCTTGGGTATTCCTGTCCTTATTATTCTTGTAATTATTCCAAATCCGATTATTTTTCTTTCCCTTGCCTCGGTTGGAATTAGAACTCGAAGAATCAGAATTGCACCAATAGTCACCATAAGCGCTTAATGCATAACAGATCTTACATCTCGACATTTGACTAATTGAAGGCGTTCATAAAAAACAAGCTTAGTGTGAATGTTGTCAGATGTCACCATTCCATGCTGAGGCAAGTAGGTAAGAGTGTCAACAAAGGAATCACAGTCAGGATCCAACTTGTTGAGAGTGTACTGAATGAGATCCATATCTGACATAGGAGCTTTTATTGCGGCTAAAGAATCAGCAATAGTCTTGACACCACGTAAGTAGCCATCCATAGATTTAGACTTGAGTTTGTCAAGATTGGTCAGCACACATTGCAGATCATGTCGAGCCAGACTTGCAGTGTTGAACCTAGATTCAAGTCGTTGCCAAACGGAGAGGCAGTGAGGCAATTCCCGAACATCCAAAAGATTGTCTTTGGAGATGGTGGAGAAAATCCAAGCTTGAACTAATTGATCAACACACGACCAAAGAACATACACAGGATTATTATGCTAAACCCCGCGAGCAAGCAATACAAACGGATGAGGTTTAGAGATGAAACCATCTAAAAACCCGTGGAGTTGATGCATAATCAGGAAAGATGTAAATTGCATCTTCCACGACAAAAAATCATAAAATTTTGCAAGAATCATCGCGACAAAACTCTTAATATCTAGACTCCACGGATTCGGGTTAATAGGCAGCAAACCCAAAAGAAGATAAGGCATCGAGAACCTGTGAGAGTCGCCCATGGATGCTGGAGCGAATCCCACTGCATTGTAAAATTCACCCAAGGAGAGTGAGGGAGCGAAGAAGGGAGGGGCTGACAGTGGGTGCATAGTGAAGCTAGGCAGACTCATGAAATAGAGGCTATGAGGGTAGTGCAGAGAGGCATGGAGTTGCTGAGAAGAATTGGACAACGAGTGAGGAGGTGATGGTGGAGGAAACTAGAACATGTATGTGTGTGCAGCGGAGAGGAGCGAATTGTCTTCAACGACGGTTGGAGTGGCCAACGACGTATGTTTGGTTGGAACTGGAGGCATGGAGTCGTCGGTGGATGTAACACCTAGAAATGTTTGCTACTTATTTTGACTTATATTCAATATGTAATTTGTGTGCATATTTTATGCATTTTATTTTAGGCACATGTGTGTTTTAAGTTATTGTTATTATGTTTGGGGGGGGGG
>JACYFF010031956.1:89579552-89596305 GCA_017589665.1 Selenicereus undatus | reverse complement strand
GAGAGAAATAATATTTCTGTATCTATCAGTGTTATTAGCTGACCCTCTCAAACCTCCTTATATAGGTATTGGGGGGTTAGCAACTAAGGTTTAAGGAGGCCTCTTAGTGGCCGTTGGGCCTCAACTAATGGGCCCGGCCTACAGCTCCCACTCGGCCACAAAGGGTCGTTACAACACATGTTCCCCATGAATCTTGTCTCCTCACATTCCATACTGGGAATAGAACGTGCGACCTAAGATAACAAATAGTGTTATATTAAGTCACCATCCAACTAACATAACACGTTCACGAAATACGATACCCCAAAAATATCCCAAGACATCACCAGTGGCATCTTTAGTCCCTTATGCCTGATATATCATATGATTATGTTCTCAACATAATCGCCCAGGCTTGATATGGTGATGGTGGATAGATTTTCCTTAAACACTCATGAAATCTCATCTTAACTTAATTGCTTTCCTAACGTGTTCCCGTTGAACCGTATATATCGTGGCTCTTGAGAATCATATTAAAGTAGCATCATTAAGCTTCGACTTAATATCATAGCTTTAAGTCAAAGGGTCATCGTCCATAGGGGCACACAGTGACAAGTGAAAGAGAATTCAATCGTCACCCCACATATGGGTCGTCTTACAAGCACACACAGTATGAGATGTGTGTCATGGCATAGCTCCCACTTAGCTAGGTTCGTCACTCTTTATGCCATGCGAATCGTCAGTCTAGATTTTTACTCAAAAATCTAACCTGAGCCACTAGATCAACATACTGAATGCTGGCATTGACACTCAAGATTCGGCTTTTAGGGCTTCAATATGAAAACTTATCTCATACTCGACTCCTTTGAGTCTAATCTTAGTCTTACTAAGGCGACTATTCCTTATTCATACACCTCCAGTATGAGTTATCGATATTGCATGCCTAGTGCCAATATGATTACGTCTCATCCTGCCTGCTACTCAAGCGTCAGGGTGATTGCCTGTGTGACTAGGCCAATCAGAAGCCTGTGACTTTTCAACATGTCTAACAGATAAATTACAAAACATTTAGAAAAAGAACACTTTAATCTTTATTTCATAAATGCCTTTTACATGAAGAACGTATCTATCATACATAACAAGATTCCATCCAAGACTAAACCCTGTGAAGTCCTAGACTCAATGAATGTGCTTTGAAAGCATCTCTAGGAATTGGCTTAGTTAATGGATCGGCGATCATCTTGTTAGTGGGTATATACTTGATGGCAACTTCCTTCATTTTTACGGCATCTCGCACGAAGTGATAACGCCTCTTGATGTGTTTGGTCTTCCGATGAAACTTCGGATCCTTGGCGAATTGGATGGCAGCTGTATTGTCACATAACATCTCTACAGGATCATCAGTTCTCGGAGTGAGATTAAGATCCTGGAGGAAGCTCCTAAGCCATATTGTCTCCTGCGTGGCTAGGCTGCATGCGACATATTCTGCTTCCATGGTCGCCAGAGCTATGCAATCTTGCTTCTTACTGCACCATGATATGGCCCCCCCACCCAGGGTGAACACATATCCTGATGTTGACCTGGACTCGTCCGGGTCACCACCCCAATTAGCATCTGAGTATCCTCTCAACTTAAGGTCCCCGCCCTGAAAGCATAGGACCAAGTCGGTTGTACCACGAAGGTAACGCATGACTCTCTTAACAGCTTGCCAATGAGCCTGTCCAGGATTGCTTTGGTAACGACTTACCAGACCAACCGCAAAGCAAATGTCCGGCCGTGTACATAACATGGCGTACATTAGGCTCCCTACGGCACTAGCGTAGGGGAAATTACTCATAGCATCTTTCTCTTTGTCTGTTTTTGGGCATTGGTCAAGGCTCAAGGTTAAACCCTTCTCAACTGGAGTGTCTACGGGTTTGGAATAATGCATGCGGAACCATTCCAAGACCTTTTTGATATATGCCTCTTGGCTCATACCTAAGAGTTTTTTGGAACGATTCCTTACTATTTTCACACCTAGGACATACCTGGCTTCACCCATATCCTTCATCTCAAAGACGGAGGATAGCCACCTTTTAGTAGCTTCGATCATCTCCAAATTATTCCCAGCCAATAATATGTCATCAACATATAAGGTAAGGAACATAATCCCTCCGATTGATCTTTTGACATACACACAATGGTCCTCCGAAACCATGGATAAGCCAAAAGAGGTTATGGTTTCATGGAATCTTAAGTACCAAGACCTGGAGGACTGCTTAAGACCATATATGGACCTTTTAAGACGACACACTTTGTCCTCTTGCCCCTTTGATGCAAAACCAAAAGGTTGGTCCATGTAAATCTCTTCCTCAAGGCTGCCATTGAGGGAAGCAGTCTTTACGTCCATTTGAAACAACTCCAAGTCCAAATGGGCAACCAAGGCTAGGAGTAGGCGAATAGAGGCAAATCTCACCACAAGAGAAAATGTCTCTTCAAAATCTACACCCTCAATTTGTGTAAACCCTTTCGCCACTAAACGGGCTTTGAACTTGTCGATCGATCCATCTGCCCGACGTTTTATCTTGAAAACCCACTTGTTTCCAATAGACTTGCGTTGGGGTGGAAGATCAACAAGTTCCCAAACCTTGTTTCTTGCCATCGAGTCCATCTCATCCCTCATGGCATCCCTCCACTCGTTGTGGTTTGGTGAGTCAATCGCTTCTTGGTAAGAGGTAGGCTCCTCGACTTCCAAGGGAGTACATAGGAATATTTTCCCTTCGACTTGAAAATATCGTCGAGGAATTCTTCCACGCTCACTCCTTCGGAGCCTAGGGCCTTCATTGTTCGTCTGCCCGGTTGAGGTGTCCCTCCCCTTATCTCTAAGGGATGTGGGACTCTGGACATGTGGAAAGTTACTCCCACTATCCCTCTGGGGCGTGGGATCCTGAACATGTGGACTTACTACATGTTCGACAACTGGAGATTGAGGACGGACCTCACTCGCAAGTTGACTTTCCTCATGTACAGGAGATTGAGGACGAATCTCAATTTCCTAGTCAGGCAGGTCTCCCCCATTCCCTCTGGATAGGGGAGGCATACCATCTTCGGTGACTTGGTTAGAATCCAAATTCTCCCCCTCACCGAATGATGGTTGGATGTTTGGCTATAGCTCAAATAGTTCGACATCCTTTTTGACCTCATCAATGGTCGGGAACTCATCCTCGAGAAAATCGACGTTGCGGGAGTCTATTTCTGTCATGCCACCATTTGGATGTTCCCCGTACATCACATATCCTTTTGATTGTGCGGGGTACCTAATGAACACCATTTTGGTGGCTCTTGGACCAAGTTTCCCATGTTTATGGGTTGGGTTGTGCACATAGCCGGCCGAACCCCATGGGCGTAGATGGTCCAAGGAAGGTTTCTTACCAAACCATAACTCATATGGTGTGGCAGGTACACTCTTGCTTGGCACACGATTGAGTATGTAGGTTGCCGTAAGCAGCGCATCTCCCCAGAAACTGATAGGGAGACTAGCATGTGCCATCATTGACTTGACCATGTCAAGCAATGTACGATTCCTGCGTTCCGCACCACCGTTTTGTTGTGGAGTGCGTGGAATTGTTAACTGTCTTTGTATACCTTTTTCCTCACAAAACTCTTTGAACATATCAGAGAGGTATTCACGACCTCGATCAGTTCGAAGGATCTTAACCCCACGTTCCAATTGAGTCTCTACTTCGGCTACGAAGCGTTTGAATATATCAAGTGCCTCGTAGTGGTGAGATAACAGGTACACATACCCATATCATGAATAATTGTCTATGAGGGTAATGAAATAGATAGCCCCATGTCGTACTTTAACGTTCATGGGTCCGCATATGTCTGAGTGGATTAATTCTAAGGGACTAGATGCTCTCATGGCTTTACCGAAAGGCTTCATAGTTGCCTTTCCAGCTAAACATGACTCACACCTAGGTAACTTAACCCTAGTGAGTCGGTCTAGGAGACCTTCTTTAGCTAGCCTATTTATTCTATCTTGACCTACATGGCCAAGTCTAGCATGCCACTTAACAGATTCAGAATTGGAGTCGAAATAAGAAACATAAGCAAATGATATATTATTATAGTTATCATCCAAATCCAAAACAATGAAAGCTCCTTTCAAAGTTGCTTGGCCAAACAAATTGCCATTATAGAACAAATCTAAACCGTCTGGACGAAAACCAAAAACAAAACCTAATCTTACTAAAGAAACATAAGAGACTAAGGAGCATCTCACCCCAGGTGCATAGAGGGCGTCATGAAGAAGAAGCTTGTTTCCTCCACGGAGTTTGAGCTTGTATGTTCCTACTCCAATGACATCTTCTTCGCTGTCGTTCCCCAGTACAACAGTCCGTGAACCCACCGGGTAGCGATGGTACTCCACGAATCCTGCCCTATCTTGAACTATGTGCTTTGTTGCCCCCGTATCTACAATCCATTGAGGAAGAGAGTTAGCAACGAAGGCATGGGAACAAACATATAATTCAGGATTGTTAGTGGAAGTAGGTACCTTAGCTGGCTTAGGACAATCCCGAGCGAAATGGCCCTTCTTCCCACAGTTATAGCACTTCACACGTGTCATATCCTTAGCTCCGTTGCCCTTGGTCTTGTGCTTCTTAGCAGTACCAGCATTAGAGCGAGAGTTCTGAGGAGGACGAGGGCCTTTCATAGGTTTCTTACCACGGTAAGGTTTCCTATTCTTGGGCCCCAATCCTTTGGCAACAAATGCCATACTGGAAGGCGCATATTGCTTTAAACGCTCTTCCTCCATTTCGAGGTGTTTGGAGATTGCCTCGAAAGTGTTGATATGATCGCTGTGTGCCATGAATGTTTTAAAACTCTTCCAATGTCCATTATCATTGGGAAGAGCCCTAATCACATTCAGGACTTATTCTTGCTCAGAAACCTCTTGCCCCGCAGCCTTAAGGTCTCGAACCATAGCACTCATGGTTCGAAGGTGTTCGGGGATACTACAACTGGAGTCAATAGTATATTGCATCCATTTCAGCTGCAAGGTACGCAACCTTGTAGCAGATGTCTGCCCGAACCTAACCTTAAGCTGTATCCACATGTCCTTAGCAGTGCGGAAACGCTCAAACTCTCCCAGGAGATCGTCCCGCATGCAAGACAGCATGGTGTAGCGTGCGGAACGATCGCGTTTGAACCATGCTTGGTATGTTTTCAAGTTTTCTTTATACTGCTCAGTTGCAGTAATATCCCTGCCTTGTTCATCTTTTTCAGCCGAAGGAACCATAGAGGCAGTCAAGTGGTCCAGCATATCATCATTGTTTGGATAAAACTGGGCCTTTAGATGCCAAACATCATAGTTCGAACCATCCAACTTGTCATCAGATTGCATACATCCTATCATATTTCTAGCTGTCATATCTGTAAGTATAATTTATCTGTTAGACATATCGTTTAATAATTAAATTTCCTAGAAAGCTCCATAATTTACTATGTACGTTCGAAAATTTCGCTAAGCTCATAATCATCACGCACAGTTGCGAATTTGGAGTTTCTTTAATTTAATTATTAATTTCATAAAATATTCTTAAAAGTTTTGTTAAACTAATTAACAATTTTAATTCAATGAATATCACAGAGATATTCACTTTTTGATTATTTGTTTTGTTAGTGTTTGTGAAACTAATTCATTTAACACAACTTTAATGTATGTATATATAACAGAAAGTTATATAATCAATTTCCCCAAAAATTATATAGTCAATGAGAACAAGAGGGAAAATATTCAACTTAAAGCAAAAAATAAATTGTCATTATATAAAACAAACGACCTTTAAAAAACGGTCCACTTCAAAACGAAAAGGGGGAAGCCCGGTCCACTTACCCCCCCTTTTGGTCCAGTTATGATCGGCCGGTTATGGGCTTTGAAACCGGCCCACTTATTATTTTCCTCTCCCTCCTTCTGGTCCAGTTACCCCCCCTTATAAAAAAGTGAGTGAATCCCCTCCCCCCCAAACCCTAGTCCGTCCTTAGCCCTCCTCTCTCTCTCTCTTCTTGCTGATCCTCTGTCTGCCTTCGATTCTCTCGACACTCTCTTCGAATTTTCTGCCCATGGTTTATCTTTCTGACTCTCGAATTCTCTCGACACCATAGCCAGGAGCACAAAGTTCCTTTCTGGGCTTCGGTCGCCGTGACCTCGGCAGCCACCAGCGCCGTCGTCGATTGCCCCCAAAAATATACCCATATGATGCAACCCGCCACCACCGACCCCATAGAGCCTCGATCTACGCTACACCGGCGAGAACCAAGGGTACTACAGTGTAGATCGACCAAATCTAAGCCTAATGAAGACGCCCACGCGCCGAACGCGCCACTGAGGCGGTGGCGCGTGGCCTCACGCGCCTCCTGAATCGGCATTTTTTCGGCTTTTGTTTCTCAGGGTTGTGTAGATCGGCGATGGAAAGGGCTCTGGGAGGAAGAAGATCGTGAAACGACCTTCGTTGGCGGCGCGTGACGGCCACGTGCCACCCCTCCTCGGTGGTTTCTGATGGGTATGATTCGGTTCACTTATTTCCGTTTTCCTCCCTTTTTTGTGTTTATTGGAGTCGAGGTCGAGAACTTAGGTAGAGGCAGACTAGGGTTAGGGTTTCGGGTTGCTTTGAGGGTTAGGGTTTCGGGTCTCGGGTTTGTCTCCATCCCCCTTCCCTTTTCTTTTCTTTTTTGTTTATTCGAGGGATTTTAGGGCTAGGGTTCATACGAGTGGGATGGTTCCTTTTTCCAAAAAAAAATATGCCTTTCAGTGTTTAGCATGTGATTCAAGCATGAATTTGGCTAAGCATTGTAATAACATAAGGCATACACACACAGTGATGGACATGTTATTTCTGGATGTAATAATGGTTGTGGCATAATAAGGCAGTAAATACCAAAACTTCATATTACACGACCAAACTTAATCAGAAAAAGAGAACTAATTTCTTTATTCGGTTATTGAAGCATGTTTACAATTATGCTTGATGTTTGGCAGATTGTCTATTCATGCTTGTATATAATTGTATAATCAAACAAAAAAAAATCAATCTTTGGCCAGAATCAATTACGTAAACATGCTTTTGGGACAGATCGACAGTAACATGAGCACGTTCATAATTAGCAGACTTTAATATATCCATGATAGCAAATCTGCAGTTTTTAACACTTTCTGGGCATAATAATAACATGAGCATGCTTCTGGATTTTAGCAGTTTGCATAATCACGAAAATTAAGCAAATTAAACGAATAAAATTGGCATGCTTTCAACTAATCAGTTTCGACAGATTTATTAATCTTTCAATTGGAACTAATTCGAACGGTTTAGGCTCTGATACCACTGTAGGAAATAATTAGGACTAACCTGGATGCGGAAGTATACCGTTGATAATAGTCCACAATAAGAATACCAAATCTCCAGTCAAAATGAATCCCAGCGGTTACTAGAGTCGCCTTGTAATGTCCACGTTCTAAACCCGATTACTCCTCGGCGATGGTAGAGTAATTATGAGGAGAGAGAGAAATAATATTTCTGTATCTATCAGTGTTATTAGCTGACCCTCCCAAACCTCATTATATAGGTATTGGGGGGTTAGCAACTAGGGTTTAAGGAGGCCTCTTAGTGGCCGTCGGGCCTCCACTAATGGGCCCGGCCTACAAATGGGAATTATGGAGAGGAGGAAAATTGTTGAAGTAGAATGGGTATGCAAGTGGCATGGTAGGCAAGGTAGCAGTGGTATGACTGCTAGAAGGAGGATGAGCAGCTTGGGTGATCACCGGGTTAGGCATGATAACGGGTTGGGCAAGGTAGCAGTGGTAGGACTCGTCACAGCAAAAAGCACCCAAGCATAGGCTTCGGGATGGAGTACAAGTGCACCGGGATTGGGATGTTCAGCCATGGAAGTCATAGTAACGGTGGAAGAGAGCTGGGAAGGAGTTGAAGGTTCCGTGGAAGAGGTCTCTAGCCCAAAGCATGAAGGGTGGGGAAGTTCAGCCATGAAAGTCGAAAACTAGAGAAAGAGAGCTGTGAGGTCGAGAGAGGAGAGAGATTAGGTTTTTGAGTTTTGGCTCTGATACCAAGTACGATAATTAGGCAACTTGCTCCAATGTGGGGCACCTGAGTGTATATTTATATTCACAATTAGAGTTTGTATATAATCATACAAGGAGAAGGAAACAAAATATGTTACACATATATATTGTAACATATTAGTACCGGTTTCTATACCCCTAGATATAAGATTAATATATATTGTATTGAATAAAAGATTTTTAATTTTGGATCGTTTCAATATTTATCTTTTTAATAATTTTTTGAAAAACTTGAAACTCGATATTAGTAGAATGATATATAGATCTCTTATATATTCTTTCAATGCAAAATGGGTAAATCATCAGTACGATGTTTAAACAAACGAACGGGATATATGGTATCATTGTTGCAGTTGCAAACAACCCTTTTTCTTGGTCTTTGAGTTCTGATAAAAAAAAAAAAACAAAGAAATTAAAGTTCTGTACGTATTTTCTACATATATATTTACCATATTTAATTGACCCAGACATATTTTTATATTATTATTGGGGAAATTAATGAGAAAAAATGGATTAAATGAGGAAAATGTTAAATAGGACTGCTGAGGAATCTTGTGGGGCCTGTTGAAGCAAGCATTGAATTATGATTTTGGATAAATAAACTAGTCACTAACGTCAAAGTATGACAGCTGCAAACTTGATCAGATGCTTAAATTAAATTAAAATCCAAAGGTGATTGGGATTTTTCGATCTGATCATGGAAATTAGAAAATAAATAACGTTACACCACAAACATACCTATGGGGAGATCATTATTTTATGATTCGTAGTAGGACCATTTCAACAAAATTCCTCCTTTCGAGAAATATCTGCAATACTACATGGCATGGCGCACCATACAGAGCACTACTATGTATTATAATTTATACACATATAAAGTTATCCCAATTTTTAGATACAACTGTCTCGCATGGAGTTACTGTGGAATGTTTTTGAATAAAGAATAGTACCACATGCACCGACGCCTGGCGATTCCGTCTCCTTCACCACCAATTAAATACAATTAGATTAATAAATGGATCATTTAGATTGAATACAAATCGGGTTGAGTTCGGATTGGATTATGTTTTGAGACAAGGGTTAAACAAATTTTGAACCCAAAAGTTTGTCATGCAAAAATAATTGACTTTGTAGGAAATTTCGTGTCGAATATAGTTCAATTCGGATCAATTCGAATTTCGGTTCTACTTTTTGGTGAGTCTATTTCGGATGTTGAATTGGGTATGAATTCGGATTGTTTGGTTTGAGTTTTGGGTGTCTGGTCAGCTTTGCCATGTCTAACTACAACGATTAATTTAACATCCGGTTGGTCAATTTTTGAGCAGCAAAGCTGCGAAGTAAAACAAAAAATCCAAAAGAAATTGGGACAAAAGAGGGGTAGGATCAATCCTATCAATGAGCAAGCTTGAGTTTTCCGGTGAACATGGTATAGATTGTGGTTGCAAATGCATGGGGAATGGTTCTGCGCATAAAGATCTTGCCGGCAGTGCCTGAAGAACAGGTACAGGGCAAGGCATCTCGGCAATCGACGGCAAAAGATAGGAAGAGGAGGATGTCGGTACGTAGAGTACTGTCACCGGATTAGTTGTGGGTGCTGGTGAGGGTTCACTATTGTTGATGTCATATGAGAAAAAGGGTGGGGGTGGGTTTGAGGAGACCGGGTGGATGATGGGAAGTCTCCAGACCCATTACTTAGCATCTGTTGAAACTACTATTTTTAAATTTGAAAAAAAAAAACTAACAAATTATGAGCCGTGTGCGTCGGTAATAAAATCGGTGTATCACTTTCGGTAAATTAAAATTTCTTGTTTGGATAAAACTGCTCCTAAACTCTCCAAAAAAGTAAAAATATCACCGAATTTTTTTCGAGCTAATATGTGCCACTGTGCCACTAATTTAACCTGAAAATTAAAAAATGATATTGTGTCAAAATATTACCTCCTGCTGCAAGTTGTAATACTTTTTCGAATTATTGTTATTTTTTACAAATTTTGTACACAGTATGGAAAAGGAAAACTAAAAAGTATTTCCAAAACTCAATTAATAAATAATCCCTTTTTACATTTTCCTCCTTCTCTTCGATCTCTTCTTCGTTCATCCCCATATTGGACAGTTAGAATTTCATGTCCAAATTCTAACAAGATTCGATTGCAAAATTAATTGGAAAATTGACCTTCCCACGCAAATTTATACAGTAGAAATTGAACCTTAAGAATCATAATCTCCTATTTTTCAAAAAAAAAAATCAAATTTTAAATACCCCAAGACTGACCTTCAGATTGCTCATCAATTTGTTCAAGATCAAAGAGAGAAAGAGAGTGTGCTGGGTTTCCAGAATGAACGAAGTAGTCTAAATTTCTAATGGAGGTAAGGGAGAGAACTTTAAATGCGTTATCTTTACAGCTGGCCACCATGACATTCATTAGCTTCGTAAACAATTTTAGTGGCACTGAATAGGTTGAAAAGAATTAGTAGCATTTTTGACATTTTTAGAGCATCCGCATTGGTGATCCAAAAGTTTGGATCACAAGTGGGGACCCACAACCTCCACATCATCTCACAAACCAACTTTTTTTCTCTTCTCTACATCCTATGGATCACCAACTTGGATCACCAAATAAAATAATATTTTATAGACCTCACTACTACTATATTATTGGGTTTTAGACTTTTAAATGCTTAGTTGGCAAAAAAAGAGAGAGAGAGAATGTGTAGGGGCGGATCATGGCCATGAGCTGGACCGAGGGGCGAGCGAAGCGGATCACTGATGCATGGTATTGCTTGGACCGTGAGCCAAATTTTTGGCTCACGAGCCTTGCATTGCAGATGCTCTTAGATAGTTAAGTAACGTTTTTATCCAAGCACTTGGTTATTTTGAGATCAGTGATACGACACACAAGTAAATTATAAATCGATGTAGCATGTGTGTTCATATAACTTTTCGTGGAATAATCGCAACCAAGACTATTTCAAAGGAAGAAAAAGACATGTTTTGTTAAATGTACTATGGTCATGTTTGGTAAAAAACTTTTTGGATGTAAAAAGAGTTTTTTGAGGATATTAATTAGCTGTTTGACTCTGATTTAAAGTTTCTTTGAATTGTTTGATTGATTAGCTTTTCAAATTAGCTTTTCAAATCCAAAAAACTCTTTTATAAAAGGCTCTTTGGGATAACTCTTTTAAAGAACTTTTTGATGTTTATTATTACAATGACCATACTAATCTTATAATTTGAATAAATTTACATCAAATTTCATTAACAAATGATATTCCCGAATGTCGGATGCTTATACTTTAAATTTTTTAATTTATTTTTTTCTCTTTTGGGAGAAGAGTGGTGGATGGTCATGATGTTGAACATAATGCTTTTAATTTTAAAATTTTCTTAATTTAAGAAGTAATTTATATTAGTTAGTCTTACATGATATATAAATATTCACTACAAAAAAGGTTGCTTACTTCCACATTTAATTTTGCTGATGACCACACTTAAAAGTGTGGCAATAACAGTTGCCCACATTTAAGCTAAATGTAGGGAACTCAAGTGTGTGGAATTGTTCTCCACACTTATTAGAAATGTGGATAGAGCTCTATTGCGCACACTTATAAATGCGAGGCAAATACTAATTACCCACAATAAACGTGTGGTCATTTTATGATATCCCCACTTTGGGAGATGTGAAAAATTGTAATTTCCCCCACACTTATAAGTGTTGTCAGTACCATTTTAATTTTAAAAAAATAAAATGCTGATAATTAATATAAAATCTATTAATTTAAAAATAGAACAATTTTATATAATTATTCTACTTTTAAACTAATAGTATTTATATTAATTACTAGCACTATCCTGCATAAATAGATAATTTAACAAGCCTGAGATATATATATATATATATATATATATATATATATATATATATATATGTACCTGTTCTCCAACAAATTAAATTAACCAACATATTAATTGAACAGATCAATATACATCAAACAACTAGTACTAAATAGTACTAGTTCCTGAAAAAACTATCGATTGTAGACATAGGTAACAAAGTCTAAGAAAAACAAAGTTAAATATTCTAGCATTGTTTTGAATATCCATCCTACTAATTTTTTTGTTGTACCTAATCGAACATAAATCGGAAAAGTAATTGGTGGACCTATAACCACTAGTTATAACTACACTTTGAAAGCATGCCTAACTTCTATGAGAATATGAATCTAATCCTCAACTTCATTCTCTTCACTGAGAGATGTTAACTCCAGAAATGCAACCTATTTGAAAAATGAAACAAAGAATAAAGGAATTATTGAAAAAACTGTATTTGTCACTGCAAAGAGTAAAAGGTGCAACAACAAGATACGTATGTAGGAAATAATAGCAGTAAGGAGTTTGTTACTTCGAAGAGCACCAGCACCAACAACAAGAAGGGATGGAAACAACAAGAAAACAAAACTATTTTAAGTAATTGCAACATTAGAACACAATTGACTTCAACCAATATTAGAGAACCACAACCATGAATATAATTATAGCATCACAATTGTCACGCATTGGGACTAACCTAGCAAGGGCACAGGTTCAATAACGTTGAACACTACAACTATTTTTTATGTCACATAATTTCAATTGCTATTAAAAAAGAAAACATTTAACATTTAAAAATTATTTTGATAATAAATACTAAAATTAGGAAAAGGTATAAATGTAATTTTATATATCATATAAGTCTCAATTCATAATGCATATCGAAAAGAAAAATAAATATCTAATGAAAAATTAATTTGTTAGAAAAATAATAAAATTGAGTAATGGGCATAAGTGAAATTTTATCAAATAGCTCTGTCAGAAACAGCTAACTTCACTAAACACTTTTTTTTACAAATAGGTCATGCAATTAGTTAAGTTTAACAACTAATGCACTCAACTAACAACTAATAACTAATATAATAAGCTAATAGCTAATAGCTCACAGCTGATTGGCAAACAAGGTCTATATAATACATTGACGTCGTGTTATAAAGAAAATTGAACTATGCATAGAAAATAGACATTGCCTGCATAATTTTTTACTGTAATTTTTTTGAATTCAGCAAAAGGCTTACGTGGCCTCTTGTGTCATAGTATCAAGCATGTACTGAGAAGAAATTTGGAGGTCTAGGCAGTAAAAACTTTGGAAATTAGAGTAGTCTCTTAATTGCTAAGCATATATGGGCTCCGCTAGCTGCTACATCAAAGACAAAGAATAATCTATGGGCGATTGAGGCGTACAATCATCATTTGAAGCAAGTGAATTGGTGGGATTATAAGAACAATTTTTAAAACTTCTAAAACCACATTGTCTTTTTAAGTTTATTTCTTTATTTTTGCCTTCTAAAACCACATTGTTTTTTTAAATTTATTTCTTTATTTGTGCTCCGGGTCTTGCAATTAAAAAATCTATTTGCAAATTATAAACTATAATTGGAGCAAAAAACCAACAGCCAATATGAAAAATTAATTAATTAAAGCTCCAATTAATTGAGTTTACACTCGCTAAGAGACATATTGACATTGTATAACAAAAAGATTTTGGGTGGCTTAATTCTTTGCATCTAGCTTAATATGGAAGGAGAGGAATAACATATACTGTCAATATAAGATCAGTATAAATTAGAAAGACAAGGTCACGCGTCACGGGTTCGAGCCGTGAAATCAGCCACTGACAAAGTCAGGTTAGGTTACCTACAATTCACCCATTGAGGTGCGGCCCTTCCCCGAATCCTGCGTGAACGAGGGATACTTGTGCATCGAACTGTCCTTTTTTTTTTTAATAAATTAGTAAGAAAAGAAAAATTTAAAATATGCATAATAATTGGATAGAAAATATGTCAAATAGGAACATAGAACATTCTAATTTCTAAAGTTTAAAAACATAAAGTTAATGGTATGACAATTCAATCTTTCATACATAGACAACATTGTCATTGTAAGACAATTTTACTTTTATATATTTTAACATGTCATCCCATATAAGAGCTGTGGAAAAGATACAGAATGTATTAACTAAATGGGGACGGGAACAAATCAAAATGCAATCTGCACACTTTTACCAAATTAAAATTTGATATTAATTGGGTTTCATTGCTAAGAAATGCATAAGTCCAAGTGCGATGCCAACACCAGCTTATTTGAAAATTGACAATGGTCTAAATAATTCATTGGCTTATATATGCTTTTTAAACAGTGGCGAATCCAGAAATTAATTCAAGCGGGGTCGGGACTCAAACATAAATATGATTTGAAATTTAAAATTTAACAATAGTCATAAAACCGAAATTACAAAGCTAATACAATTACGACAATTGTCCTCGGCGAACCTTCATGTGCTTGAAAGCGATACATGATATCATCATTTGATAGTGTTTCAAAAAGATCATCCTCAAAATAAGTAATAACAGTATCATTTAAAAACTCATCTGATATTCTGTTGCGCAAATTGGTCTTGATGATCTTCATCGCTGAGAATACCTTTTCAACAGTTGAAGTGGAAATCGGTAAAAGTAATGCCAACTTCACAAGTAGATATAGGCGAGGAAAGCTCAGATATTTTTTTGTTTGAAGCAATTTCCTTGAAAGCTCACCAATTCCCCTCAAGTCGGAGAACCTCTCATCATCATGTACATTGAAAAGTATCAAGTTCACAAGTAAGTGCCTCAATGCCCAACTCATCAAAATCATCTGGATACAATTGAGCCATTCGAAGTATTTCTCCTTACAAAACTGGAGAATGAATCTACTGGGTTCAAACAAGCTACACCGAGAAGCAACTCAATGCTCGCTTCAGGAAAGTGACTATTTGACCCACCCACATGCATCTTAAATCTTTCTGTCTTATTCCAACTTCTAAATCCTTTAGAAGTAAACGTTTCACCTCCAAAATGACTTGAACTTTCATGCTCATTCTTGAGCAAATAACAACACAAGCAAAAAGCCGCATTTTCTTTTATGCTATATTCTAACTAATTGCCATACATATCAAACCAAGACTCATTGAAACGACGATAATTTCTAGACATCAATCTTTGAGGAAAAGCATGATTTTGGGGTTGACAAGGGCCTTTTTGAATATAAGCTCTTCTTACCTCATCATACTCATTTGGATGATAACGTGAAATTGGTTTTCTTTCAGCTGACTAAAGAGCACTTGAATCAACTCGGCTTCTCTCACAAGGCGAGGGATTAGTGTTTGCATCATAATTTGAGGTTTGTGTTTGAGTGTTGTGTTCGCTGATTTCTTGATTCAAAGGAGAATTTTCAGGTGCAGAAGTTGAAGGAAACGATTCGGTAGCCAATTTTTTGAAATATCTATGCATTTTTAACTGAACAAAAAAAGATTTAATTAGGCAAGTGAAGGATATTCAATAATTATAACTAATCAGAAGAGAATCGAATGAGTAAACAACACATACAATACAATTACAATTGACAAATGATTTATAGCTAATTTTATCAAATGATTTCAATAATTGAAACTAATCTAACTATGTAAATGAACTCATGGGCATATGACAACGAACTCAAATAAGTGAAATCACGGACACAAAACACAATCAATTATCGAACATCAAATTCCATTTTATTTCAAACAACAAACAACAAAGGGAAAACCGAAAACGAAAGGGAAGGGGAGTACTGAGACTTGAGTAGAAACCTTCAAAATTTCAAGTCTTCAATGTGAGTATGTGACGGTGGCTGCCGGCGAAGTGGCGAACGCTTCCAGTACCGATGGTGGACGGCTCACGGCTAGGTGGGTCTGGGGTCTAGGCCGCGGCTGGGCGTCAGGCAGCAGCTAGCAGGGCGTGGCACTGGCGATGGTTGCTTTGCTCAGTTTGCTGGACAGCCTTGAGTCTGGACTGGTTGGCTGTATGCGTTTGACAGCGGTCAGGGTGGTGGACGGCTTGGAGGTGGGTCTGGGCGGCTGGGTGAGGGTGTGGTGGTCGGACTGGTTGCTCTGTCTGGGCTGTGGGCGAGTGAGTCGAATTAGGGGATGGGTTACATGGGCACGAGAGTGGCGGTATTGGGCATTTAGTCCAAAACTTGGGCCAAAGGAAAAAAAAAAAAACAGTGAGAAGGAAGATTCGAACCTGGGATGCGTGAGGATGCCTTATTAAGTTCTACGCCTTCACTACCACTGAAGCAATCTTGTTTTCCTACAACTAATCCTTCACAAATTATATATATGTGTTATTTCCATTTTTCAAACCTAACTAGCAGAATTTTTTTTTTTTAAAGCGGGATCGGTTGACCCCACGTGACCCCACTATGGCTCCACCCCTGTTTTTAAAGATTATGTTCTTGGATTTGGCTATCAGTTTTTCATGGTAGTGACGTTGATGTTTCCAAATAGGTGCACTTAAAGGGCACCGTTTGGGCTAATACTTCGTTGATGTTAGGAACTTTCATTCTTGAATTTGTACTTGAAATTTTACCCTTTTTCTTTATCAAGCGGTGTAATAATAATCAAAAAAAGTTAAAACTCTATTTCTTTTGGGGGGGGGTCTGCACTGTGCCAAAGTCAAGGCCGATACAACACATCTACAAATTCAACTGGCTAAGTAGCCGATACATGAACCTAAGCAATATATACATCATACTTTTGAGAGTACAAATTCTCA
>JACYFF010031956.1:89456840-89517710 GCA_017589665.1 Selenicereus undatus | reverse complement strand
TATATATATATATATATATATATATATAAATATATACATTTATATATATGTGTGTGTGTGTGCGCAAATGTACACATAGCCATATAATCTAAGGCAATAAAATACAATAAGAATTTGCCAACCCTATAGCTAAGTGTAGGGTCGATCTCCGAAACTAAAGAATGTTAGGAAAACATACAGCTATTCCATTAACCAGACTATGATGGAATGGAAGCTCAACCTAGACTATTATCGTCAACTCAACAGATCTAAAAGCCTAAAAGCGGGGCCAAGTTCTTTGAAAGTATTGGCTTATGTTTTGGGGTTGGGGGGGGGGGGGTCCAATTAATTAATTACTTCACATCCACCCAAACACCAGAGAATAATAATCTCTTCTTGTTCATATTAAAACACTAAAGAACAAGCATCTTTTACACTCTGTTTGTATGCCAATAACAAGAGTTACACTCAAAACAATTCAATCAAATTTATATATAACAATCTCTTCTTGTTCATATCTAAACTCCGGCCTGTTCATATTTAAAGTAGAAAACTTGTGCTGACAAGGTCCAACAAACTCTTCCTCATATTCAAAGTAAAAGACACACAATCTGATGCAGTAAAAAGAAGTAAATGAGAGAGGGCAAGCAGATCCACCTCAAAGCAGATTCACTTCACACCATTGAATCCAATAAATTTATTGTAATTGGAGAAAAGAAAGAAGACGAAAGCGAGAGATACAGAAACAAACTTGGATGACTGTTGCCGACACCCGAGGGTGATGATGAGTGTCGCTGGCGCTGATGAAGAGGCCAGTGACCAGCGCGCTTGGCAACTAGCCGGAGGGCAGCGACGGGGAGGGTCAGGAGGAAGAAGAAGGCGTGAACTGACCGGATGAATAAACATTATTTCTGATTGTGGCAAAGGAGGGGAAATGTTTATTGAATGGCATGGCCGTAATTTTATTGAATTTTTGGGTAGTATAGTAATTCCAACAAAAATTCGTTCCTAAAAAGCTAATATAAATAGTTGTTTGAAAAAGAGTTGTTTTGTGCAAAACAGCTATTTCAAATAGCTATTTATAAAATATTTCTTTAATTTGACTTTCCAAACAATTCTTTTTTTTACCAAAACGGTGATATAATCAAACATCGGCAAAGTTTGATTCTAAGTCAAAAATATTGGCAAAACAACAAAAGTATTCCAAAGTATTAAAAGATATATATATAAGTTCAAAATAGCAAAATTTTTTCTTAATTCTGGATGGTCAAAATTTCTTCTTTTTAATTTCAATTGGTCTTTGGGAACATTTATTTTCCCACTTTTTCCCGTGGAATTCAGGACTTACGGTACTCTAGTCTTTGCATGCCATAAGTTAGAAACTTAGAATGATGAAGGTTTTCCCTCTCCTTATTTCTGTTTTGTCTTAATTTTAAAAGGGAACGTATTCTATTTACGGCCCAGTAGTTTATGGTGATGCTTTTTCTTTATTTTTCTTTTTGTCTTGATCTTAGAAGGTAGGGTACCCTGTTTAGAGGCCAATAGTTTATGGTGACCCCCCAAAAAAAAAAGGATATGCTTTAATTTGATCATGAAATGGAGCTTGGAAGCTGATCAGAAAGGCGGAGGGGGAGGGGGATTCCCTCTAATTATCTGTAGGAAAATTTAAACCCGACATCTCTTTAAAAATATAATAAAATAATGTTATATATGGTTGCTATTTAATTATATATAAGATTTAATTAAGTGTTCGAAAATTCAAGTTTTAATCTTCGAATTTTTTATGACATAAAGCCCTATTCCTCGAGCCGTATATATCTATTTTTATAGTCAATAAGGTCTAGAAAAATAAAATTCCTTTATATTTCATACATATTAATACTGAGAAAAAAGCTTATAAAGTTATTGATACAAAACAAAAGATCTAAAATAACACATAACGAAGTTGGTCATATCAAAAATCTTATACCTCATAAATCTCATATCTAGGGCTGGCAAAAAAATTCGTACCCCCTAAAATTCGTAAAATCCGCCCCAATGAGTATGGGTATGGGTGGTGAAAATAGAAAAAAATTATTATGGGGTGGGTATTGCCAAAGTGGGTATGAGTATCGGTATGGGTATAGGTCTTACCCGCTCCCTGTCCGTTTTATCAATACTCGCCCTGTACCCGTTTCATAAGTGCCCCATATAAAACTCATATCATTTGTTTAAAGTTCTAATTTATATTTGTACTTGAATATTTTGCTAGTTGCTTTTAGTTGTATGATATTCAAGAGTTCGGTGGAACATATTTTGTTTAAAACTGCAATTGCTAAGTGTAATTTATTGCTTTGATTGATAAACTTTTAGTTGTATTTCATGTGATATGATATATAGTTGGAAACTTGATATTAATGTGACATATTAGCTATATGTCGAATGTGGGTATAAAATGTGTTTAATTCTTTTTTTTTCTATATGTACTCGAATAAAACTTGCATACCTGCTATACCTAGTGGGTATGACTATGGATATAACTTTACAATACCCGATGGATATGGATATGGGTATGAGTATTAATTTTAAAAATGGGTATGAGTGAGGGTATGACTAAACCCTCTCCGTAACCGTCCCATTGCCACCCCTACTCATATCTCATACCAATCAAGTCAAACATTACAATCAGCATTGACCAAATTAATTGAAATTAGAGAAATCAATAGATCAAATATATTCAAAGGATGTGTTCGGCAATAGGGATTGAAGTAGAGATTAGCAGTTTGCAATGGTCAAAGGTAAATTACAAAATTCTCATTTTTATTTATTAAAAACCTTTATTCGTTATATGATTCTTACTAATTTTACATAAATCTGCTAGTTGAACAACTATCTTTAGTATTCGTATTTATTTTAAATCATAGTTTGAATAACTAACTTCTAAACACTAGTTGGTAATTAAACAACTAATTGCTACCAAAGCAGCTGACTAATGCTAAAACAGCTAGTTCTACCAAACACGTCCAAAGCAAAATTATTAGCTTTCGCTCTTCATTAAGATTATGGAGTAGGCAAGGATGTACCCATACAGTCATAATCATATTTTACCTTTTTTTTCCCATGATATTTGAAATCAAAGGGTGCCCTCGTGCCTTCATCCAGAAACATTAGAACGGAAAACCAAAAAAAAGTAAGTTATTCTCTGGTCAATGAGGCGCAGATCTTCCAGTGGACTTTCAAAGGGGAGAAAATGGACTTCCGTGGCTCACTGCGTGGACTTGGTCATCCCTTCAATTCTGTTCTTATACTATAACAACCGGTAGAGGGAGTATTAACGTGTAAGATCAAGCGAAAATACTTTGAATTTTCCAAGTATTGATACTTTTCCTTATCTTTTATAACCAAACACACACAACCCAATCCAATCTAATGCAAATTAAACAAAAGAAACCCATCAATATTTCTCAAACAGTATTGACCTAGGACAGACGAGATATATACATATAGTGGAAAATAAATTAAGGCAACTCGACTTACTCAAACCGAGTCGTACAAAAAGACAAACATAAATAAAATGGAGAGAAAAAATGAAGTCATGGGTTGTCTTCTTCATGGGTGTAGCTTAGTAAGGAACTTACAATCAGATCTCCAAAATCTGGCAAGTAGCAACCCTCGGATTGTAGCCCAGCAATGTGATGAGATCATAAGGGTTTTTGCCACAGCGCGACACCACCTTAATCTCCTCCATGCTCTTCCACTCGATCAGCCGTCTCATGAGCCTGGGGCATTCGCCGTGGCTGCTAGAAGCTCAGAAATGGGTGCACTCTTTGGCTATACACAGTGCGATGAAGAAGGGAGTAAGGGGAAGGAGATGGCTCAGGGTTCCTGGAGTATGAGCGATGAAGGCCATGCACAGTCCAAGGCAAACATGGAGGCTGGTGGGAGCACCAGCTCTGCTCTGCAGAGGAACCCTAGAAGATCATCAAGGTAAGAAATCATGTGATACATACCCTATGCATTCTATTCCTTTTTTTTTTCTTTTTTTTGTTGTTGTGAGGAGAGGGGTTTCGCCCGTCTAGGATCTGCTAGTTATAGATACGTCACATTGAAGGGTTTGGAAAAGACCTTATACAGTTTGACTCGAAATGCCTTTCAATTACAAGAGGATTGTAATGTTGTTATTCTCTAATTGAATCACTCATTTATATGTCTCTCTTCAATTCATTGCGTATAATTTGAAAATTTTATTATGATGAGTGAATAAAATGTTAGAGTCAGATAAAACTGAAATATAACCCATCCCGATGTTGATGTATTGACAGTGTGTTTTATCCATTAGTCTAGCTATAAGACATGTGCATTTAATTGTAATTCAAAATGCTCAACTAGTACAATCCTAGATGAATCCATTTAGAACGGAGTTTAAAAACAAAAATATATTTAAAATATTTTATGAATATTAAAACTTATGTTTATTTTCACATTTGCAAATAAAATTTTCAAGTGGACAGAGATACGATGAACAATCCATTCAATTTATGCATGTCTTGATATGTTATTTCGTTCCCCCTCTCCCTCTACCAAACTTTCACCGTTGTTATCATCATTATATTGTTATATTGTATTGGTGTATTGATCACTTTGTTGACGACAAAGAAATTTTGGAAAAAACAAAAACATGGAAGAAAGAATGATGAGGATGCGAGCAAACAAAGAGTGAGAGTGAGAGTGCCGGTACCCCAAATGGGGAATGTGGACGTACCACCTGAGGATGGCTATACTTGGAGAAAATATGGCCAAAAAGAGATTCTTCATGCCAAGTATCCCAGGTATGTTTAGCTCCCAATTGTTTAACTTTGTTTAGATCAACAAAGAATTCATATGCATACAATGCAAGTGGTTGATCCAAAGGTCTTTAATTAATATAGATAAAAAAAAATGTCTTTATTAATCTTAAATCAGTGTATTGGATGGTTTAAAACTATCATATTTTTGATAATCACAAACCATTATCAGTTATTGTAGTAGAGAATTCATTCATTTGGCTAAAGGATACAATAAACATCTACAACTCAATTTTTTGAGGCAAAAAGGATTATATATACAATTGAATATATAATTGGGAAAATTACAAATGACATTACAGTATTATAAATTGATCCAAAAAAAATTAGATGTTAGCTGTTAGCTGTTTGTGTTAGCTGTTAGCTGTTAGCTGTTTGATTTAGCTGTTTGCATTAGCTGTTTGAATTAGCTGTTTGCAAAATAAGTGTTAGGTAAAGTTAGCTGTTTCTGGAATGTATATTTGATAAAATTCTAATATTGCCGCTATGTTCAAATGAACTGCCAGGGAGAGGAAAGGTTAATTAATGGCATGGGTGTAATTTTCTTGAACTTCTGGGTAGTATCGTAATTTCAATAAAAAGTTGTTCCTAAAAGGCTATTAAGATTAGCTGTTTGAAAAAAAGTTTTTTGGGGTAAAACAGCTGTTTGAAACAGCTGTTTACCAAACACCTCTTTAGCTGTTTTGACCTGGTCAAAACAGCTAAAGAGGTGCCAAACAGTTCTTTTTTATCAAACAGCTGATGCAACCAAACATGACCATTATTAAAATTGAAGACATTTTTGTTTTTGTTTTATTTCCGTTGTTGAATGCTCTCATTACTTTCATTACGCATACTGTGGAAATTGTTTATTCACAAAGTATTATCACACCCCGTACATCCAACACGAAGAAAAAATGAAGTATTGCCCCGTTCACTACTCAATGCTTCAAGTGGCTATCGTTAACGACAACATAGGCTTATTCTCATGATCTAGATTTTTTCCTTTTCTTTTTTTCTGGAGACCTGGCACTTGACGTCTTAGATATTTGGAGCATGAGTCCATACGATTATTGACTGAAATCAACATAAAGTTAAATCGATTTAAATAGAGATTTTTGACCCATTTAATTAAATATATTAATATATTTAATTTGTTTATTTAAATAAGTTAGAATATTTAGGTTGAGATTTTCAATACGCAAGAAATATATATTTAACCTGTCAAATAAAACGACTTAATTAGGTCAATCCGTTTACCTATTTACGAATTAGCTATTTACCTTTTTATTTGATAATTAAATACACAAAAGTTAAAACCACACATAACAATGTATGTTATGATGAAGCAAGGGAGCTTAAGAGAATAATTGTTTGATGAAGTATGCAAACTCAGTTTTTAATTTAGATAGTTTCAAATTAGTTGAAAATGTTAAATTGGTAAATAATTAATTAGGTCACTTGAACCTTATATATTTATCTTAAATGGATCAAAATCAGTTGACCTGCTCAAAAATTAAATGGATATATATAGATTACAGTTTTCAGCTCATTTGATAAAATAAGTTAGGTTTAGATCGATAGATTTTCAACTTGTCTAAATTCGACAACAACATAAATTTAATCTGATCTAACTTATTTCCCGACTCTAGGCCTAATGTCAAGTATCCAGCCAAATCCGTTACTAACCCATCTCCTTGCTCTAAATTGTAACTTGCTCACTTTATATTTAGGGTGTGTTTTGTAGGGGTGAAAATCATTTTCTTGAAAAATGATTTTCTTATTTTATGGTGTTTGGTAAAACAAGAAGGGGAAATTTGTTTTCAGGGGAAAATCACTTTCCCTAAAATGAAGGAAAATATTTTCACTTTGAATAGAGCGTAAGTTGATTTTACATTTCTTGGGCTCTCACACGATCTCACACTCTTTTTCTCTTTCGTGTCTATTTCCTCGATATATGGTTTGAAAACTAAGGAAAATTATTTTTGGCATTTTTGTCCATTTGTTATTAATTAAACTCATTCTCCAGAAAGTTCATTTTCCCTTTTATCAAACAACCGAATATATAAGCTGAAAAATCTTTTTACATAAAAAATCATTTTACATGGAGAATTATTTTCTGAAAAATGGTTTTCAACCCTACTAAACATGCCATTAAAGTTTTCCTTTTTCATGTGGGTTGCTCTTCAGAAAGCGGACCAGAACAAACTAAGATAACATGGTGCGAGTACGTAAGAGAGATGGATTGATATATGATGAACTGTGCTAGCTTCAAATCCCACTAAGAAATTTCTTTAATAATCTCTTGCTTGCCTTGGTGCTATTTTGCTTCTTTAAATTAATACCAAAGTGTTCTTTTTCTGAACTTTCACTTTATATAGAAGTTACTACAGATGTACACATCAAAAGTTATACAATTGCCCAGCTAAGAAGCAAGTCCAACGACTAAACGACGACCCTTTTACGTTCGAGATCCTCTACAGAGGGGAACATATTTGCCACAAAGCCTCCACTGCTCCGATGGCCCCACCACAACGATCTCAAACCGCCAAAGACATCATCTCTCCTCACAAGCCAATCGCAACCGTTCATTCTCTGCTAAATCAGTGGCTACCAGTGGACTTTCCCACCCCGCTCACTGAAGGCGCGAGCACCGTAACACAGCCCAACGAAGAGCCTTCTGCATTGGGTTTGACCAGATGCATCAGTTCCCCATGGAACTACAATGCATCCCCGGGACCCTCCACCGTCGGATCTCATCATGATGGAATGGACGTCGCTGATTTTCTTAATCATACGGTGGAGGACTTTGTTGCTCATGTCAATGTGATGCTCAATTCTGGCAGTAATTGTAGCAGCAGTAGCATGGAGGTCAATTTTCCTGCCTTCGATAACAAATGAAGACCAAAGAGTATGGATATAAAAGATTAATTAATTAGTTAACTAATTGATTAATCAATGAGGAGTCATTGCATGCACTTGATTAATCGTGTAAGCCGTATATTTGAATTAATTACACGTTTTTGTATTTTGATACTTACGTTACTTAGGATGTTCGTTTAACCTATAAAAGTTTGATGTATGATCAATAGTCACGATGATGTATGATTAAGGCTTATAAAATTTTGATTTTCTCAGTGTATATTCGGTCACTAGGTAAATAGTTTAACTCTTTTTACTACATTACTGTATTTCGAATTAGAACTAAAACTATGCTGACTTACGACTAAAAGATTATTTTGAATCAAGATATTAAAAAAGAGCTTGTTAAGGAAATAAAATCCTTAAATTGTATTTTGTAATATTTAGAGTTTCTATTTAGTTAGAGTTTCTATTTAGTTAGAAGTCTTCCTTGCTTGCTTGGCAAGATAGCATGCCCTAGGGTTTGTTATGTATTTATTCCATGCATATGCTGAAAATTGGAGAGTGAAGCAAAAACAGAAACACACGGCTAACTGTGCCATGCTTCAGCCCAAAATTCCCACTCATCTATCTCTTGAATTTTACAACCTATCTCTTGATTTTTTCATGGTATCAGAGCAATGACTGGATGCAAGAAATTCATTATTGAGAGCCAGTCTCCGTACTATCTACATCCATCTGAAGGGCCAGGAGTTGTTATCACTTCGGTCATCTTCACCGGGAAAAATTATGAACTGTGGAGTAAGGCCGTAAGAACGGCACTCAAATCTAAAAACAAACTAGGGTTCATTGAAGGAACCTTAGCCAAACCAACTCCAAAAGACGAAGAAGATCAAAGCGAGCTAACTACCTGGGAGATGACAAACTCCATGATATGTTCATGGATTCTCAATGTTATTGATCCTCGACTTCACGCTAGCGTAGCCTATGTTGAAACAGCAAGATCAATGTGGGAAAATCTAAGAAAACGGTATGCTGTTGCTAACACTCCTAAAATTTACCAACTAAAATCTGACCTTGCATCAAGCAAACAAGGAGGATTAGAGGTTGTTGAATTTTATAACAAATTAATGGCTTTATGGAGTGAGTTAGACAACTATACCAAAATACCACATTGTACCTGTGGTAAGTGTGAATGCAAGATTGGAGAAAGGGTTATGAAGATGGTGGACGAAGGAAAAACGCATCAATTCCTCATGGGACTAAATGATGAGTCCTTTTCGAGTGTTCGTAGTCAAATTCTTGCACGTGACCCCTTACCAACTTTGGACGATATATTTAATATCATACACCAAGAAGAGAATCATCAACGGGTCATGTTGGAGAGAGATCATCGTGCCGAAAGAGCAATTGCATTCGCGGTCAAGGAGAAAAATCTGGTAGGCGAGAGGCCTACATGCACTCACTGTTGTAAGTATGGTCACGACGAGGCCGGTTGCTATGAGTTGATCGGGTATCCACAAAATTGGAGCGCTCGAGGACGTGGACGTGGGGGTCGTGGCAGAAACAGTAATCGCGGAGGCAGAGGAGGACAGGGCCGAGGTCGGGGTCCTAGGCGTGAAACTACAAACACTACCCAGGCCCACAGCGACAGTGGCCCAGTCACTGTCACGGCTGAAGCTGGCCCAACCCGCACTGAAGCCGGTCCATCCGTAGCACTGGGCCTGACCCAGGAGCAGATTCAGAGGCTACTTAGCCTCATCGAAAGCCCAAAACCGCATTGTGAAAAATTATCAGGTAACCACGCCTGGATGTTTGACAGCGGGGCGTCGTGTCATATGACTGGAGACTTGAGTATTATACAGGAAGCCAAGCCAGTCTCTCCAATTACTATTGGGTTACCAAACGGGATGCAAACCTTTGCTAACAAAGAGGGTTTTGTATTATTGAACAATAGAATAAGATTGAATAACGTGCTTTTTGTTCCATCCCTTCAGTGCAATCTTGTTTCAGTTGCAAAATTGTGTAAAGAATTGAATGGTTGTGTGACATTTTTTGATGACTTTTGTGTCTTACAGGACCATACTTCGAGGATTCCGATTGGTGCGGGTGAACAAAGAGGAGGAGTCTATTATCTCAAAGAAGGGTCATTGGAGCAAAATCAGGTGAATGCGGTCAGTTCTACCAACCTATGGCACAAGCGACTAGGGCACCCATCACATGGAGTTTTATCTTTATTACCTGCTGAGTTAGGAATAATTAGTGAAGAGGATGATGTGTGTGAAACTTGTTATCGATCCAAGCAAACTTGTAATCGTTTTCCCGTGAGTTCTAATAAAGCTAAGTGTGTTTTTGAGCTTATACATTGTGATATTTGGGGACCTTATAAAGAGTCGTCATCTTGCGGGGCCCATTACTTTCTTACCATAGTGGACGATGCAAGTTGAGCTACTTGGGTCTATTTGATGATTGAGAAAAGTGAAACAAGTGAAATTTTAAAGGAATTCATAGTCATGGCCCAAAATCAATTTGGAAGTGCTGTTAAAATTGTGAGGAGTGATAATGGGTCGGAGTTCACATCTAGACTAATGCAACATTTCTACCGTGAGCATGGTATTTTGCGTCAAAGTAGTTGTATTGACACGCCTCAACAGAATGGTCGAGTTGAGAGAAAACATAGACATGTCTTGAATGTAGCTCGAGCTCTTTTGTTTCAAGCTAGCCTACCCACAAAGTTTTGGGGTGAGTGTGTGCTTGCGGCCACTCACTTAATCAATAGAACCCCTAGCAAGCTTTTGGTTGGGAAAACACCATATGAGATGCTTTATCATCAAAAGCCTTTGTATGAGCATATTAAAGTGTTTGGTACATTATATTTCGCCAAAACCAAGGGAAGTAAAGATAAGTTTGCTCCTCGTGGAAGAAAATGCTTGTTTGTGGGGTACCCTTATGGGCAAAAGGGATGGCGTGTGTTTGACCTTGAGACACAAGAAATTTTTGTGAGTCGTGATGTGGTGTTCCATGAAACTATTTTTCCTTATCAGAACACACCCCAACCAAGTGCATCCCAGTTCACTCCATCAAGACATCCCACGGCCATGGCATATTCTGATGAAAAAGCTTGGGACAGATTCAGCGCCAGGGGGAGCACGGTCGTGGGCCAATCCAGTGCTGCCCCCATCACTGAAACTGGGCCTGGCCCAGAATTGGGAGCTCCTGCCTCTCCTACTCCAGTCGTGCCCAGTCCAAGCAGCGCTGGGCCTCTATCCGGATCAGGCCCAACACAGGTTCAGCCAGCCCCTCCTATTCCAGCAGCTCAGCCCGCATCAGTCCACAGCCCCGGCCCTGACACCCGCCGACCAGACCGGCCCAGTAAACGACCCGTGCATTATGATGACTATTTATGTTACAACACCAGGCCCAATGACCCTATCTCTGGAGACTGCTCCTCTCGCACTGGCCCATGTCACAAGGAATCCTCAGGTACGCGTTACCCTATAGCTCACTATGTCACATCTCACCATTTTTCAGCTTCTTATCAGCATTTTCTCGCTACTTTAACAAAGGAGGTTGCGCCCAAATATTTTCAGGCAGCAGTATCTGATCCCAAGTGACGCAAGGCAATGCATGAGGAAATTGAGGCCCTCGAGAAAAATGACACCTGGGTTGTTGAGGATCTTTCTCCAGGCAAGAAACCTATTAGCTGCAAATGGGTTTACCGGATCAAATACAACGCAGATGGGAACATTCAGCGATACAAGGCACGCTTGGTAATTCGTGGGGATCATCAGGTTGAAGGTTTTGATTACAATGAAACGTTTGCTCCTGTTGCTAAGATGACTAGTGTAAGGCCTTTTCTCTCTGTTGCGATCGCCAAAGGCTGGGAACTGCATCAAATGGATGTGAACAATGCCTTCCTCCATGGTGATCTCGAGGAGGAAGTGTTCATGAAAATGCCTCCTGGTTTTAGCACCAAAGACCCTACCAAAGTATGCCGCCTCAAGAAGTCCTTGTATGGTCTTCGTCAAGCTCCAAGGCAATGGTTTGCCAAGTTGTCTTGCAAATTAAGTGAGTATGGCTTCACCAACTCTTATGCCGATTATTCCTTATTTACTTACCAACACGGTGAAGTGTTTATGGCATTGCTTGTCTATGTCGATGATATTGTGCTTGCTTCTAACAATGCTCATGCCTCCGCCATGTTCAAAGATTATCTCAATACCTGTTTGTTGAGTTATTATATTTAAGTTTTGATGATAACAAATCCAAGTGTAAAAATGTGTCCAAGTAATGTTGCTCCAAACACGATCTCCAAACAGGTCTAACTGATGTTTATAATCTTTATTGTATTAACTGGTTTGCTACAAGTGAGAACAAGTCTTTAAAACAGGTTTCACTTGGTGATTCTACATTAAGTCAAGAACACCATCTCGACAGTTGATTGTAAGGCATGTTCCTGAACTCTAGCAATGCAAAGAACAACCCCAGCAAACAAGGTGGCCTTGATGTTCACAGCAGCTCTACAAATCTTGGACAAGATGACTGATTCAAAACAAGAAGTCTTGGGTATATAGGTCTCATTTATTTAGACTCTTGTTAATATGCCAATATTGAAAATGTTTTTTAAACATCTCTTGAATAGGTAATTGCGCTAAGTGCTTCAGAACACCAGTTGCGAACAACCCTGCAAACAGGGTGCCTAGGGTGTTTCTGAACTGAAGTGGCCATACCCGGTTATCTTTGAAAATTCATTTCGGTTGGCCAAGATCTCCAGAATACTTTCCTTAAACTCCAAGATTGCTATTTTTCTGGAAAGGATATTTCTTGAAAATATTATGGGAGATTTGCGAAAATAGGTTTTTGGAAATCTGCCAAAACTAAAAGATTTCCTTTGCCCATATTTTCGGATAAGATAAAATTTCCAAAGCTGAAGATTTCTGGTTGCTTTTTGAATCTTCTTCACGGCTATGGGAAGATAAGGGTTATCTCTTAAGATAACAAATCCCTTATACATTGGGAAAAACTTGTCACTAGCCGTTGGGGAGTATTCTTTTGAAAAGATCATTTTCCATACTTAGCTGATTCTCTTGATTTGACCGTTGGAATTTTTTTTGTTTAAATATAGCATTTTACTCCCATTGAAATACACACACATAGAGAGAGAAGAAAGCAAGAGAAAATCTAGAAACACAACACAAGCAAAAAGCAAAATTCCAAAAGTGGTTTTTCTAGTGGAAAGAATTTTTAGAGCTACACTTGAGAAAAGAAAAACCGATACAAGTTGTGTTTAAACCAAGCTTTCAATATATTGGCATACTAGGACTTCATTGTACCTTACATCTGCTTAAGACAGAAGCACCCAGTAAGGTGTTTTGTAACCCTGATCTTGAATCAGAAAAGTGAGTGAGTGGTCCTCAGTCGTGTGGACGTTGGACGTGTCCAATCTGGTGAGATTTGGACGTGGTGTAATCTGCCTTAGAGAAGGAGGTTACGTGGTTGCAAGTTGTAACAAGGTGTGTTACATTTGTAACGAGTTAAGCCCGGTTTAGTGAAGTGGTTAAATCGTACACGAGGTAGGTCGTGGTTTTTCACACCTCAGTTGGGCTAGAGGTGTTTTCCACGTAAAAATTGTGTGTGCTTTATTTTCCGCATTTATCTTGGTGATTTTCGCATTTGCAATATTTGAGAACACCCTCTGCAACCAAGTCACAAGGGTGTTTGTTATTTACGATGCGAAAATCAGACACCACAATTCACCCTCCTCTTGTGGTAGAATACTCACGATCTTAACAAGTGGTATCAGAGCAGGTTCTCTCACAAAAGGCTAACACCTTGAGAGATTCTGAAGATGAATACACCACAAGGAATTCTTGAAGGGCAATCCATTACTCATCCATCCTATTTCAACGGCCAACATTATAGTTGGTGGAAGAATAGGATGGAAAACTATATTCAAGCAGAAGATTATGAGTTATGGATGCTCATCAAGAACGGGCCCCTTGTTCCCACCAAGGTGCTTGAAGATGGTAAGACGGTTTCCAAGGAACCTAAAGAGTTTGATGCTGAAGATTATAAGAAAATGGAGAAAAATGCCAAGGCCAAGAAGCTACTATATTTTGGCCTAGGACCCGATGAATACACTTGCATATCTGAGTATGAATCAGCCCAAGCTATTTGGAACGCCCTGCAAGTTGCTTATGAAGGTACGAGTCAAGTTAAACAATCTAGAATTGAGCTACTTATGCGACAGTATGAGTTGTTTGATATGGGTGATCGTGAGACTGTGATGGATATGTATACACGGTTTACCCACATCATGAACGAGTTAAAATCCCTGGGAAAGTCTTTCACCACTGAAGAGTTGGTGAGGAAAATCCTCAGAATTCTACCTCGTACGTGGGAGGCCAAAGTAACAGCCATCCAAGAGGCTAAAGACATGAACAAGATCACCCTCGACGAGTTGATTGGTAATCTCCAAACCTATGAACTCCGAAAGAACTCACAACAAAAAGATGAGCAAAAGAAGGATCGTGGGCTTGCCTTGAAAGCACATGAGGACACTGACTCTGACCTTGAAAATGAAGATATGGCCCCAATGACCAGAAAATTCAAGAAATTTTTCAAAAAGGTCAAGGAAAACAACAAACGAAAAGACGTCAGTAAGTCCAGAAACACCCCCAAAGAACAACTCACAGGGTGTTTCAAGTGCGGCAAACCAGATCACTTAGTCAAAAATTTTCCTCTGCTTCGAGAAGATCAGATGCCTGAACATCCTCGAAAACAGGGTCGAAAACACCCTGTAAACAATCTGGGCAAGCGATTCTCGACTATGCTGGCTGCTTGGGGAGATTCCTCTGAGGATGAAGGAGAATCTGAAGCTGAAGAAGGGGTCGTAGCACTGATGGCACAAAGTGATTCAGATTCAGATGATGAATCAACAATCAGCTTCTCAGATCTCAAGAACAAGGTACATGGTCTTAACAAAGCCACTTTACAAGAACTTCTATATAATGTGATAGACACCTGTGCTGATCTAAAAAGAGAAGTTCGTGACCTAGAACTTGAAAATGAAATTCTTAAAAATGAAAAACTCGGTTTACATGAGAGTATTAACGTGCTTAGAGAAGATCTCTTTTTAAAAGAAGGCGATTACACTCAAGTAGAGAAAAAACTCTCTAAAGTGGAAGAAACAGTTGAATCCCTGCTAAATGAAAAGCAGAGCTTGAATGCCACCATAGAAAAATTGAAAACTGATCTTGCCACAAACAACCGCTGGAACAAATCCTCACAAGCCCTTGATTGGTTAAACACTCATCACAATCGAAACAAAAAGGGACTTGGATATAAGCCTAAACGGACCGTTTACCCAATACATAGGAAGTATGTGGGATTACCTGAAAACATCGTTTGCTTTCATTGTGGTAAAATGGGTCATTATAGATACACTTGCCCTTTAAGAAAACATGCCAATGAAAAGAATGAAAGGTATGTGAAACAAATCTGGATTAGAAAAGATGAACTTTACATGTCTAAAAGAATGGGACCCAAGCGGATCTGGGTTCCCAAAACTAACCCGTGATTTGTTTTGCAGGCTGAAATGAGAGAGAACAACCTTACGAACAACCCCACCAACACCCTTGAAAACAGGCAGTTGTGGTTTGTTGATAGTGGGTGTTCACGGCACATGACTGGTGAAAGATCAAATTTTCTCTCACTTACAGCTTTGAATGGTGGGAGTGTAGCATTTGGAAACGGCAAGTCTGGGACAATTATCGGTATAGGTAATATTGGTAAAACTCTCTCCCACTCAATTGATAATGTGCACTTAGTTGATGGGTTAAAGCACAATTTGCTAAGTGTGTCCCAACTGTGTGACAAGAACAACCTAGTACTGTTTTGAAAAACACGTTGCTTGGTTGTAAATGACGACACAGGAGATGTTGTGTTGAGGGGGAAGCGATGTCAAAATGTTTATAAAGTTTGTATTTCCACTCTTCCACAAAACAATCTGAGTTGTTTAAATGCATTAAATGATGATATAATGTTATGGCACAAGAGACTAGGTCATGCATGCTTGTCCTTGTTAAACAAACTTGTTTCCAAAGATTTGGTTGTTGGACTACCTTCCATCAAGTATAATGATGACAAGGTATGTGAAACTTGTGCAAAAGGAAAACAAGTCAGATCTTCTTTAAAATCTAAAAAGTGTGTAAGCACTACCCAACCTCTTGAGTTATTGCACATTGATCTATGTGGTCCTATGAGGATATCAAGTAGAGGTGGGAAGAGGTATGTGCTTGTCATAGTGGATGATTACTCTCGATTTACTTGGACCATGTTCTTGGCCTCCAAGGATGAAACTTTTGAGAATTTCATTGCCCTTCTTAAAAAGATTGAAAAGAGAGTAGGACACTCATTGGTTAGCTTAAGGTCTGATCATGGTACTGAATTTGAAAATGCAAGTTTTACAAAATTTTGTAATGAACATGGTGTTGATCAAAACTTCTCAGCCCCGAGAACACCCTAGCAGAATGGGGTGGTTGAACGAAAAAATCGTACCCTAGAAGACATGACTAGGACAGTGCTTATTGCTAGTGGTCTTCCTAAGAACTTTTGGGCAGAAGCTTTGAACACATCATGTTACATTATAAATAGATGCATGATTAGACCCATTTTAAACAAAACTCCTTATGAACTTCTTAAAGGCAGAAAACCCAACATTATGCATCTAAGAACATTTGGTTGTAGATGTTTCGTGCATAACAACGGGAAAGATGCCTTAGGAAAGTTTGATTCAAGGAGTGATGAGGCAATATTTCTTGGTTATTCCTCTCACAGTAAGGCATACAAAGTCTTTAACAAAAGAACCTTGTGTGTTGAGAAAAGTGTGCATGTGTTTTTTGATGAATCTAACTCTTTGAATGAGAGTAATGCACAGGATGAAGAGTTTGAATTAGGTCTTGTCCAAAAGGAATTGTTGAACCAAGAAAAACAAGGTGAGAACACCCTGAAGAAAACAGGTACAGAAGTTGTTCCTCAAAACGACAGGCAAGGTGAACATCAAACAGGGGGAAACACCGTTGAACCCTGTTCAGAACCATGTTCTTCAGGAACCAGCTTGCAAACAGGTGCAGAAATAGGATCAGGAAGTGTTCTTGAGCCTGATCCTACACACACTTCAGTTAGAACAGAACATGTGTCTGTGGATCCAATTAATCTAAGACCATGGAAGCACCATAGTTCGCACCCTTTTGATCAAATCTTGTCAGATATTAATACTGGAGTGCAAACTAGATCTAAACTTAAGAATTTTTGTGCTTTCTATGCTTTTCTTTCTAACATTGAGCCAAAAAGTGTGAATGAAACCCTTGCAGATTCAGATTGGATCACGGCTATGCAAGAAGAGCTTCATCAATTTGAAAGAAACAAAGTGTGGCACCTCGTACCTAAAACTACAGATAGAACAATCATTGGAACCAAGTGGGTGTTCCGAAATAAGCTAGATGAGTCAGGAACAGTCACTAGGAACAAGGCAAGGCTGGTGGTTCAAGGGTACAATCAAGAAGAAGGGATTGATTATGAAGAAACCTTTGCACCAGTTACTAGAATTGAAGCTATTCGAATCTTAATAGCCTTTGCAGCTCATATGGAAATCAAGCAATATCAAATGGATGTGAAAAGTGCATTCCTAAACGGATACCTTAAAGAAGAGGTGTATGTCAAACAACCCCCTGGTTTTGAAAATGGTGATTTTTCAAATCATGTTTTTAAACTTGACAAAGCACTTTATGGTTTAAAACAAGCTCCAAGAGCTTGGTATGAACGGTTGTCAAGCTTTTTACTTGAAAATGATTTTAGAAGAGGCAAGGTAGACAATACCTTGTTTCTAAAATCTAATGGGGAACATTTATTGATTGTCCAAATATATGTAGATGACATTATATTTGGTGCAACTCATCATGATTTATGCGATGAATTTTCAAATATGATGAGGACTGAGTTTGAGATGAGCATGATGGGTGAGCTTAACTTTTTCTTAGGCTTACAAATCAAGCAAACTCCAAACGGCACCATGATCCATCAACAAAAGTATATCAAGGAGCTACTTAAGCATTTTGGGATGGAGTCGGCCAAACCCATAGACACTCCTATTTCTCCTTCAACCAAGTTGGTTATGGATGATGGGAGTCCCTCAGTTGAGGAAAAACTCTATAGGGGCATGATTGGGTCACTCCTATACCTAACCGCTAGTAGACCGGATATTGTTTTTAGTGTTGGTTTATGTGCCCGTTTTCAGTCTAGTCCTAAAGAGACTCATCTTAAGGCTGTTAAACGGATACTAAGATATTTAAAGCATACACCTGATCTAGCTCTATGGTATCCTAGAGGTTGCAATCTTGATCTTGTTGGATATGCTGACGCTGACTATGCAGGTTTCCTAGTTGATAGAAAGAGTACCTCAGGAATGGCTCATTTTCTTGGACCTTGTTTGGTATCTTGGGCTACCAAGAAGCAACATTTAGTTGTCATGTCCACAGCAGAAGCTGAATATGTTGCAGCAGCTTCATGTTGTGCTCAACTGTTGTGGATAAGACAACAGCTTAAGGATTTTTGTGTTGACACTGGATGCATTCCTATTTTTTGTGATAATACTAGCGCTATTAACATTGCCAAAAACCCATGTCAACACAAAAGGACAAAACATATTGACATTCGACATCATTTCTTGAGAGATAATGTTGAAAAGGGTTTAATTTCTACGAATTTTTGCTAAACGAAAAATCAAATTGCTGATATATTCACTAAGGCACTAGCTAGAGATCAGTTTGAGAGAAACATATTGGAATTGGGGTTGGTGAAAACACCCTGAGAACACCTGTTCTCAGAGGTAGATCAAGCTGACAAAAACACCTTATAATACCTGTTCTATTCCCTTGTTTGCAATTCTTGTTATTAAAACAGTGGTCCATGCTTAACGAATATGTGTAGTCTGTGTGCTATTATGATTATATACTGCTGTCTTGGGAGATGGAGAAAGAGTAATCATAACAGACCTTGGAATAAGAGAAGCATGTTCAAGAACAGGCGGCTCGAACAGGTATGCCTTAATTACCATTATTGTATGCTGCCTGCTTAAATTCTAGGTGTTCCCTAGGTGGCCCTTCATAACAGGTGGGGAGTTTAAAAACCCCCTTGCGTGCGTCTGTCTTCCCCGTCTTGCTCTCTCTCTCTCTCTCTCCTCTGTTCTTGCTTTCAAACCCTAGCAAAACCCTCAAAACCCAAATTCTTCCTTGCGTTAATGGCTTCCAAAATCGATTTTTCATCAATCTCTGAGAGTAACAACATGATTATACCCTCAATTCCGGCTCCACCTCGCCCAACTATCCACAAAATCTTCGGGTATCTCACTCGGTTAAACCTCAAAAGTGTTGGGCTTGAGTCGAATGATATTCCCTACTCCTTTGGTTGGGAATTAATGCTGTATGTGGGAACAATCCCTTGTCCCATTTCTTCTGTAGTAGGTGCTGGTTCTTCAGGTTTCCAAGACCAATTCTTGGAGAACCCCGAAACCATTGTTGGGGATTTTGAACCCTATTCTTCTACACTATTCCCGGAAACAACTCAAAGAACAGGGGATGTGTTCTTCGATGATCTGTTCATTGATCTGAAGGAGGATTCTGGTGAGAAAACAGGAGAAAGTCCTGTCCAAGGGAATGACTCTGTTCCTCTAGTCTCTCAAACCGAAGAGAAGAGGAAAAGGGTAAAGATGGTGGCTAGGCGCACCCGAACGCCAAGAACACGACCACAACCAAGGTCTCGCCCCTCTCTAACTCCCCCTTCTCCTCCTTCTCAACCTTCTCGCAAATCTGCGAGAATTGTCTCTAGATCAACCCCCAGATCCTCTAAACTCTCTGCTCCTATCATCGAGGAGATTTCCTCTTCTACTGAAGGGTTCTCGAGTTCTGACTCTGAAGACACCACCTTCAAACAGGGGACACCGATGTTTTCCGAGTCCTCTGAAGATCAAGCCCCTCCAAAATCAGCCACTAAACCTGCTGTGAGGCCCTCTCCTGTAAAAACACCCCTCAAGCGAAAATCCAAAACAGCCCCCCTACCACAAGCTACCACCTCTGTTTCTACCTCCAAACGCCCAAAGCAGTTCACTCCCTCTCCTATGTCTGACAAACATGCGCAGTTGCTTAAGCGCAATATTGTCAGGGGGAAGGTAGTGTCTGTAAGTTTTTTTGAGGAACAGGGTTTGGGGGTGTTCTTGACCAAGCTTCGAGCCCAAGGCTGGCTTGAGTTGTTTGGAAACACCCAGTTGAAGTGTTCTGTGCCTGAGTTGGCTGAATTTTATGCCAACTGCGAGGTCACCGAAGAGGTGGTGACAAGTTTTGTGAATGGGCAAGGCATCAGGGTTGATGCGCCCAAACTTGGGAAAATTCTGGGAGTGCCCTCACAAGGCTTTGTTGTGTATGTGAGGGAAGACAAAACAGCCTTGGAACTAGCCAGGCTCCTGGAGGTGTCCAAACGCCTCAGTCAGAAACAGGGTCTGAGAACACCCTCCTCTGTCAAAAAGGGTGATCTGATCCCTCCCCACCAACTCCTTTTCATGTTCGTCATTAAGAATGTGATTCCAAGGGGTCAAGGGAGAAACTCAGCAGACCTTTTTGATCAGTGCCTGGTCGACTTATTGGATAGGGAGGAACCCATCAATCTTCCAGCTATCATGATTCGCCACATTGGGCGAATTGCGAACACCACCCGGGCTCATGATCTCGGGTATGGGTTTCTGCTGACAAGGGTGTTTGAGCACTTCGGAATAGTGCTCACACGGCGAGTGGAGGCCCAAGTCGTTGATGCAATTGGGAGTGACACTCTGCTAGGGTGTGGCTATGAGATTGGCGAAGGGTCTGTTTCCAAACAGGATCGTCGACCACCTCGACCACCTATTTCTGAGCAACCGTCCAACAAGGTTGAGGCTGTTCTTGAGGACAATGCTCGCCTCAAGGATGAGCTATCAGCTGTCAAGGCTGCTCTTGCTGAGGAACAAGCCCTCTCTGCCAAACGCCATGAAGACTTGCTTGCTCTTCTCTCCACCCTTGCCCCTAGGATTCCTCCTTTGCAATCGAAACCACCCCCTGCTCCCTGATTGTCTAGGCTGTTTTTGTTTTTGTTTTTGTTTTTTTGTTTGTTGTTTTGTTGCAATTGTACTGCTTTGCTTATTAATGAAATATCTACTTGCAGTCTCTCTTGCTTGTTGTTCCTTCTCCTTTCTACTTGTTTGTTATTGCTTTTTAACGATGCCGAAAGGGGGAAGAAGAACCTACCTATTGACAATGTAACAATGTATGAATCTCAACCTAACCTTGACTTACGTGGATCCCTATCAGCATTCATTTTTTTTTGTTTGTTTTGTCAATATGGTCACTTGGTTTGTCATCATCAAAAAGGGGGAATTTGTTGAGTTATTATATTTAAGTTTTGATGATAACAAATCCAAGTGTAAAAATGTGTCCAAGTAATGTTGCTCCAAACACGATCTCCAAACAGGCCTAACTGGTGTTTATAATCTTTATTGTATTAACTGGTTTGCTACATGTGAGAACAAGTCTTTAAAACAGGTTTCACTTGGTGATTCTACATTAAGTCAAGAACGTCATCTCAACAGTTGATTGTAAGGCATGCTCCTGAACTCTAGCAATGCAAAGAACAACCCCAGCAAACAAGGTGGCCTTGATGTTCACAGCAGCTCTACAAATCTTGGACAAGATGACTGATTCAAAACAAGAAGTCTTGGGTATATAGGTCTCATTTATTTAGACTCTTGTTAATATGCCAATATTGAAAATGCTTTTTAAACATCTCTTGAATCAGTAATTGCGCTAAGTGCTTCAGAACACCAGTTGCGAACAACCCTGCAAACAGGGTGCCTAGGGTGTTTCTGAACTGAAGTGGTCATACCCGGTTATCTTTGAAAATTCATTTCGGTTGGACAAGATCTCCAGAATACTTTCCTTAAACTCCAAGATTGCTATTTTTCTGGAAAGGACATTTCTTGAAAATATTATGGGAGATTTGCGAAAATAGGTTTTTGGAAATTTGCCAAACCTAAAAGATTTCCTTTGCCTATATTTTCGGATAAGATAAAATTTCCAAAGCTGAAGATTTCTGGTTGCTTTTTGAATCTTCTTCATGGCTATGGGAAGACAAGGGTTATCTCTTAAGATAACAAATCCCTTATACGTTGGGAAAAACTTGTCACTAGCCGTTGGGGAGTATTCTTTTGAAAAGATCATTTTCCATACTTAGCTGATTCTCTTGATTTGACCGTTGGAATTTTTTTTGTTTAAATATAGCATTTTACTCCCATTGAAATACACACACATAGAGAGAGAAGAAAGCAAGAGAAAATCTAGAAACACAACACACGCAAAAAGCAAAATTCCAAAAGTGGTTTTTCTAGTGGAAAGAATTTTTAGAGCTACACTTGAGAAAAGAAAAACCGATACAAGTTGTGTTTAAACCAAGCTTTCAATATATTGGCATACTAGGACTTCATTGTACCTTACATCTGCTTAAGACAGAAGCACCCAGTAAGGTGTTTTGTAACCCTGATCTTGAATCAGAAAAGTGAGTGAGTGGTCCTCAGTCGTGTGGACTTTGGACGTGTCCAATCTAGTGATATTTGGACGTGGTGTAATCTGCCTTAGGGAAGGAGGTTACGTGGTTGCAAGTTGTAACAAGGTGTGTTACATTTGTAACGAGTTAAGCCCGGTTTAGTGAAGTGGTTAAATCCTACACGAGGTAGGTCGTGGTTTTTCACACCTCAGTTGGGCTAGAGGTGTTTTCCACGTAAAAATTGTGTGTGCTTTATTTTCTGCATTTATCTTGGTGATTTTCGCATTTGCAATAGTTGAGAACACCCTCTGCAAACAAGTCACAAGGGTGTTTGTTATTTATGACGCGAAAATCAGACACCACAA
This sequence comes from Selenicereus undatus, assembly GCA_017589665.1. Lineage (NCBI taxonomy): Eukaryota > Viridiplantae > Streptophyta > Magnoliopsida > Caryophyllales > Cactaceae > Selenicereus > Selenicereus undatus. Next base: position 89,495,080 of record JACYFF010031956.1, on the reverse strand, counting down.
TTCACCCCCCCCTCTTGTGGTAGAATACTCGCGATCTTAACACTGTTTTAGCATCAAGGATTTGGGGCCTTTAAAATACTTCCTTGGTATTGAGGTAGCCCGGGGACCCGAAGGAATGTTTCTCTGTTAACGAAAATATGCCCTTGACATCATTGATGAGTGTGGGTTGTTAGGAGCTCGACCTGTCGAATTTCCTATTGAGGAAAACCACAAGTTAGCCTTGGCAACCGGCAGAGTCCTTACTGATGCTACATGGTACTGGCGACTAGTGGGGTGTCTCATCTATCTCACCATTACCAGGCCAGAGTTGACTTATGCAGTGCATATTTTATCACAATTTATGCAGTCTCCTAAAGAGGAGCACATGGAGGTCACGCGACGTGTCTTGCACTATCTCAAGGGTAGTGCCGGCGCAGGCGTTTTTTTTTTCTCGCTAAAAATAACCTTCAGTTATATGGGTACTGTGACTCGGACTGGGGAGCTTGTCCTCTCTCCCGGAGATCATTGACTGGCTATTTTGTGACGCTTGGTGGCTCTCCTATCCCATGGCGAACAAAGAAACAGGCTACTGTTTCCCGCTCTTCCGCTGAAGCTGAATACCGAGCCATGGCAGTGGCTACCAGTGAACTCATTTGGGTGCGCTCCTTTTTAGCCTCTCTCGATGTATTCCATACCCAGCCTATGCAATTGTTCTGTGACAGCCAAGCCGCCTTACACATTGCAAAAAATCCTGTCTTCCATGAACGGACCAAGCATATTGAGATTGATTGTCATTTTGTTCGAGAAAAGCTCATGTCAAGCCTCATTAAATTGGCTCACATCAGCTCTCAGCACCAACCAGCAGATATTCTCACTAAGGCCCTTGGCAAGTGCTAGTTTCAATATTTGAAAGGCAAGTTGGGCATGATCAACTTACATGCTCCAACTTCAGGGGGAGTGTTAAGGAAATAAAATCCTTAAATTGTATTTTGTAATATTTAGAGTTTCTATTTAGTTAGAGTTTCTATTTAGTTAGAAGTCTTCCTTGCTTGCTTGGCAAGATAGCATGCCCTAGGGTTTGTTATGTATTTATTCCATGCATATGCTAAAAATTGGAGAGTGAAGCAAAAACATAAACACACGGCTAACTGTGCCGTGCTTCAACCCAAAATTCCCACTCATCTATTTCTTGAATTTTACAACCTATCTCTTGATTTTTTCAGAACTAATATTTTGTATCCCAAATTCCTCAATCCAAACTCAAGTTTTCAACCCAATTTGCTCAACCCCTGTTCGGTGCTTCTCGCGGGGTTCTAGTAGCCCATACGAGTCATCCATTTGGGTCTTATTTGTTGTTGCTGTTTTGTTTCTTGCGGAAGGAGCTACCAATTTATGGAAATTATTGTATTTCCTTCTTATTCTCTATTCGATTATCAGATGGATGCCCATGTTTGGGAAGAAAGTTGTTTTCGAAGTCTCATATGCAAAGTTCCAAGGAATTCAATGAAAGAATGTTTCCCATGGTTATCGAATAGGGTAGTTGAAGAAGACATTTTGTTTATTGCTGCCATGACTTGGGCATTGTGGATGGTCCATAATAAGGTTATCTTCAATAGAGGCAATCCAAATGGAGAAGTGATGACTCAAAACTTCGTGAGAATGGTGAAAGAAACAACACATTGTAAGTTGAAGGTGGGTGGATGAATGGTGGTGAATGATTCTTTCCCCTTTAAGGGATGGCAATTGTCCCTTTGCTAGGATGGTAAATGTGACTTTAACAACTAGTTGAATTGAGAGAGAAATCTCATTCTCTGCTTCATTCATGCATTTGTGCCTCATATATACACCCATTCAATGACAAACTAAATCTCCTACTTTCCTATACATGCTGCTATGTGTATGGAATTAAACAGAACGAGAATTGCCCCTTGCTAGGATGGTAAATGTGAATAATGATGCATTTATGGCTCGTTTGGTTCTGTGTAATCAAAGTGGTAATTCAATTAAAATAGTAATAATAATTCCATTACCAAGTTTGGTTACTATTAGCAGATGTAATCAAGATTGCATTGTAATCACATTTACCTCAATCTATGCAAATACAATTACTTGGCTTTTCCAAAACTACTATGATTGCATATCTTTGAATTAAAGTTTATCCAACCATAAACTATTCTATTTGAAGACTTCCTCTCTCTTCTCTCCATTGTCTCTCCTGCTTCTCATATCTTAGTATTACACCACCACGTTTTTAAATGTTTGAACCCCCTCACCCCCTTCTCTCTCCTCTCCATATTAGATAAAGGTTAGCCCAAAATATGATCATATTATTGTAACTACAGGCACTTTTGCATGTTCTAGGCATCATCTCTCTCTCTCTCTCTCTCACATACATCATCATCATCATCATCATCATCATCTCTCTCTACTTACTAAACTTGAACAATATTACATTATCATAATTTAGAAGAAATAGAGCGAAGTCTCATATGAAGCATCATAATCATGATGATAAGATATTGGATGTTAATTATAAACAAAGTTACAAATAATTAAAGTAGGCAAAATAAAATACGAATTGAATTGCAAGTACCTCATGCCACGTGTAAAATAAGTATTGTTTGTAAATAAATTCATCCCATTACAATTGTAAAAGCTTTGTAACCAAACATTGTAATGCAATTATTATCCCATTTCATTACACTAATAATTGCATTACATGATTGATTCCTTTGCGTAGTGATTACATTACTTTCAACCAAATGCCACATTATTTCCTTTGGTTTGCTGATGGGACTTGGCAATGTCATAAGAGATTAATGTGCCGGCTTAAATGGTTGGGTGTGAGGTGAGTGGAGGCATGATGGATTATTGATAAAGCAGAATCAATAGCTGCACTATTTGGGCTACAAAAGGATCTTGAGGCATGTAATACCTCGTCACTTAATTATGTTTAATTAGTTTTAATTCTTGCATTAGTTATATGGTTGTAATTAATAGGAGTAGTGAGCCGCATATTTTTCTATTGTCAAACAAAGCAACGCTTGATTTAAAGAACCATGACATCGCGAAATTTCTTACAAGTTTATAAAATACCAGACAATTGAGCAAAAGTATGTAATTTCTTGCAAATACGCATCTGTACCCGAGCGAGGATGGGAAGTTATCGAGCCATGATGATATCTTAATAGCTAAGAAAAGGAATATGATTAGCGAATTGTTACTTGACAAATGTATGGCCAATTCTAGGCCTATGTGGAAAGAAAAAAGGAATTTGGATAAATTCTTATTAATTTGACAAGACTAGGTAATTATCAAAACACAAAATAAAAATAAAAATAAAATAAATGAAAGAAGTACTAAAGTGGCAGATGGGCTCCCAAAATAGTATATAGAGTCTTTTGAATATAGCAACTAACTAAAAAAAAAGAGAAGAAAGCGCTTTTGCCTCTCCTTCTTCCATGCGCCAGCTGACGCACCTGACTCGTAGCCTTCGCCAGCGCCTACCGCCGGACCATCGCGTTGCGTCACCACCCAGTCTTCCTCCAGCCACTGCACCACCACCTCCCTGAATCTCAACACTTCATCCACTTCCACCATTCTCTTCATTCATACAAGGTAAAATATCTTTTTTCCACCCTTTTGTCTCCATTAAATTTGAATATGATGAATACCTAAATTGATCCATGAGCAATTTTTGGGGTTAGTGGGATAATCTTCTTAATAAATTAAGCTGTATTGACTAATTTAATTTGATTCTTCAAAGAAATTATTGAGATGTATAATATGGATGTATAAGCAAAGCATGTCAATTTATTTGAATTGGTTCATGAGAATTGCTTAAGTTTAGTTTGAATTGGTTGCTTGTTTTAAATAATGTTGAAATAATGACGTGACAATATTGTCGTCTTTTAGGATATTGTTCGATACATGAGTAAAGTGATGGATGAAATTAAATGAGAGAATTACCGTTTGAGGGGATTTCTTAATTTACTCCTTTCTAAATCAAACATCCCGGGAAGAGGAAAGAGAAGAATGGTGAATTTCCTCGCGTATCAAAACTTATTAAATAGGGAAATATTTCAAAATCCCCTATAATGTGTAAGAATGTCTAGCGAGATCTTGAACTTGCACAAATTAACTCCTCGTTAATATAGAGCCCTATCGGGGTTTATCCTCTAGAAAGGATTGGGAATGTCAACTTGATTGAGAAACAGAGTAAGCGTTAAAGGTACGTTACTGCTAGTATCCTTCAAAGACCTCTAAATTTATATTTCCTAATATTAACAAGTTTTACTCGACTGTTGGAATCTTAAGGGCATATTTCATTGTTCATCGTTCAATGCAATGTTCAATGTTTAATGTTCAATGTTCATTGCTTATAGTTTCTACTAGCAAAATTCATTGTTTGGGCCATTCCCGTTAAACGGAAACTCAAAGTTCATTGTTCATTGATGGCATGGCTACTGTTCATAGATTTAGGCCCTAGTCTAGGCCGAGAAATTATTAATAATCGATCTTTGAATATAGTGCTCCACGAAAGACATTTACAAAGCATAGTTTTAACATTTCACGCATGCTTATTAACTCCTTGCAAATAATTATTGATTGTAAAGGGTAACGTATTGAGCTATAGCTCATTTTCTACTGTTTGTGGTTTTCAAACTATTTCAGGGAAGGAGAAGCAAGAACTTGCAAAGATTGAGGGTTCAGGAGAAGTGAGCCAGAGCAATGATTGCTAATCCTCTAACCTAGTTAGTTATTTTGAGGGCTTCGAAATGACTTATGTTTTGAGCACATGTGCAGCCTCAATGAAATGTAAATCCATTCCGGGCGCAATTAAATCATGGTGTTGTGCCTATTTTGGAATTTTTAATAACAATCTTAGACCTTATTTGGTGTAAATATTACTAGTGGATGCTACTTATATGGTCGACTTTACATTTCTATCCACAGCCTTGTCCCTAAGGGACAACAGTAATGCGCTAGCTTGACAGCGTCTTCCGCTGACTCGTAATGCTTACTAATAAAGGTGTTTAGAAGGTGTTTAAGTTGGGACGCTACAAGGTAAGCTTAACATGATTCTGATTGAGTGCAATTCACTTGGATTGATCTTGAAGCTCTGTTCCAGCAAGAAACACTGCTAAATTCGCTTCATTCCGAACGAAAACATGTATTTCGGAATCTCCGATTGATTTCTCGGAATTCCAACAGACATTCTGACGAACTTATGTTCTGATGGATTCTGATGGAATTTCTATGAAAATATTAAAAAATTCCAAAAAAGTTTTTTGACATCGGGTTGAATGGAGGAAAAATTCAAATTTTTTTGAACATTCCGAGGAAAAATCCATCGGGAATTTTTTTTAATTTCGACGGAATGCTTCATCGGAATTTCTCTTATAAATCTTGCTCCAAGCTTCGGTTTTCGTTGCTCGCTTCACAAAATAGAGAAAGAGAAAGAGAAAGAGGGAGATAGAGAGAGACAGCAATGCATCACTAACAGTTGTCATCGCCTCCACCGCCACTTGTCGTCACCTCCTCCTACTCTCATTTGCTATCGACTTATTGAGAAGCTTTCTATGTGTGTAATTTGTATCCAAATTTATAATGAATTAAGTGTATATGTTGAATTTGATACTTTGTTTAATTAGTTTGTATGTAATTTCATAAATTTGATAGTTTGTATAGTTAGTTTGCTACGTTGATATTAGTTTGTTAAGCTGATAATTTGTTCTTAATTTTGTACTTTAATATGTTTTTAACGAATGCAATATTTTATTAATGAAGTAGAATTTAACATTAATATGAATTTAACTTCAATAATAAGAATTTATTGTTTATTAACTACATTGCAAAATGTTTGTATAGTTGGGTACTATAGTTTTTATATATTTTTTTTAAAAAATTTTAAAGCATCGATAAATTTTTTACTATTTCCAACAGTTTTTTTCCCAAAATTTTAAAATTTTGAAAGTCTGACATACAATGTCAGAAGCCAACATAATTTTTTCATCAAAATTCCGTTGAAAAAGGTTCCGACAGATTGTGTTAGCATGTCGGAAAGGCTTCCCGATGGGTCATATGCTGACGTCCTTTATCGGTCGGTAATTTCATTGGAAAATTCATGTTCTTACAAAAAAAAAATGCTTTTTTGGTTAGAAATTCGATCTGAATAATGATATTTTTTATTAGTGAAAGGAATAGCTCGATCTCTTGTTTCGAAATGCAATTCATTGCGTGCTAGTCATTCAAAAGAGAAGTAATATTATGGACCATTTAGTTGCTAGATCTTATCCGATAATGATGTGGAGCATTTATTTTTGGACAATTTCCCCAAAAAAAGCCTCAGCCCTTTTGGAGAGCTTTATTTGCATCTATAACATGCCCCCTTGATGCGTGAGGGAGCCTCCTTAATCACAATAGTAATTAAACTTCAACAACTATCAATCAACAAGACCTTGAACCAAACTAGGTCTTAAATAACCAAAGGAAAACTAATGAATTTTTTTGTGGATAGTATGGGAGAATAGCTGATAAAAAGGGATATGACTAAGATAAAGGCTCAAGCCACTACTTATAGCCTAACAATCCACCAATTAATTCTCTAAAGCAAAAGCACCAAGAATTAATCTGAATGATTGATTCAATCGCCATTTAAATACTCAAACATTTGATATACTAGCCTTAAAACCCATGCTACGCACGGTTTGTTTTGAAATTTTAGCTGCAATATTTTTAGAAATATTATAATTAATCTTATAATTTAAATTTTTAAAAACAATAATATTAATATATCTATAATTTATTTTCTTTTTTTTTTCTTCATTGAAGTAGTTGAAAAGATAATATTCATTATAATGACTTTAAATCACATATTCTTTAAAATTTTATTTTAATAAAATTTTAATAAATGCTTCAGATGACACGTGTCACAATTGCAACGTTCGGACTTATATATATATATATATATATATATATATATATATATATATATATATACATATATATATATATATATATATAAAGAGAGAGAGAGAGACATTTTCTTTATGGGAGAGAAAAGCACTCTAACTTTCATTCATTAATTCTCAAATCAAGTCTATGTTAAAAGTAAATAGAAGAGGCTAACTTATAGCCACAAAAATTAGTGCTCCCTTTCCTAAGTCACAAAATTAAGCCAATGAAAATTAAGCAACTATGGAGTTAATGTGGGCCAACAGGATTCAAGCATCTACTCTGACCAATCACATTCTAACAACAATTTAGGCACACAAAAATTGAGATTGGAAGCTTTTAAGCTAGTGATGAGTTGTCCAAATTCTTTGTTATTTCCAAGCTTGATATTTAGACCTTGACCTTTGACCAAAGTTTGAGCGGCACTGACCATTGTTGATCAAGGTTTGACTTTCTTGATCGGGGCTTGTTGGATCAAAATTGTCCGGTTTGTCTACTTGATTTGAGTCTTGATGGCAAATTCTTCATTTTGATGCTTTTTTTTCTTTTTTATTGAAGCATGGGCCACGCAAACTAGATGAAACAGAATAAACAACTTATTTCCTCCGAAACATGGTGTGGCTTATTTTTGCTTCAAAAAAAGAAAAAGAAAAACAAAAACAAAAGTTATCTTTTGTTGTTTTTTTATATATACTAAATTGTTTAACCTAACTTGGTGTGGCTTATCTATCTATCTATATTAAAACAAAGGAAACCCCCCAATTCTTTTATACATGTCAACTCTCAGATTTTCTAAAATAATTAATATTTTTGCTTTTTAATTTTCTTAAAATAAGCTAATTCCTCAAATTGATGTTGTCATATTTAATGTCATTTCAAAAATAAGGAACACAAAAATATTATTGTGCACCATATATTAGGACCTATTAAGTATGGAAGATTTTATTTCCTAAAAAGAAGGACATTTATTTAGCTTATGATTTCCAAACTAACTCCTAGCCTAGTTTCATACATAATTACCTTTTAAGTATGATTCTAGTTATTTAACAAAATATGTTAATGTGTTCGTTACAAATTTCATACCTAATTACTTTGTAAGGATACTTGTGGTCATTTAACAAAAATAATGTTAATGTGCTCATTACAAATTTAAAAAGCCATCAGCAACATTGATCTTCGTTAAAAATTAAAGTTAATTTAAAAATTTAGAAAAAAAATTAAATTTAATTGCATTATTAACTTTTAATTAATAAATTAGACACTTTTGGACTATTATAATCTTCAAATTCTTACAAAGAAATTAAAATATTGTAATTACTATTAAAAATATGTGCTAAATCAATTATAATATATTTTAGTACATTAGAATTTTAGTTAATAGTTTCTTGTAACTTACATTCCTTAACAATTACTTCATTTTAAAAAGTTATTAATTATTTTATAAAAAACCTTTAAAACTTGTACATGACATGGTACAATTGCTAAATGACTTATAGTATAATTCAATACATAATTAGTACTGATCCGAAAAATATGATTTTCCAGGCGGACCATCACATACCCGATCGTGGACTAGGCCCAGTTAGGTGCAGTAGGCCCTGACAGGACCCTTGCGGCCCTGGCCAAGAGCCCCACAGAGCAAACTATTTGCCAGCCCATTAGGGGAACCTACTCACCCTTAGTTATGAATACCCACCCACCTACGTACCTCGGAAAAAGGATTTGCTCTCTGACATATTTTCTTATTCCTCATACATTCTCTCTTTACTTCTTTGTCTCTTACTGGGACCCTCTATTGACTTGGCTGTCGGAGAGGCGTTCCCCGAATCACAACCCGGGGGTGCCCTTTTTACAGGTCTAGCGTCCGAGGAGAAGGCTAACAGATGCTTCGTATGTGCCATCACGTAAGCCCGCTCTCATCCCACGTCATCTTCAGTAACCCCATAAATTCCTAAAACAGAGTTGACGCCTTCAGTGGGGAGAGAACGGTGAATGATGGTAATCAGCGAAGCTACACAAGCACGGGCCCGAAGAGACAAGGCACCCGCAACAAAAGCTCTGGTACCTCCCGAGGTGCAGAATGCCTCAGAAAGTTCCAGGGCGAGCCTCTATTTAGTCAGGCCATGCCAGCCCAAGCAAGAGGCATATGTTGCGATGGATGCACTCAAGAATCTCATGTCCATAGCCGACACCATCATGCAACAGGTGACTGAACAAGTAAAGAAGGCTATGGAACTTGCGAGCCCTACGCGACCTCTTCCTCAATTCGATTACATGCCTACCACGGGCTGTGAGCCTTCCCATAGGCATGCCCCCATTGTGTCACATCGTCACAGTGACGAGATGAGGGAGATTGTTCACCCAGATAGGGATGGCTTATCACGGGGAGAAAACAATGATTGGTCTATTGGAGCAGACGCCCTATAGAGTCGGCGCCCAAGCCAAGGATGACCGGCGAAGTCAACCACAGCCTCAATGCCAAATGCAACGCATTCCCAATGTACTGCCTAGTTTAAGGAGCAGGAGCAAACCTCGAGGCCCCGACGGGAGACCTCGGGTTAGCGATGCACCCCTGAGCACCGCTCGAACTGTGAACGCACTCGCAGCCCTCTCCCTAAAGGCATGTGCAGTCAAGGATCCCACCATCACAGTCGGTCTCCACCCAGACCCCCAAGGGCCGGTCTCGCTCGAAGAAATACATCGGTAGTGGAGGCAGAGAGGCGTCGTGAGACTTCCATCAAGGTGTCCGGTGCGGCCGCCCGGCCGAGTCCTGTCTCCTTCTCTACCCCATTTAGCGCAGAGATAATCAATGCTCCGCGCTATAGTAAGGTAAAGATGCCCATCGTAGGCCTGTACAATGGGACCACTGACCCAGAAAAACACCTAGGGGTGTATAAGGCGTAGATGTACGTCCAGGACGTGGACGACACCGCGTACTGTCGATACTTCCCGATTGCCCTTGGAGGGATAACGCAATCCTAGTTTAACGGTTTAGCTCCAAGAAGCGCTTCTTGTTTTCAAGATTTGGCTGATAGACTTGTCAGCCAATTTATCGCTAACCATAAGGAAAGGGGGATCAGCATCCACCTGCCCAAGATTAAGCAAGGACCACAGGAGTCCCTGGCAGACTTCATCAAGTGCTTCCACCAGGAAGCGATCTTGATTCCAGACTGGGATAGGGTGGCGTACACTTCATTTTTTAATGGCCTAAAGAGCAGACGATTCGAGTTCTCTTTGGCTGAGCAGAAAAAGATCACACTAGCGGGAGCGCTAAGAAAGGCCGCCGACTTTGTCCATGCGACCAAAATTTCCGCTGAAAGCACGAATGCCCCCAAAGAAGGCCAAGGCCCCGGTTGACAGAAACGTAGGGCACGGAGATAGAAGGTTAAGGCTCAAAATGATAGAACCCTACTTCATTACGGATCCCTAAAGCATACTCATGGAGGTGAAAGAGCACCTAATGCTGAAAAGGCCATAACCGATGACTTTAGCACCGAAACCGCCCAATGCGCGGAAGTATTATGAGTTTCACGAACAAAACGGGCATACAACCACCGAGTGTCGAGAGTTGAGGAAGACTCTTGACGAGTTGGCTGACAAGGGACATATCGATCGTTTCTTAAAGAGAGGGTCGTGATTCCTTCGAAAGGAACGCGAGCCTGCGCTGCCTGATCCTGATGTTGATTTTATGTTTAGTTTTAAAATCCTTTTTACTTGCAAGTGCACAAGGTTAATTGTACACTAGCGAGTATCGAGGTGTTGATCCCATGAGGAACAATAGTGATTTTAATTTTCAATTCTTCAGATTACAAAGAATAATTCAAATGAGGGGGTTTAATTACCTATATGAATTAAAGGAACAAAAAGAAGAGTAAAAGTGTCAAGTCGAGAGAATTCAGATTATAGAATGATCTAGGATTTTGGATTACACCTTTGATGCAAATATTAAATTACGAATTCAAATGGGGATTTGATTTGTCTCTTGTTCAACCCAAGCTACAAGCATTAGTTGATAAATTAAAAAGATGGTTTTAATTGTCAAATGAGATTATTTATCTAGTGGTTTAGCATGAATCATTCTTTTAGACATAACTCGTCTAACTTTTAGTATAATTATTCAATTTTAACAATTATAATTTTAAGTCCAATTGCATAATGCCATGTTAGCCTCCAAGGTCTAATATTCCTTTGAGATAGCAAATTAAACTATTATAATCAACATGGATAAACAATAGTATTAAAATGCATAAATAGATTAAGATCAAGTTTAAACTCAAAATTGTGCAACTAAAGAGACAAAAATTACCCCAAAAGAAATTAGCAAAATAATCTTATTATCAAGGATCCATCCTAATCCTAGAAATGAATAGTTTAGCCGATCATAGTTAGCGAAAACACCATTGAGGTTGGTATATTTCACTTCCTATGTCCAAACTTTTGTACTCGATTACAAAACCAATTAAGCACACACTCTCAAAGTTGACTCACAAATGAGATGAGAGGAGAAGAGAAAAATAGCCAACAAAGCTTATTTTCTTCTAAATCTCTCAACTCAAATGATTTTGTCTTACAAAATACTCTCTAGAAAAATAGAAGATGGAAGATGAGAGAATGGGAGAAAGAATGGATGAATGAATGAGTGTGTGAATCCTTGTGTCAATAGATGAGTCCCTTTTTATAGTGCCTCATCACCCTTAACCGCCCAGCATTAACAAGAGAGAATTAAGGCTGAGATTAAATTTTCAATGGTTTCATCATTGGCTAGGCGTGACAGTAGGCGGGTCATATGTTTCATTTTTCCAAGTGAAGAATTTGCTCTCTGACTGAAGAGAAAAGGCTGGGAGCCTAACTGGGTCGTGGAAGTGCTCTCGTTAGGAGAGAGGGGAGAAGAAAGGACGGTGGGCCAAGGGCTGGCATTGTTTGAGCACTGGGTTGGTCCAGATGGAAGGAAAGAAGAGAATGGCTGGGGAAAGGAAAAAGGAAGGCTGGAAGGTCAAGTGGACCGCTGGCTGCTCAGGCCCAGGCGGTAACGTGAGGGAGAGTAAGGCTGAGAGAAGAGGAACTGTGAGCCTAGGAGGCTGATCTAGTGAACCACAGGCTGTGCTGAACCGGCCCAAACGAGAACAAGGGGAAGGGAGAGTGGCTGGGAGTTGTGCGGGCAGGGCATGTAGTACTAGGCCACGAACTAGGTTGCCAAAATTAGTCCACATGGTCCTTTACTCATTTTCTTCTTTTTCTTGTCTCTTGGGCTTGGACTCTAGGCATTGCATATGTGAAAAAAATCGAAGTCAAATTGAACAACTCCGCCCAAATTCTTTTATTTTTTTTTACCTGAAAATTACATAAAATATGCATTATTTACTCACAAAAATATATTTCGAAGTAAAAGTAGTAAAATGAATGGTAAAAGTTCATATGAAATATGAATTATTAGATCCTCACAAGAAAGAGTGCTCCACTAAAATAGTGGCCACCATTGCCGGTGGATACGTGGAGGGTATTACTCGGTCCGCTTAGAAAGCTCAGCTTCGAGGAGTGCAGCAGGTCCTCACAGCCAAACAGGGGAGTCATGTCATAGTACCAACTATGGTGTTTGATGGGCAAGAGCGCCCGCACTTTGCCTTGTCGCACAATGATCCGCTTGTGGTCGAGATGAAAGTGGCCAGTGCCATTGTCCGTAGAATCCTAATCAACACTGGAAGTTCAATGGACATCATCACGTAGGACTGTTTGAAAAAACTTAAGTATCCAGGGAGAGAAATCATCCCCGTGGTACACCCCATTTTGGGTATCAAGGGGCAAGAGGTGAACCCCATAGGGATGATCCGCTTCCCACTGCACTTTGGGAACAAGGCCAAGGCAAGAAATCTAGAGGTGGATTTCTTGGTAGTTGATGTCCCCATGGTCGATATTGATATCTTGGGACGGCCAACTCTGCATGAGGTAAAGGCTATCATTGCCACGTATCTACTTCAGCTTCAGTTCGAGGCCAACGATGGAAGTGTTAGCAAGCTGCAAGGATACCAGTGAACGGCCCTAGAGTGCTACCTTGTCAGCATCCGGCCACTGGTGGAATGGTCGGCCAAGCGTCAACCCGCAGAGCCTCCACCTTCAGACAAAAAGCCACGGATCGTGCCTCCTCCTCCTACCGAAGCCTTGGCAATACACATGCTGGCTTTGGCTGAACCCGAGCGATCACGTCCGAAGGTTATCAATGGCATCGAAGAGATCCCCCTGGACGAAGAGCGTCTTGACCGGATGGTTCAGCTGGGCCAGGAGATGGAGGCCTCCACCCGACACTCCTTTGTTGAAGTACCGGGATGTCTTTGCCTTCATCCCCGAGGAGATGCCCGGTATCGATATCGCCATAATGGAGCGCAAGTTAAACATGGACCCCACTCACAAACCTGTTATCCAAAAGAAACGACACATAGGTCCTGAGAGGGCCACAACTGCCACGGCTGAGGTACATAAGCTACTTAAAGCAGGCTTCGTTCAAGAATGCCAATACCCAGAGTGGATCTCAAGTACTTGTTAAGAAACCTAATGGGACTTGAAGGATGTGTGTGGATTTTATCGACCTGAACAAAGCATGCCCGAAAGATAGCTACCCCCTCCCAAAGATCGACAAGTTAGTGGATGCCATGGCAGGGCATGCCTTGCTGAGCTTCATGGATGCTTTCTTAGGATACCACCAGATACCCTTGTGCCCCGAGTATCAAGAGAAGACTACGTTCGTGACCGACAGAGGTCTGCACTGCTACAAGGTAATGCCCTTCGGGCTGAAGATTGCGGGGGCCACGTACCAACAGCTGGTAAACAAGTTGTTCAAACCCCTCATTGGTCGAACCATGGAGGTATACATGGATGACATGATAGTTAAGAGCATGCTCGATACCGAGCACGACCAGGATCTGTGGAACAATGGAAGACGTTCAATATCCTTCGGACATTCAGCATGAAGCTTAACTCAAAGAAATGTGTGTTTGGAGTCTAATTAGGCAAGTTCCCCGGATTCATGATCAGCAATCAAAGGATAGAGGCTAATCCGGACAAAATCCAAGCAGTGTTAGACATGAAGCCACTAAGTAACATCAAAGAAGTCCAACGGCTAACTGGGTGTATCGCGGCGTTGGGGCGTTTCATGTCTAGACCCGCCGATAAATGTCAACCTTTCTTTCACATCCTGTGGAGACACGGCAATTTCGTTTGGGACAAGGAAGCTAATGAGGCCTTTCAGGCACTTAAAACATACTTGGCTTATTTTCCGAAGATAGCTAGTCCCCTCCCTGGGGAGATGCTCGAACTCTACCTGGTCGTCTCAAGACAGACCATAAGCGAGATTCTGGTACTAGCGAGAGCCCAGGAGCAGATCCTGATCTACTACGTAAGCCATGCCTTAGCAGGGCTGAGGTAAATTACCCTCTCATAGAGAAGTTCGCTTATGCGTTGGTAATGACTAGTAAGAAGTTGCGACCTTACTTTGAGGTGCATAAGGTGACCGTTCTCACTGACCAACCCTTGAAAAATGTCCTTCAAAGGCTAGACGTGTCCGAACAGCTTTTGAAATGGGCGGTAGAGTTGTCCCAATATGACCTCGTCTTCGAGGCACGGCAGGCCATTAAGGCCTACGCCTCGACGGACTTCTTGGCTGAAAGCGCCAATGTACCTATGGATACTGGCTCGCCTCCCCCTTCCTGGAATCTTTATGTGGACGGTTTGTCCACTAAAGATGGCAGTGGCACCGACCTAATCATCAAAAGCCCCCAGGGAAAGCGGCACGAGCATGCTAGGGCTATTCATTATTCGGTCCAAACCCGGACCGGACCGAAGACTGGCCTGGACCGGACCGAACCGAATGAATTCAATTCGGTCTACGGTTCACAAGTTTTTTTTCTTTTGTCTTTGGTCGAGTCCGACCCGGTCCACCACTCCGGACCGAGGACCGAATAAAAAATTTTAGAAAGCTGACTTTTACTTGTTCAATTTCAATTTTCTTTTGCAACTTCTAATTTCTCAAATATTCAAAAATATTGATTTGTTTTTCATGGTGAAAATACGTTAAAATGGTTCATATTGAAATAAATATAAGATGTTCATATCTTAAAATTTGCTAGCATGACAATTCGATCTGGTCCAGTCCGGTACGTTTATTTTCGGTCCGATCCCAGTTCGGTCCTTGACTTATTCGGCCCAGTCCACGGTCCATAACTTCTCTTTTATTCGATCCTCGGTCCAACCCGGTCCGGTCGGGTCCGGTTCGGTCTGAGTTTGGACCGATGAATACCCCTAGAGCATGCCTTAAAGTTCATGTTCAAGACGTCTAACAATGAAGCTAAGTATAAGGCCTTGATAGCAGGCATGGAGATGTGTTATACCACTCGGGCATACTCAGTCCAAGCGTTTTCAGACTCTCAGCTTGTGGTTAGCCAGCTTAACGGGAAGTACGAAGTGACGAATGACACTATGGCTTCCTACATTCGGTGGGTGCGAGAAGCCACAAGGCTACTAAAGCATTTCTTGATAACACATACACCCCTGTCGGAGAACTAGCTAGCCGATGTGCTATCAAAGCTGGCTAGTTCTTTTGAGGACGGGAAGGCGAAACGAATCCAATGGGAAACTTTGACAGAGAGAAGCATCGACCCTCACGAAGTACAGTGGTTGGATAGGAGTTCTACATGGATGGACCCTATACGTGCATATGGCCGACGACACACTGCCCCCAGAGTTCAAGAAGGCCTACCACGTAAAAAGACTGACAAATTGGTTCATACTATATGACGTGATCTTATACAAGCGATCTTATGCTCGGCCGCTTTTGCGCTGCGTAACCCCAGAGGTGGGGAAGAAGATACTGGAGGAGTTGCATGAAGAAGTATGGAGTTTTCACATTAGAGGTCACTCCCTAGTAGTCACGGCTATACGGACTGACTGTTACTGGCCTTCCTTACGAGAGGATGCTATGAATTTGGTTCGTACCTGTGATAAGTACCAGAAGTCCGCACCCATCCAACAACGACCCACCACACCCCTGACGCTGATCATCAGTGCCTTACCATTTTCCACATGGACATACTCGGACCCTTCCCAAGGCCACGAGTCAACATAAGTACCTCTTTGTTACGGTGGACTACTTCAACAAGTGGATACAAGTTGAGGCTGTCACCTTCATTACCGCGACCGAGGTTTGAAAGTTCATTTGGAAAAATATTGTCACCCGCTTTGGCGTTCCTCGAGCAATGATCTTCGACAACGGGTCGTAGTTCGACACAACAAAGGTCACCGATTACCATAACAACCCGGGGTATCAAGCTCGGTTCACCTCGGTAGCTCATCCTCAAACAAATGGTCAGGCCGAGGCCGCAAACAAGGTCATCCTACATGGCTGGCAGAAGAAGCTTGATGAAGCAAAGGGCAAATGGGCCGAGGAACTATGACTGTGACTATTGCAAGCGCACAGGCAGCCATAGTATAGATAAAGATATTGTTTCTCAGGGACTAATGTGACTTTCTGAGTCTTGCCTATCAGAATGTGCTGAGCAAAATTGTAATTCAATTGGTTTTGATTTAACAATTTCTAATTCACTATTCTGAATCATCAAAGAGAAAATATGTCTAAGAATTCTCATAGTTATGAAAGGGTATTGGATCAAAACAACAATCACGTGGTTTTCTCTAATCGGTTCATCTTGAGGAATTGCAATCCATCCAGAAATTTGATCTATTCTTTCGAAATCAATCAAATTTGCCTAAACTAAGCAAAAGTCGTTTTTGTAAACTAATTTGCCTTAATTCAAGTTAAATATCTTTGATTACTCTCTAGTCCTCCTAAAATGCAAATCTCTCTTTTGAGACGACTCCACGTTAGGTTTAATCAAGCGGTCCAACAACCAAATGTCACCTTTCAATTTTTCATTCGTTTGTTTCAAGTTAGCAAGCAAATTTTGGCCAAAATCCACTCACAACAATACAATTACTTTATAAACAAAATCAAACCAATCATGAAAATAAGCACAATTCTATAAATTAAAACATGATCCAACTACACTTTCACAAACTATTAAATCCCTAGACAAAAGAAAACTACTCAGACATAATTAAGAAGTAAAAAAAAAACTAACCAACAATCCGGCGAAATCAGAGAGACAGGCTTGACTGAGATGACTTTCAACCAAGGGCTTCAAACTGCCTCGAAAACCAAACACATACACTAAGGGTTTCTTACCAAAGCTAAAAATCAAACTAGAAACAACAAAATTTGAGAAAGAAAGAAACTAGGCTAAAACTCTAATCTATGCTAACTCTATGCTTTTGGTTGTGCAAGGATTGCTTTCTACTGCTGTAGAACGGGGCCTTTTATAGAGAACGGGCCCATGGTCTGGGCTAGAAAGAAACTAGGCTAAAACTAGATTGTTTTCCACTGCTGCAGAACGGGGCCCGTGGTCTGGGTTAGAACCAGCTTTCTGCTCTTTTCTTGCTCCACGGGCGTAGTAACACATGGGTGTCCGTGGGAGTGGTCAAAATACATCTATTTATTGTCAAATGATGGGTAAAAGGACTTTAAATCCTGCAAAACACATAAAACAACTATACCTAAGCATAAATCAAGAATAGGAGTATAAATATTAACTTAAAGCACAATATTCTCCTAAAAATGTAACAAAATGACCCTAAAATGATGTATACATTAAGCACTTATCAAGCTCCGCCATGCTTAAACCGTTGCTTGTCCTCAAGCAATGCAAAAACCAAAAATTTACACAATCTCCTCATGATAGATATAGATACATTCAAATGGCAAAGCTGATCCAAAGGTAGTCCAAAAAAATACAAAAATCATTAACAAACATAATAGGGAATGAAATTTATGAAAACCTTTTGATAGACCATAATGTCAAACTTAAATCAATCTCCCCCAAAGCGTCAAATGCAATCATTCAATCATACAAAACAAGTAAGGCTAGCAAGGCCAGTAGAACCTCACTATAGTTATGTGGCACTCAGCACTCATGTGTTTATAATAATGAAAGTTCTCTCAATTCTCATTCCTTAGACTCAAATCTATGATAAGCTTGACAAGATTTTCAATTTCGCCATCACTAAAATACAAACACATTAGACAATCATGGGGACTTTTCATAGGGATGTAATTGGGCTATGGGTAAATGTAAAAGGGGAACAAACGGTTTGGAAATGAGGAGCTAGAAGCGATAGACTTAGAGCTGAACAATTCCAATGCATCATACTACATCCTTCTTGAACCATTACAACTTATCAACAAATTAAATCCCAAATTGAAAAGAGAAAGAATCGAAAATCACAAATGTCTTACAATCCCACCAAGGCTAGTACTTTCTTTCATTATTTTCTTTTCATGATCCCTTCTTTTTTTTGTTTTTGTTTTTTTACAATAAGGATAGCCAAGGGCGAATCCATAACGACCTTTAAATTTTAACTATTCTCTAAACTTTGTACAATGAAACAAGAGATTTATCAAAATCTCACATCCCTTTACCAAATAGCCAAAATTCACTAAAAGATAACAATCCACCTTAGTAGTGCCCTATGATGCAAAAGAACGAAACACTCCTCTAGTCTTGGCTTAAGGGTAAGACAAGTATTTGGCCATGGGCTATAATAGGGAGTTTAAATCAAGAAAAATGGATAAAGGCTTAAAGGGGCTAGCAAGGGATACAATACACAACAAAGGTGGCCATTTGGCCGTGGGTTTCAACGAATCAAAAATAATTTGCCTCAATCATATTGCCTAAATGCATATGCGAAATGTGATCTTGAATGAGAATCAAAGCAAGTTCTAGAGAAATGATGTCAAGAGTCATGCATGAAAGAAACATGTTAAGTCAAAAATCATGCATTATTTTTATAATTATTTTGAGTATATTATATATATTATTTCATTTAATTTGTTTTGTTTTATATATTTTTCAGAGTTAGTGTTAATTTAATAAAGAGGAGAAGAGAGGACGTAGAAGCTCGGGTTTTATATACTTGGCTACAAGACGGTCCAAAAATAATAATTATGAAAATTATTATTTTCATAATTACTATATTGGGCTAGGGTTTCAAGAGTTGATGAAAAGCTAGACGTCTTGGGGAAGAAGAAACGTAAGGAAGAAGGGAGAAGAAAACCCAAAACAAAAACCCTAAACCCACACCCTTACCTTCACGCCAGCACATCTCCTAGCATATAATATCATCACCATCTCCCTCATATGCGAGGCCTAACCCCCACAGCTGTTGCTCCCTCTCCTTCTCTACCATCACGCACCATCATCTCTTCCAAAGCCATCACCTTCTTGCTTCCTCTCATCATCATCACCATCCCCCCATCATCTTATCACCATCATCAACCCACCGTGACGATCACCTTCTTCATCAACGCCATCTGCTAGCTTTACCATCGTCATTAGCAGTTTCATCGTCATCTTCCATCCTCACCATCATCTGGCCGTGACCATCATCATTGATCATCCCCATTTTCCCTTTGCCTCTTCACGCACCCCCTCTTCACCAAAGTAGGGTTATTTTTATTTTATTATTATTATTATTATTATTATTATTATTATTATTATTATTATTATTATTATTATTATTATTATTATTATTATTATTATTATTATTTTTTATTTTTTTTTACTTTGTTTTATTTATTTTGTGGTGGGTTTACTAGTAAACATGGATTACTTGGGTGATTATTGTAACTTTATTTTTTATATGAGTGAGTAATTTTTTATGCTTAGTATAATCTTCTTGAAGCCATGCTAAATTAATTAGTTTGAAACAAGTTTTATGCTTTAATGCCTAGTTGATTTCTATTCATGATTCTTTAGCGATTAGCGTTCATCGTTTATGAAATTTGTGTTAAATCGATTAGAATGCATGCTAGTTGATTAAATACAATTTCGATTGATAGTTTAGAAGATTATAATACGTAAAAGTTATCATCTTTTAGGCCTAGGTATCACCCTAATTAATCATGGATGGCTCAAACCCATCTCTTTTAATTAGGTAATCGCTTTAGATCTTTGTTAAATCAATTTCCTGGTAAATTGATTACAAAGTGTTAAATGATGGTTTTCTAATTCTTAATGCTCTAATTTGGTTAAATTTTTGCGCTGGTGTAAAGATTATCAAATTAGTAGGGCTTATATTAGGGTTAAACTTAAATAAACTAAAATCTAAGGAAAAATAGGGAAGAACCGCTGGTAGATATCTTCTACAGTTTAACTCATGAATGAAATTAACTTATGTGTTAATAATAAATATTAATTTGCATGGTGGATTGAGATTGTACTAAGTATTCTTCATAAATTTGATAACTGTTGATTATTATTTATTGCTTAGAATTAATTTGATTAGTTTGTTGATCTTTGTTCTAGTTTTATTAGCTTCAATATAATTACAATCGACCCCCCCCCCAAGTATAGTCTTTTAGGAGTGTCTAGGTAATTTTAGATAGTTTATATTTTGATTTTTAGAGTGGTCATAATTTTAGATTGATTTATATTCAATTTTAGTATTTGATTACCGGTTTGTTAGAACTTAGACTGAAAATAGTTATTTTTGCTATTTTTCGATTTTTATTAATTCCTAGGGTTTACATAGTGTCCTAGTCTACTCATACGCAATTTTGTAATTTTTGGAAATTATTTGATAATTTTTCAGAATTATTTTGTGAAATTGGTACGTCCAGGTTTTTAGGTAATTAATTCTGAAATTTTCGATTGTTAACTTTAATTCACGATTATTAGGTATTGTTAAGTCCATAAAATTGTGTCCTAGAATTAGGGTAATTTTCTTAATTATTTTCGTATTTATATTTATGCAGATTATTTTATTTCTAATTTCAGATCTAATATTCTGCATTGATATTCTGTGGTAATTTTCTGATTTGATTTTTCTGAAATTATTTGGATACAATTGAGGAGTTATAAGATTATATACCTGAAGTATAATATTTTAGGTTACTTTTTCCAATTTTTAATATTTATTTTCTGATTATTCTTTGCTGTTTTGTTTTTTAATTAGAATTTCAGTTACTATTCTGATTTTATTTTTCTAGATTATTTAGGAAATATTTTTACTATTTTATTTCCAGAATATGATTCAGAATATTTAGGAACATCATTGGGTGCTTTTCTAGATTTTTATTCATTAGATTTTTATTATTTTAGAATTATTAAGTTTAGATTTAATAAATTGGATTAGTAAAATCATTTAGGATTAAGCTAGCCTTTTTTAAAACAATCTTTCCTCCTGGATCGATCCCTACTTTCCTATGCTATAAAAAGTATTTAATAACAGAAGTAGAGGTTTAATTTGTAGCTCATGACAGGCTTTACAAAACATGAGACTAAAAATGATGAATAGCCTCTAAAAGCTCGAAATCTCACGGGACATCTACCAAGGTTAAAACTAGCTCACTAGTAAACATACGCCAAAATCATGTAAAAACTCATGGGGTAAATCAACTCGCATTCAACATGTTGTCAAAACATGGAGATCATTTCGAAAACTCATTCGCAAACACTTTATGCACAATTTGGGTGAATTAAAGGATCAAAGTAAACCATAGAAGTCTACCAAATCTATAAAGATCATCATTGAAGAATGTTTTTTCTCTTTTAATTTTTTTACTTGTTGTTTTTATTTTTGTTTTTTGTTGTGCATGTTCCTAATAACAACGCAAACTAAAAATGCAAAGAGACTAAAAAAAAAAGAAAAATAGACCAAAAACTAAAATGCAACCTAGAATAAAAAGAAAACTAAATGCACTACTAAACAAAACTAAATACTAAAATTAAAAACTACAAAAAAAATACCACTAACTACATATACAAAGCACAATCACACAAAACCGAAAACAGGCATTAGACACCAAATATAACAACTAACTAACTCCCCCATGCTTGAATCACACATTGCCGTCAATATGGTCACATAACAAAAAAAGGAAGGGGAGTACCACATAGCATTCAGAAAGGAGGTGGTGGTGTAGGATGGGGTGGTTGGCCATAAGAGATATGCCAATCTCGCCAGGTCCCTAGACATACCCTATAGTCTTGGAAATATTGTGTCTGGGAAGCAAGCAACCCGCGAAGCTCATCGTGACACTCTTGGACAAAGTCCAGAAGAGTAGCGCTCTCAAAAGCAACAAATGCTCGGAGGAAAACTTGCTCCTCTTGAATGAATCTAAGGGTGTCTTGGATATCAGCATAGTCAGGAGGGGTGGTTGAGAGGAAGAACTAGGTCCGGCTTAACTAGATTGAGGGGCTGGATGATGGGGTGCGAGTCGAACAACCTCAGCATCACCACGTACCCAATAAAGGTTAGCTCGGTGAAGAAGACTGGTGCGATCGACATTGGGAAGCAGCAAAAGCTGGTCCCCAAGGTAAATCCAACACAAATGGCCATCCCCAACTAGGATTGTTTCACCATGGAAATGAGTGCCGGTTTGAGTTTGAAATTATTGGCACCTACAGTAGGGCGAGTGATACTTGAAACGATCCCTTGGACTCCAGAGGTAATGAAATCTCGAAGAGTCCTTCTTTGGTCACCTCCTCCTCCTGCCATGTTTGAATTCCTTCTTACCTCGCGCCTTTGTTCTTCAATCCTTTCCTTTTTCCTCCTTAAGCGAAAAGTCCTCTCAATCTCAGGATCGAGTTTGTATAAGATTGGACTTCGCATAAACTAGGAAAAATTCTTGCAAGCACTTTCACCAACACGACCAACGCAGTTAAACAAGAAAAGAAAATAACAAAAAAAAGAAACAATAAAATACTTAGTCACTTTCGTAAGACAACTCAATAGTTAACAGTTTAGTCTTTGGCAACGACACCAAAATCTTGATTGTGGCTACCGCAAGTGCACGGGTAGCCGTAGTACAGATAAAGATATCGTTCCTCGGGGACTAATGTGACTTACTGAGTCTTGCCTATCAGAATTTGCTAAGTCTAATTCAATTGGTTTTGATTTAAAAATTTCTAATTCGCTATTCTGAATCCATCAAAGAGAAAATATGTATAAGAATTCTCGTAGTTATGAAAGGGTGTTGGATCAAAACAATAATCATGTGCTTTTCTCTAATCGGTTAATCTCGAGGAATTGCAATTTATCTAGAAATTTGATCTATTCTTTCGAAATCAATTAAATTTGGCTAAACTAAGCAAAAGTCGTTCTTTCAAACTAATTTGCCTTAATTCAAGTTAAATATCTTTGATTACTCTCTAGTCCTCCTAACATGCAAATCTTTCTTTCGAGACGACTCCACGTTAGGTTTAATCAAGCAATCTAACAACCAAATGTCACCTTTCAGTTTTTCATTTATTTGTTTCAAGTTAGCAAGCAAATTTTGGCCAAAAATCCACTCACAACAATACAATTACTTGAAAAATGAAATCAAACCAATCATAAAAATAAGCACAATTTTATAAATTAAAACATGATCCAACTAAACTTCCACAAACTACTAAATCCCTAGACAAAAGAAAACTACTTAGACATGATTAAGAAATAAACAAAACTAACTAACAATATGGCGAAACCTAAGAGAAAGGCTTAACTGAGATGGCTTTCAACCAAGGGCTTCGAACCGCCTCAAAAACCGAACACATACACTCAAGGTTTCTCACCAAAACTAAAAATCAGACTAGAAATAAGAAACTTTGAGAAAGAAAGAAACTAGGCTAAAACTCTAATCTATGCTAACTCTATGCTTTTGGTAGTGCAAGGATTGTTGTCTACTGCTGCAGAATGGGGCCTTTTATAGATAGGCTCGCTTGATCTCAGCCACACAGCCGAAGGAAAACGAAGAGGCAGCAATTACAGGCTAACCACGGTCTGTGGCAGGTACCACGGTCTAACCGTGATCTGGGCTGGAACCGACTTTTTGCTCTTTTCTTGCTCCACGAGCTTAGCAACACATGGGTGTCCGTGGGGGAGGTCAAAATATATCTATTTATGGTCAAATGCTGGGTAAAAAGACTTAAAATCCTGCAAGACACATAAAACAACTACACCCAAGCATAAATCAAGAATATGAGTATAAATATTAACTTAAAAGAACAATATTCTCCTAAAACTGTAGCAAAACCCCCCTAAAACGATGTATGCATTAAGCACCTATCAAACTACACGGTGTCCTATGGTCAATCCGCACGACCAAAAAGAGTACAACAGGAGAAACGCAGTTCATGTTGGCGTATGAGTCAGAGGCCGTGTTGACTGTCGAAGTCGCACTCCACACCCATCGCCTTACCACGTTCCAAGAAGAACTTAACAACGCCGCACTCCAAGATGCTCTTGACCTCCTCCCTACTGTCCGAGGTGACGCCCTCCTCCAGGAGGCACTCTACAAACCCTGCATCGCACGGCTCCATGATCACACCGTCAAGCGCCACCCCATCAGTGTCTGAGATCTTGTCCTTCGTCGCACAGAAGCTGTGGCACACGCAGGAGAGCACGGCAAGCTCACGAAAAATTGGGAAGGCCCATACAAAGTAACAGACCAAGTAAGGCCAAGTACATATCGGCTAGAGACCCTCGGAGGTGCCCCAATTCCACGAACCTAGCATAGCAGTAATCCTTGAAAATACTATCAATAGCAATCTTTTTCCACCTCCAAATTGATGTCTAAGTACTTATGTTTTTCCTACAATAAATACATTGGCCGCAAAGGCGATTTTAGGCCCATCTAGCTCTTCTACCTTTTAACCCCCAAAAAGGGCTAAAGGTCCAATAACATGGCCTAGGGGCTGGTCGCTATACCTTTAGCCCCCAAAAAGGGGTTAAGGGTCCTCAAGTACGGTCTAGGGGTTGGTCATTACACCTTTAGCCCCCCAAAAGGGGGCTAAGGGTCCTCAAGCACGGCCTCAGGGCCGGTTGTTATACCTTTAGCCCCAAAAGGGGCTAAGGGTCCTCAAGCACAGCCTAGGGGCTGATCGCTATACCCTTAGCCCCCAATAGGGGCTAAGGGTCTTTCAGCACAACCTAGGGGCCGGTTGCTACACTTTTAGTGCCAAAAGGGGTTAAGGGTCCTCCAGCACGGCCTAGCGGCCGGTTGTTATACCCTTAGCCCCCAAAAGGGGCTAAGGGTTGCTACATCTTTAGCCGCCTAAAAGGGGCTAAGAGTCCTCAAGCACGGCCTAGGGGTCAATCGCTACACCTTTAGCCCCAAAAGGGGCTAAGGGTCCTCAAGCACAGCCTAGGGGCCGGTCGCTATACCTTTAGCCCCTAAAGGGGCTACCGGTCGCTACACTCTTAGCCCCCCAAAAGGGGCTAACGGTCCTATCGTACAGAAAACTTCACCCCTCACTTGTCGATTCGCTTAGGTGCCACAATCCAACAAAGCGCTAGCAATTGAAAAGCGGATGCAAAGATAAGCGTGTGAAACAGAGACAAGCGAAACAACAAGTGAAGAAGTAAATGACAAAGTCGAGGATTCCATTGCAAAAAATTAGAGATTTTCATTGAATAAAGAGAAGTACAAGCACTAATAAGGGACCAGTAAACCGAGAACAAAAAAGAACAAGAAGTAAACAAGGACCCCTATACATCAAACATTGGGATCCTCATCATTATCTTTGTCCTCATGTCTCACGGCCTCATCGCCTTCATCGTCAGGGGTTTCAGCCTCGTCATCCAAAGGCATGGTCTCATCATCGCCTAGACCATCATCATCAGCTGCGGGCAGATTGAAATCCACCAGCTCAGGGTTCTGACTCTTGGCTTAGGCTTGACGACAATCCTCAATATACTTAACATACGCCTCGAAGTAACCCTCCTGGCGGAAAGCATCAGGGACCAGTGTCATCAAGAATTCCCGAAAGAATTCTTTGCGGTCCTCATGTCCCCGCCAGTAGCCTTGATGCTCGGCCTTGGCTGCTTTCTCAGCTCCTGCCGCGCCCTCGGCCTCTGCTCTGGAATGGGCCTCTTCCAGTTGGTGCTGCAGGCCCCCCTTTTCGGCCTCCAAGGCTTCTTTCTCTTTCCTCACCTTCTGCCAACGACGTTTATACATGGCCGCAGAATCTTTCGATTTTTGGCGTTTCGTCTAGAGGTCGAGGATCCGCTTCTCTAGGGCCGAGACCGACGAAGTTGACCCTACTACCTTTAACACCCGGGCAAAGGCCTAGTGAACAACTCTGTAAGGTTAGCCAAAGAGAGGAAAAACAATAAGGAGAAAAGAAGTAGAGAAAGGTTTGACCGTACCTTAGCAATGGCCACCTGCTCCTCGGTGACCAGCCACAGGAGGCAAGGACCCAAGACTTAGTCAAGCCTTCCACCAAAGCATACTTGGCAGGGAGATCGGCCGCCAAGAAATCCATGGCTCGAGCCTAGGCGTTCACCAAGGGTTCTCCAACAGCCCGCATGGTGACCTGCTGGCTCTCTCTAAGGCCGCCCCCAACGGGAGATCCCAGTACCTCATGGGAGGCTAAGGGCTCCCCAGACCGTCGATGCGGGGACAGCCCCTCAACCCCCTTACCTTTAGAATGAGGGGGCTCAGTCCTTAAGGGGGTAGGGGCAGAAGTTGCGGCCATCTCTTATCCTTTCTCAGCGCGCAGGCGCTTCCTCGTGTCCGCGCGGGGAAGGCTCAAGGACATTGTAAGGGGCTTTCGATCGTGCGGTGCCAACTTGGGCTCGTACAAAAAAGGGTAGGTTAACACTTTCGTTCACGAAAGATTACAAGGAAGAAAGACTGTGCAACCATTAGAAAAACCTTCTTCACCTAAGCCTCGATGCGCTAGTGCCTTTCCTCTTCGCGGTACCTTTCATTCTCGGCCGCTATCTCCTGCTCTATGGCCTGCTCAGTCTTGAGGGGCGAAAGCATCTCCCATGCTTGCTCTATACACAACAAAAGAAATTCAAGTTAGAACCAAGGAAAAAACTAGATAAAGAAGGGACGTTAAGTACCCTTAGAGTAACTCTTAAGAATAAGGAGGCCAACGGCGGTAAGGAAAAAGTCGTTCTCGAAGTATGATAGGTTAAGAAGCCAATTAAAAGGCTCCCTATCTCTCAGCTTGCTCCACTTGCGCTCAGGCCCCTTCCCCGCGTCCAATATCTTGGACATAGAAGACGGGATCACCTTTGAATGTTTGTCTTCTCATAAGTAGTACTGAAAATAGAGGGCAGTCTTGGTCTCCTCTGCATCGGCTCTCGGAATAGGCTGCGGACCAGCCTCTCGTCCTTTCAATTAGGGAGATCCCCCCAACCCCCCTACCGTCGTACGAAAAGGAAGTCATACTTCCAATTTTTTAAATTGGACTTCTTTTCGATAGCCGTCATGTAGCCCTTTTTGTTGTTGAAATAATACCATCCAATGTCCCCGGTCTCGTTGGGAGCCCTTTGGACCGTATGGACTAACTCGAAAGCACGGCCCGTACAAGTTAGCCTGCGTAACTCACACATCACGATGAAAGAACAGATGTTGTGCCAACACATGGGCACAATCTGCACGAGCGCCAATTCATACTTATTTAGGATCTCCACGATAACCAGGTGGAGCGGAAACCTTACACCATAAGAAAAGGCCGCTCGATAGATGGCTATACACTTTGAGGCGACTTATTCACGGTGGGGTCAACATCAAGAATGATGAATTTGTACCAAGCGGGCAGAAGGTATTTCTCCTCCAGTGCCGACCTTTTCAGGGTACCCACGACCTTAGGGTTGGGGAAATGGGTGCTTAGCCCGTCTCAAGGGTTCGATCGTTTGGGAGCCCCTGGGAAGACCGTCCCTTCAGCAACCACCTCAGGGATCGGCCTTTTCTAACCATGGCCCCTCCTAGAACGAAAAGCCAACGAGCGGGAGCTGGACGAACTACTTTCCCCCTACTTGTGGAGGAACTAGTGCCGGTAAACCCAGCTTCTCCACTCGATCTATGAGAACCTAAGGTAGAATGATAGTTACCTTCAGAAGACCCTTTAGCCATGAGTTGTTCGGGAGTCTTCAACCGTAGGGTGGTCTTCGCCATTGCCAGCCTGTGTTCCTGAACGTAAGTCATGCAGGAAATAGCAACGTTAATTTCCCACGGATAGACAACTTCCTCCTTAATGCTAAGGATGCTAGGGGTGGAGGAGTACTCGCAACTAAACCATGAAGGGGTGCCGGGCTTATATATCGATACGACGTAAGGGATTTTCTTAGGCTCCTCAAACTGATTCTTTGGGGGAACATGTGAAACCACCCGGCCATCAATTAAGGGTAAGAGGTTTGGAAACTGAGGGTGGATGCCCTCCATTTGGGGGCCTTCCGACCTCTCAGGAACGGTTCCACTCGATGAACAAGAAGACGATATAATCAAATAATATAATACAATTACAACCCTTAAGGGAGGCACGGAAGCGCGTACCTACGAAAGTTGAAGAGGTCAAAGATGGAGTTGAAGGCGAGTTTGATGATACACACGACCCCTTTGCATATTCAAAGGGAAGGTTTGAAGATGCTACAGTGAGTTTGAAGGAAGATGAGGGGGGAAATAGAGCCTCTCTCTAGAAAACATGTTTCTTTCTCTAAAAGGTTTGACGGCAAGTTGAGAAGACCTTCCCTAAGGAACCCAACTACGTTTATATAGGAGAAGAGGAAGGAGAGCAAGGGGCAGCACGCCCCCATAGACACTTGAAGGGCATGAATACCACTAAGTCCCTAACACGTGACATCCAAGCTCACGTAATCACCTAGAGGATAAGGGTCCTATCGAGCGACCTAAGGGCCATGCGCAACACCTTCCACCCAAAAGAGGGCAACAACCCTACAACACAGCTTAGGGGTCGATCGCTGCACCTTTAGCCCCCCAAAAGGGGCTAAGGGTCCAACAGCACGCCCTAGGGGCCGGTCGCTGCACCTTTTAGCCCCCAAAAGGGACTGAGGGTTCTCAAGCACAACCTAGGAGTTGGTTGCTACACCTTTAGCCCCCTAAAGGGGCTAAGGGTCTAACAATATGGCCTAGTGGCCGGTCGCTATACCTTTTAGCCCCTAAAAGGGGCTAAGGGTTCTAAAGTATGACCTAGGGCCAGTCGCTACACCTTTAGCCCCCAAAAGGGGCTAAGGGTCCTTAAGCACAGCCTAGGGATTGGTCGCTATACCTTTAGCCCCCAAGAGGGGCTAAGGGTCCCGCAGCACAGCCTTCTGGCCGGTCGCTACGTCTTCAAGCACGACCTACAGGCCAGTCGTTGCACCTGTGTAAAAATGCTACAAGAAGAACGTGAAAGGATCGATGAAGAAAGCAAGTCCCAATATAAAGGGGCAACTTTTCACTACCATTATCGATGAGTACAAGCCAACCTTACAAGGGAAGAAACAAAACAAGAAGCAAGCTACGACAAGAAACCTATGACTACTCACCATCGCTGGAAGGAGGCAGAGCGTCGCTTGACTTTGAATTTTCCTCTTGACTGCTCACCGACCTAGGTCCCACTCTAGGATCAGCTTGTCTATGGAGTTGCGCCCCCAGAAGAATGTTTTATTGATCCTCAGACAAAATTCAAAAATAAGCCACTAAAGACCTTCGAGGGCCGACTTAAAGGCCTCGGCCATGTCCCTACTCATGACGCCCAGCTCCAAAGCATCATTGACCACCATAACATAGAAGGTGGCTTGGATCATTTCGGGAATGTCGAAGTCTCGTACGGCCTCCTCCGCATCAGAAAGAGTGAAGCCTGGGCAAAGATCCTAATAATTCTGTGGAAGCGGCCGAGGAGAGTGCAAGGCCCCCTTTAAGTCCACTTAAAAGTTTCCCTAAAATGATCGTCCATCTCCTCAATACTATGAAAAGGGGGAAAAAACATAATGAAGAAAAGGGCAGAGCCTCTCACTCTAGAAAACCTACTTCTCCCTCTAAGAGGGCTTAGAAGCGTGGTCGAGTGACCTCTCACGAAGAATCCAACCCTAACTTTATAGAGGAAGACAAGGATGGGAAAGGATGACAAGCCCCTCTCCAAAGCTGTTACAAAACCAGAATGCCACTCAACCCCTGACACATGGCATCCGAGCATTCATGATCTCCTCTGAACATCTATGGTCCCCACAAGGGGCCGATGGTCCGGTAGCACGGCCCATGCATTGGCCGCTAGGACCTAGCCTCTAAAGGGCGGAGAGCTTTATGACTCAGCCTAAGGGGCGGCTGCTATCCTTGAAGCTCCTAAAAAGGGTCAGTAGTGTGGAAGCCCGGCCTAAAGGACGATCGTTGTCCCTTTGGGGCCCTAGAAGCAGCTTCAGGGGGCCTGGAGTTTGACCCGAAGACCAGAACACCACACTCTTAGCACCCAAAAGGGGCTGGCAGTCCTGCCACACAGCCTGCGAGGCCGAGAGCCCTACAACTAGGCTCACATATCACCCGTTAAAACCATCTCCACCATAGCGCGACCCGCAATCCAAATCAAACAGGAAGAAGCACATACTCAAAAGTGGAGTCATGAAGAAAAATCAGCATTTTATTCTTAAAATTTAAGGAGTATATGGTGGCTAAAAAAAAAGAGAGAGAGAGAGACAAGATGAAAAGAAGGGAACGAGCATAACAGTGGTCACGATAGGCCTAAACCCTACTCCTTGTCGTCATCACTGGGAAGGGGGGAAGCATCACCAGACTCTGAACCCTCCTCTCGGTTGCTGTCTGTCTCTGAACAGCGGGCCCGCAAGATATTGTCCTGTTGCATTGCACCCACTCCTTGAAGGTGCTCCACCACAACTCCTTCAGGGTCAACTCCATTATATCTATCATCCACCCGCGCAGCACGTCCAGCTTCACAGCATCATTGAGAAGCATCGCACATAATACCACCTGGGGTATCTCAGGAATGGGAAGTCTCAGGCAACCTCCTCCGTCGCAGCAAGTGACAAGTGCTTAATATGTACATCTTTTTAGGGCTATTTTACCTTGTTTTTAGGAGAATTTTGTGCTTAATGATGTTGTTTACTCTCCTATTCTCGATTTATGCTTAGGTTTAATTGTTTTATGTATTTTACAGGATTTTTAGCCTTTTCACCCAGTATTTGCCCTTTTATGGCTATGTTTTGACCTCCCCCACCGTCATCCATGAGTTGCTACACCCATGAAGCAAGAAAAGAGTAAGAAACCGGTTCCAGCACAGACCACGACCGGACTATGGTAGGCCTGTAACTGCTGCCTCTTCTTGTTCCCTCGGCTGTGTGGCTGAGATCAACTTGAATTTCCTATAAATAACAACATTCAGCGGCGAAGAAGAAGAATCCCTAACAGGCAAAGCAAGTAGAGTTAGCCTAGTGAAGATTAGTTTAGTTTATTTTCTCTCAAATTTTGTTCTTTAGTTTTGTTTTTGCTTTTGTGTGAGTTTTGAGTGTGAGAGTTTTGATCCTGAGGCAGTTCTGAAGCCCTTGGTGAAGGCCATCTCAGTCGAGCCCCTTCCGCTCAGATTTCGCTGATCTTTTGTTAGTTTGTTTGTCTTTTATCATGTCTGAGTAGTTTTCTTAGTCTAGGAATTTAGTAGTTTTTGGAAGTGTATTGGATCATGTTTTAATTTATTCAATTGTGCTTATTTTCATGATTGGTTTGATTTCGCTCTATCAAGTGTTTGATATGTTGTGAGTTGATTTTTTGCCAAAATTTACTTATGCACTTGAAACAATTGAGTGAACATTCGAAAGACGACATTTGGTTGTTGGACTGCTTGATAGACTTAGCATAACTTCGTCTCGAAAGAGAGATTTATATGTTAGGAGGGCTAGTAAGTAATCAAAGACTTTAAACTTGGATGAAGTCAAATTAGTTTGAAAGAATGATGTTTGCTTAGTTTAGGCAAATTTGATTGATTTCGAAAGAATAGATCAAGTTTCTAGAAAAGATTACAATGCCTCGGAATTAACCAATTAGAAAATAGCACATGTTTATTAAATTTTGATCCAATTCTCTTCCATAACTGCGAAAATTCCTAGACGTTTTTCCCTTATTGATTTAGACGAGTTCATTTGCAGTAGTTAATCAAAACCACTTGAAATAGAGTTTTGCTTAGCATAATCTAATAAGACTAGGCTTGATCGATTACTTTAGTCCCTGAAGAACGGTATCTTTTATCTATACTACAACTACTCGTGCGCTTGCGGCAGGTAGTGGTCAAGTTTTTGGCACCGTTACCAGGGACTAAATTGCTAACTATTGAATATTGTCTTACAAACGTGACTAATCATTTTATTGTTTTGTTTTGTTGTCTTGTCTTATTATTTTTCTTTTTCCTGTTTAATTGCGCTGGTAGTGTTGGTGAAAGTTCTTGCAGGAATTTTTCCTAATTTATGTGAAGTCTGATTTTGTATGAGCCCGATCCAAAGATTGAGAGAATTTTTCGCTTAAGGAAGAAAAAGCAAAGGATCGAAGAACAAAGGCATGAGGCAAGAAGGAATTCAAATATGGCGGGTGAAGAAAGAAGGACCATTCGAGATTTTGTTACTCCCGGAGTCCAAGGGATCGCCCCAAGCATAACTCAACCTGTTGTGGATGCCAACAACTTCGAGCTCAAGCCAGCACTTATTTCCATGGTGTGGTAATCTCAGTTCGGCGAAACTCCTTTGGAAGACTCAAATCTACGACTCTCGGTATTTTTAGAGGTGTGCGATACGCTAAAGCTAAACGGAGTCTCCAGTGATGCGATTCGCCTGTGCTTATTCCCTTTCTCATTAAGAAATAAAGCGAGGGCTTGGTTGCACTCTTTGCCGTCTAGTTGCATAACTACTTGGGATGAGATAACAGGAGTTTTCCTCGCCAAATTCTTCCCTCCGAGCAAGACAGCGAGCTTGAGAAATCAAATTGCCAACTTTCTGTAAAAAGAGGATGAGACGCTCTATGGAGCCTGGGAGCATTTTAAAGATCTACTGCGTTTGTGCCCCCATCATGGTCTTCAGTGTTGGATGATTATCTAGGCCTTTTATAACAGTGTGACCCAAGCTGTGAGGTCCACTATTGATGTGGCGGCAGGAGGAACTCTAATGAGCAAGACCAATGATGAAGCCTGTGACCTTATCGACAAGATGACGCTTAATAACTTTCAATGGTCCACTGAGCGAGCCCAACCCAGGTGGGTTGGAGGTAAGCTTGAAGTTGATGCAGTTACTTTACTTTCTGCTAAAGTAGATGCCATGACTAAAATATTGGACCAATTGAATGCTAATTCTATGAACTCAAGTGCCCCTTCCCCTTGTGAAGTTTATGGTTCAATTAAGCATATATCTCTGAACTGTAAAGTTGGAAGTCCTTTTTCCCAGGACCCTAATGAAGTTAATTATGTTTAAAATTTCAACCCGAGATCGACCAATGACCCTTACTCTAATACCTATAATCCGGGTTGGAAGAATCATCTGAATCTTTCTTATAGGTCGAATCCAAACACTGTGAACATGCCCCCTATGAATGCTAGAGTACCCCTTGGTTTTCAAAGACCCTCATTCCCGTCTTAGATGCCCCAAAAGTCAAATTTAGAGCTAATGATGGAAAACATGCTTATGACACAACACAAACAGGATGAGTACATTAAGCAATTAGCTTCGAAGGTTGATGTGCTTACGACTCATAATAGGATGTTAGAGGCCCATATTGCCCAAAAAGTTACTTTTTCATCTACGCCCTCAGATAGACTCCCTAGCAAACCTGAACCCAACCCTCGAGAGCACTGTAACTATGTTACCATGAAGTAGGATGAAGAGGACTTAACTGACTCTGAGGAAGTACCAATGGAAGAAGGTAGAGAGATAACTATGGCTGGTAGTAAGGAGAGCAACAATGGTGGCAAGACTGCCACATTTGTGGAGAACGATACTACTGAGATCCCAACCATTTTTCCCCCTAAACTCCTTGACCCAGGTAGTTTTTCTACCCCCTGCATTGTAGGTAAGGTAGAAATTGAGAGAGGTCTATGTAATTTAGGTGCAAGTGTTAGCATAATGCCCTACTCTTTGTTTCATAAGCTACATCGAGGACCGTTACTAGTCGTCCCCTTTTCACTACAGTTAGCTGATGGTTCTATGACACAACCCATAGGCAAGTTGAAAGATATGCCTGTCAATATAGGAGACATTTGGGTGTTAGAAGACTTCATTATAGTCGATATGCCTTAAACTTATGATGCCCAAATTATCCTAGGTAGGCCCATTTTGGCAACAACTAGTTGCCATATTGATGTGAGGTAGGGCCGTATTTCTTTTGAGGTAGATGGGAGATTTGTTGTGTTTAGTCATAAGAAGAAGGATGAGGTTTCTCCTCATTCTTCTATATTCAATGCATTACCCCTTTCCCCTGAGTATGATATGGAGGATGCCTGAAATGGTGAAAATCCTCCTAATTTGGAATGGATTTCATATGAGGACCCTCACCAAGGGTATGTTAAGGTGGCGTTTTCTGCTCCTATGCCACCTAACAAGCCCGAGGTTGAGGCCCATGTTTCTAATGATTCTTCGGTGAGTGAGTATTGTAGGTTTGCACAAGTTGTTCACTCTATGCCCCCTTTGGAAGGTTTCAATGTTGATTTTAATGTAGGGGTTGAGCAAGTAGATGGTAGCCCGTCTGATGGGCAAAGAGAGCGATTTGTTTTGCATGCGGATGGTGCATTATGGCACCAAGTTATGAGGACGAAGGACCTGCAGCCAGAATTGTTAAGGTGGTACCTTCAACTGAAGAAGTTCGACTTTGTGGTTTGCAACAAAGCTGATCTGGACCAAGCCTATGTAGGCACGTCACCGCCGTGGAAGTCCCGAAAGGAACATCCACAAGGCTATTTAAAATTCTTAATTAACTTATTGATAGCAGCGGAATCTCTAATCACAGTCTAACGAAAGTTCGGGCCGGTAGTTCTAAAACATACATTACATACATACTTAAACCGTATCCTCAATGTTCTTACATATATCCAAATCAAAATACAGAACTGTATTTACTAAACATAATCTATAACATATACATACAACGAGCCCTCCAGGTCTAAATAAGTTCTCTTAATGCTCCTGTGATCCCTCCTCGTTTTCAAAACCTGAAAAATGGTGAGGTCATGAGCTCCTCGAGCCCAGTGAATAACTCTTACCTTCCCCGTTATTACACTTTGCACATTAACCGGTTAGCACATAATCACACAGTACAGGCAACTCATGACATGTGGACAGAACATATCATATGGCATGTACAAGGTGACATAAGAACATTCACATGCTTCAAGAACTAAAATAAATTCATACCTTCCATATCTAATATGTTCACAAATGTCACACATACACACAACACATTTATGTCATGGAACGGGCAATTAGAGTAGCTTAGTCGTACTTGTCCCATACCAGGTACGATTCAAGGTCTCTCGTTTTCACTTAAATCCCTAAACGAACTTTGCTGTTAGTTTATTCACTAAACTAACCATGATTGTCTCATACCAATCATGTCATTTAGGCTCATAGTCCTCACTAGAGTCCCAAAAGAAAGCAAAATCTATGAAGCAACCTAACGGCCCACCTATGACCATAATTGGCATATACATCAAATCATCTTTATCACAAAAGTTCACATAAACACATAATATGTATCTTAAAATCAATCACAAGTTCATAGATGTTTTGAATGAACCTTCAAATCCAAATTCAAAGCTCAATTTAAATCCAAGAGGATTTTTACATCATGACTAAAGTCCAAACTCAATCCAAAACCAATTTCACAACACATCACATATTCTTAACTGAATGCAAAACTTTTAGTTTAGGGGAAATCAACTCATGACTCACATAAAGAACTATCACAAACACAAGGGTCATAAACACATCCTGGTGGACCGGGCGATGCCCACTCAAGCTACCAACCAGGGACCCAACGCTCTAAAGTACGTAGATGCCCTCAAATCACAAACTGAGGAGTCACATTCACATCCTGGAGAACCAGGGACCCACACAGCTCCCAAATAACACAAACTGAGGGGTCAATTGGCGGACCGGACATTGCCCACTCAAGGTACCAACCAACGATTCACACAGCTCCAAACACAAAGACAACTACTTCTATGGCCATAGCTCTAAAATGCTTTGTAATAGTCTCAGACAAGACACGAACCTCTTTCCCCAAAAACATAACTTAATGAAATCATATAATCATATTTTTATTTTCAAAGAAATTCAATTCCACAATTTGAACAAAAACAGAATCGAAACAAAGCATAATTTTATTCAAATTACTTTTCACAAGTGTCCAATACTTCATCACACAATCAGAATTCTCAGGAAGCTCAACAATGGCCTTTTCATATCTAAAGTAAGGATTAAACACACAAATAATCGATAATTACACTAAATAAGGTACTTTAACTCACAAATTCATAACTCACAACATACACATCCAATCTTCACCAAAATTTGCAAAAAATTAACAAATAACATATAGATTCTAACATATAAATTTCATGATTTTCTCCAGGCCCATCATTCCTAGAAATTCAAACAGTCCGCCAAAAGAATCAAAAGTCTGCAAATTAAACTCAAAAATTCATAACTTTTAGCATACGCCACCAAAATTCACAAAATTTAACCGGAAATCACCCCATATCATGAGGAATATACAGTGATAATTTGATGATTTTTCTCCAAGCAAAACGTTCATAACAAATCAAAACAGTAACCGAAATCAGGTACCAAAACAGGGGATGCTCAATCTAAAATTCATAACTTCTAAAATACACATCCAAAATTCATAAAACTTTACAGAAGTTTTCCAGACCTCCTCAGAAGTTTACAGTAAAATTTTAATAATTTATATCCAACCCAAAAGCTCACGGTAATTCCAAACACCATCTGAATTTACACACTGAAAACAGGGAAGCTTCAAATAAAATTCCATAACTTATAAACTACACATCTAAAATTCATGAAAATTTACCAGACGTTTCCTAACATCCTGGATAACCTACAGTAAAAATTGTAGGATTTTTAGTGTAGCCAATAATTCACAGAAAATCCAACAGTATCCTACTATCTGCAATATCCGAAAATTCCACCCCATTTTCTACCATAATATTCAACCAAAAACAAGCAATCAACCCAAAAATCCAAAGTATAGCATGTATATGAACAAACCTACAACATAAATACCAATTCAAAACACTCCCATAACCTTAAAATCACAGACCACCATAAAAATTTTAGTTGTGGGTTTCTACAAATTGAAATTAGGGTTCTAATCTACTAAACCTTAAAACCTCATATTCAAAGCTTCAATTCGAATTCAATTTTGCAATTTCGAGTAGGAATCTCAAATTTAATCTTTCCCTAATCAATTTTAGGTTGAGAAAGACAAGAATTACTCACCTTGAATTGAAATCAAAATCAAAACTGTATCCCCTTCTCCTTCTTCTTCTTCTTCCCCTTCTTCTTCTCCATTTCTTCTTCTTCTTCTCTTCTTCTTCTCTGCGTCGGTGTGTGAATTGTGTGTGTATGTGGGGTTTGAGAAAGCAGCCCCTTCACGTGATAAAACAAATATCCCTACCCCCTTTTCTTTTTCTTTTCCCCTTTTTTTTTTGAAACAAAGTCTTAGTAATATACTCACTCAACAAATTATTCTCAAAACACGATCATATTAACTTTATATATCTAAAATAAAACACATAAAATACATACACATTAATTAGGAATTCACACTTGAATCAAGATTAGTAACCAAAAATTTCGGGGCGTTACAGCCTAGAACAAGGGTCAAGCTCTTGAACTTAAAGAGCGTTTCTTGGGAGGCAAACCAAGCTCTCTTTCTTTTTCACTTTTTATAGTTTTGATTTTTATTACTTTTTGTAGTTTTGTCTTCGAAAAAAATATATAAATATATATGAATAAAATGTTGGCACCATGATCAGGAACACCAGAAATGCGCCCGTGGAGTGTCAAGCATGAAAAAACCAGAAAAAAAACGAGTTCCAGCAGACACCATGGGTCGTTCGTGGTGACCATTGCGGTCCGTGGTGGACTGCTACGGGCCGCAGTCTAGGTTTTTGACCACGGTGCCTTTTTTCTTTCCCCTCGCTTCATCTTCTTCACTTGACTCTTTCTCTCTCTTCCTCCCTTCTCCCTCTCTAAAACCTCAATAACCAACACCTTCATTCTCCCTCAAATCTTCTCTATTTTTCTTCATTTTCACACCAAATTCCTTCAATTCCTTTCACTTAATCTCCCCATTTCGTTCACAAAATCTCATTTATTTTCTTCTTTTTCTTCAAAATTCATCTCACCCTCATTCATCCACCATACCCATCCTTTTCTCTGTCTAATTCTTCATATTTTTACTTATTTTCTTCAATTTTCTAGGTTTT
>JACYFF010031956.1:89424353-89441428 GCA_017589665.1 Selenicereus undatus | reverse complement strand
TTTAAATGAAGTCGATTTATGGATCAACAAACTCCAAACGCTTATTACGTTTTAAAGAAGCTTTGTCGTTTTAAATGAAGTTTTTAAACTCCAAACTTAGTTTGAATTAAGCATTAACTAAACACGTTATGTTTCAAACGAGTATCGTTTTACAATTTAGCAAACGAATTACGTTTTTACGAAGCTTTTAAGTTAGAAACGAAATTGTTTCACGATTTAGCAAACTAATTACGTTTCTACGAAACTTTTAAGTTAGAAATGATTTCGTAAATGTGTTTCACTAAGTAGTTTACACGTTAGCAGATTTATTTTGAATATGAAAAGCTTTTAAACTACTCGCAAAATCGATTTATGAGTTAGTAAACTTGATTTGCAACAAATTCATTCTTTTGTGTTTAAAAGGGTTGAAACGATCTTAAAAAGGGCAACTGGAGTTGTGTATTGTAAATCCTAGTTTTAAAGTACATGCTAGTAACTACCCAAGTTTCGAATCGTGAGTTAGAATACTCACCATGTTTTAAGAGGCCTTTCTTGTTGTTTGCCTAAAGCTTAAGTTGTAAGAAAATTATGTTTTCATTCAGGTTTTAAGTTCATAAAACCTATATATGAATAAGTATAAGTATGTTTTGTCTACTAAGTATGTATGTGTATGTAAGTATTTATGTGTATGAAGGTTATAAGTTCTTAAGATATATATATGAATAAGTATAAGTATGTATGTGTACGAATGATTATGTTTATGACTATGCATAAGTATGTATGTGTACAAATGATTATGTTTATGTCGATGTATAAGTATGTATGTACGAATGATTATGTTTATGTCTATGTTTATGTGGAGGAGCTACTCTAGAAACTTTAAGCTTAAGTCTGAGACCCAGGGATGGTGGCTTAGTTCCCGCCTGGTATTATGTATGTTATGTTATGATAGATTCAGGGATGGTGGTTTGATTCCCGCCTGAAGTCTATGTATGAAAATTATGTCTCAGCATGGTATGATGTCTGTCCGGAGAGGCGTATGTTGCCGCTCGAGTTTGGCCGACTCGGGATGGCAGTAACAAAGTACCTCTAAGAGTCTAGTCTCCTCATTTATGTGAATAAGATACTACGTATGTTTTCAGTAAGCTTATGTTTTGCTATGTTTATGGATTTACTCAACGGTTTATGCTTTACGATTTCACGCAACGGTTTATGCTCTACGATTTCACTAAAGTTAAGCTTTTTGATATGTCTATGATTCCGCTTGGTTTATGGTTCAAGTATGATGTATGATGTGTAAGTCTTCAACTAAAATGAATTGTGAAAGGCTTTTGGTAAGTTAATATGTATTTTAAGTATGTTTTGGGAGAGAGGGTTTACTCACTGAGCGGTGGTTGCTCATTCCTATTACTTTTCCCCTTTTCCCAGATTCACAGGTATGTGACTGCTGCGTGGAGCGCCCAGGGTGGATTTGCGTGGTCTGTGTTGCCATGGTTGTGAATTTAATGCGTAATGTCGTATGTGGTTGTAAGATTATGTAATCAATCTGTTTATTTGTAAAGTTTATGAAAAATCGAAAGTTCTGTGTACTCCGGGCGTGTGGCCCGTAGAGTTGGGAACTCCGGCGTGTAGCCGTTGAGTTGTTGTTGGTTGTTGACTACCTTATGTATTGCAGGGTTATTATGTAAGGCTTTAAGCCTGGGAAACGGTCAGTTTTTAGGGGAAGCTCTGTCCGTTTTGTCCCAGAATTTAGGACGAAAGTTAAGCACACGTAACGCTTTCGGCCCTAGGGGCTGGGGGTGTTACAATGCCTTTTTTAAAATTTTTTATATTATTTAAAAGTTTTTTCAAGCTTCAGGTTTGTTTGAGCAAGGACACTATAATGACATCTACTTCGTCACTCAAGTGAGCTCAACATCAGGTTTATTGCCCGATCCCTCATATATATTTGTCTAAACCATTTTTCTTCCATATCATCCGAATCTCCTAAGCCCAATCAAACTACCATTCAAGCTTGCAGTTTTAGTGTTAATCATATTTGATATGTTCTCTTGATTTATTTAATACTTTTGGATGAGCATTGTTGACGCAAAATGAAAATCTCAATACACAGTGACATCTAATTTATAGCTGGGTTTGATTCTCCTCAAGTGGTCTACATTTTGGCTAGATAGCTTCTTATATCTCCAATCACAAGATGAACAAGATTTTGGCATTTTGAGTATCAATTGGATTATTTAGGTGTGTTGCTTAGTTTTTGGAATGATTTTTATGTGGTGGTGTTGAACATGTATTTAACTATTTATTACAATAGAAAGTATTCTTTTGGAGGAATGGATTTGACAAGTAATTGTAAGGTGATATATTGTAAATCTTTTAAAAGGTGGAATATATGTTGCAAATGATCATGTGATTGATTGGAGGATTTTATTAGTTTGTGGTGTCATTTATATGGAATTAAAGGGGATGGAGTTTGTTTTGAACTCTCCCCCAAATGTTCTTAATCTTTTGAAATAGGAATGTTTGAAGGCACTGTAGCTCAGAACTCCATTGGAACGGGGTATGGCTATTGTTAATCTCATATCATCATCTATTGCAGATCATGGGTGTCTTTTTAGCTTTTTTTGATAAATTATATATGATTTAGCAAATTGCAAGAAAAAATAATGGAGTCCTTGATCGCATCTTGTAGCATTTAGTGAGGTCCTTAACGGCTTGTAAAATGCACCAGAGGTCCTCAACGACTTGTTAAAATGAAAATGAGGTCCTGTCAGGACCATTCTCTCTATTTAGAATGGTCAAACTTTTCTTCAATTTGCTATTTTTGTAGGTCGTGTTTCTTATTGATTGTTGCCAGAGCCGTTTAATTATGTTTGGTATTTCGAGCAACTATTTTTCCAGGTCGGGGGCGGAGGAAAAAAAAATTAGAACGGTAGAGGATAAAAGAAAGCAGGGGGCATTCCAAGAATTGAACTCGGGACCTCTCGTTTCCTAAGCGAAAATCATACCACTAGACCAAATGCCCTTTATTGAACGACACTACAACGCAAAGTCATATGTCGTTAATAAACGGAGTCTTCTTCGGTCTCCTCCTTCATCAATCATCGTGTTCAAAACTAACAGGTTCTCACGTAGCTAGCTAGGGTTTCACTTTTTCCAATTGAGGGAACCACAAACAGATGGTGGGGTCAGCATCCGCAGCGGGATCAGGAATGATGAAATTCTTGAAGCCATCGATGAGGCCCCAATCCACCGATCTTCAAGCCGCCGTTGGCTGGGGCGTCGCCGGTGCCTGCGCCGCCGTTTATCTCATCCAGGTCCCTCTCTCTCCATATCTTCTCAGCTGTGTTGCAGAAGAATATGTTAGATGAATTTATCACAATCACATGGTTTATAATTGCTTGTTTGAATTCATTGATGACCCCTTTCCGTTCATTTGTCTTAGCCAATGGTTTCGACCGATGCTATTCTTTAGTTAGTTCTTTATAAGTTGTTTGCTCTTGTCATTCGAAACGGTTGACCAGGTTGAGAGTCGGAGAAGTTCCTGAATTGGATCAGTCAATTTTAGAGAATGTTGGTTGCCTATTTAAGTTTTCAGCTTATATGCGAGTTGAATAACGAGATGGTACTGACTGGAATTAGATCAAGGGCCTTGGGCTGTGTCCTATTGTGGTTAATTGTGGGTGTTGGATGCCTTGGTGGTGTGATATTCCTTTATCTGCAAATACGGCCGTAAAGAGATAGTCAAAGTGGAATGATATGCACATTGTTTGGGTTGGGAAGGTTGTGAATCGATTGACAAGTCTGACCCTGAGATCTTGACTTTGGGCGGCAGTGTGTGAACCTGGGTCTGTGCTGATTTTCAATCTCCCAAATTATTTTTACAACCCTCGAATCGTGCTGTGGAGGTATCCTTCATGAGCCTTGTAGGGATCTGCTGCTTTGATTCGGGTCGCAATAGGTTTATCAGCAATATCCACGTATTATCTTGGAATAAATACTTTGTCTGTTTTACTAGATAGAATTTCAAGGAATTTTTTCGGCATACTACTTGATAATTCTTGTTGTAGAAGGAATCACGCTATTTCTTTCCTTTTTTTTTTTCTGCAACTTCTGGAAGGTTCTGAGATGTATGATTTGGGGGTGTGTTGATCATCGTGGGGTTATTGTTGCACAAGTACGCTGAGACTGGGGATTTCAAGCACGAGCATTTGGATGATATTAGATGATACTTGGGTTTACCTAATGCACTTGGGTTTGATATGTGATTACCATTGCACAATCACTTGGAAGATAGTTATGTACTTGTGCCTACTGTAATGATTCGAAGGTCTTGATGTCCTTTTAAAGGAGATTGTGATTGATAGGGTTTATTATTACTCGTGGGATTTTCTCTACGTTAGGGACATTGGAGTAGTCCTTGTATTGTCAATGACAGTAAATATCACATGCTTTCAAGTGGTGTCTTAAAGACTCTTTTTAAGAAGGTAGAGCTGGTGATAAGGCTTTAGAACACTTTTCAATTAGATCATGATTCATTGTCTTTAAATTGTGATGTACAATGCCTAGCAATAGTTTCATGTTCAAACTTGCAAATATGAAATCTTTGTGGGAATTGGCCTTCTGGAATCATAGAACGTTCGGCCATTTGCATTGGCATGAAGCTCTGAGAATGTCTTAGTGCATGTAAAAAGTCAAGTCACGCGAAATACTCTGTGAAGATTAGGGGTGAGCAAGACCGGGTACCCGGTCCAATTTCTTGGAACCGGTCCCGGTCCCGGTTGGACCGGGTCCAATAATTTTGGAACCGGTCCCGGTCCCGGTTGAACCGGTTCCAAAATTTCTGGACCCGGTCCCAGAACCGGTCGGGACCGGTTCCGTAACCGGGTACCCGGTGCCCTTTTTTGACTTTTTAATTTTTTTTTAAAATTAACTTTTATCACAATTTAAGCCATTAAGTACACCACCAACCCAACAACTACTAAGCACTAAAGACGTTAGTACTTCTATTTCTAAGCAAACATCACAAAAAAGTAAGAAAAAGGCTCCAACATTAACTAATAACTATGCATGCAAAAGATCATTGGGTAATTAGACCGGGTAACCGGGTACCGGGACCGGTACCGGTTCCAAACTTTCAGGAACCAGACCTGGAACCGGTTGCCACCGGATCCTGAATTTTGGAACCGGTCCCGGTCCCGGTTGGACCGGGTCCGGATCTGGACCCGCCGGGTCCAAACCGGTTCCGGGTCTGGGTCCGGGTACCCTGTTTTTTTGCTCAGCCCTAGTGAAGATGATAGCAATTGGCAAGTAATATCAGGCATTAATAATGGAAGGTTGATAGTATGTTCCACCCAACGGTATTTGGTAAACATGGTAAAGCTGGGAAAGGAAACGACCTCTCCATCTTCGTCTGTCAGTGGTCCCTTTTCTAATGAAACTATTCATTGATTTTTCTAATAAGTAATTTGTATTTGATTTACGGAGCCAATGGAGGACTCTCTTGTGACAGGCTTCCCCTACTCCCCAAATGAGCAAGAGCAATTTTCCTGTGCCATTGGCAGCACTGCCTTCTTCCCTAATTGTGACCCCTTCCCTATCAACCATACATTAATATGGTCTCTCTTTTAAGTACTCTTTGTACATAAATA
Source organism: Selenicereus undatus (assembly GCA_017589665.1). Lineage (NCBI taxonomy): Eukaryota > Viridiplantae > Streptophyta > Magnoliopsida > Caryophyllales > Cactaceae > Selenicereus > Selenicereus undatus. The sequence continues at coordinate 89,435,798 of JACYFF010031956.1, read as the reverse complement.
TCTTAGAATGACTGAGCGTGTCCCAGTTCACTGATCGATGTCAGATGGAGTTTAATTACTACAGTATCCATGTAATACTCTGTTGAATCAAACTGGTGGACTTCAAACCCCTGATTCCCTTCTAACCTTCTCTGCTCATCTCTTTCTACACTTCCTTTTTGAGGTTGACTGCTTTCTTCCCCCCCCCCTCCCCCCACCACCCCCACCCTTTTTGATTCCCCTCCCTCACTTCCCTTCTCCCTGCATCGTTTTACTCAGTAGCCACAAAAATGCGCCCCCCCCCCCCAAAACAGCTTTTATACTGAATCATCTCTCTTTCTACATTCACTCCTCTTTCTCTGACTCCTAGTTTGGTATAAAAAGAAAAGGGAATACACATTAGAAAGAGGTTCTAGTGTTTCCTTCCATTAAGCTTGAGTGGAAAATATTGTTCTATCTATGTGAATCTTTATCTATGTGAATCTTCAAGATTCTGTGAAGCTTGGTTTGTGTTACGTGCATTGTTTTTTGTCTTACTGCCAATCATATCCCTTGTGCTTGGTTCAGTGATGGACCAAAGATGTTCAAAAGGGACATTATGATCTTTGTTCCTTTGGCTTTTCTTCTTTTTTATTTCAATTCTTACTAATATAAATAGATTATATCATCAATGAATTATATGCATTCAATCAGTGTGCAATATCGCTCCTTGGGTTTGGATAATCACCTTGTCTTATGCACATAAAGTCAGTTCTTACCTAACAATGATTTGCGTTTTGCATGTATTGTATACATTTGTTCTTTTGTAGGCCTACTAAGTGATCTAAATTTGTTGTTTTGACTTCTTCTGTCAGCCTTGGGGTTGGATCAAGAGGACTTTCTTTGAGAAGCAAGAAGAGCAGAAGTAAATTGGAGATGTTTAGCCTGGGAGAGGTTTCTTTAGTTTCCAAAGATAAGTGTACTCAGCAATGAGTCTGACAATGCATTGCTTTGTTTTTGGAGGTTTCCCTGTATTTTCTGTTCTTCTCATGATGAGGCATTTTGGTCATCGATTTATACGATCAACTTTGGGCAAACCGAGCTATTCAATGCGGTTTCTAGCCTCCAACATCAAACACTTATTTTCCTGGATTCCATTTATCGCTACCAATCTGATTTGGGCATCTGTTTGACAGTAAACAGTTCCCTGTTATTTGAACCCAACTCCACTTTCCCATTCTGCTGTACGTATATCTGAATGTTTATGTGTATATGTATTCTTGTATCCTATTGTGTTTATTTCCTTCTTCCTGAATTTTCCCTTTTCAAGCCCCTATTCAAGTATGGTGGATGAATATGTTTTGAAGGAAATTGGCTTTTGAATGCCTTATTGTGACTGTCTGTAGGATAGTCTGCCCTTTGTGTGTTCTTTCATTGCATGCATTGTAGTACAGAACCAGGTACAAGGGAGGCTTGGGTCTTCGAAGGAAAAGGGCTGAGCATTGTAAAGTTTTGCTTCTCCATAATGGCTTTGGGACTCGTTTTTTTTTACATTAATCCATGATAAAGTCCCGGAACTAGGTTGTATCAGCACGTCTGTTATAGGCAACAGAGGCCCTGCTGAAGGTTGTTTATGTTTCTTATAAAATCCAATGCGGAGCATTAATTCAGTTCTCCACGCCATCTAGAACTGAACTCGCACTTCATTGCTTCAGTGCAAGTCATCAGGATTGAGCTTCTCATTGTTGAGAACTATCCCATTACTGTTCTTCCATGTGCTACAGATAACCGCAAAGAGCACATTAACCTATATATTCCTGGTTTGCCTGCCTCTAAAATGCATGTTTATGGGGAGCTATTGGTCAAAGAGATATAGAGATATCTGACAGTTTCACGTCGTGAAGTGTTTACTCTTTAGGCTCCAACTCTCTGGGATTTTTCATGTGATTTTGCATATAACAGAGATTATCTCTTGTCTGCTCACACCTTCTACAGAATGTGCACCGCCTTATGTTTGTTGGATTCCTTTCTAGTGGACACCTTGCTTTGGTGTTCGATTTTAAAATTCTAATCCATGCCATTACTTTGCACTCAGGTTTTATTGGCTTTTGTGTTGCGTTTCCTCTCGTTTTACTGAAATTTGTCCCTCTCTCTGTTAGGCAAAACACTTGAGTTGATTCAACCTTCCAAATTCTCTTGAAGTCATCAATGAGACACTTATGACTTATTTGGTTGTATGTAATCAAAGTGGTAATGCAATCAAAATAAGAATGGTGATTTCATTATTATGTTTGGTTACTATTAAGGAATGTAATCTATACAACTACAATTACTTGACTTTTTCTAAATAATTGTGATTGCATACATTTGAATCAAAGTCTATTCAACTGTAAGCTATTATATTTGGGAACTTTCTTTCTCTTTTCTCCATTGTCTCTTCTCTACTTCTCCTCTCTTGTTACTTTGATACAATTTTTTTTAAAGCTTTGAAGCCTCTTCACCCGTCTCCTCTCCATACTAGATAAAGTTTAACATAGACCATGATCGTTGTAATCACAAATTACAAAGATTGAATTTTTATAGATTCAATTGGGTTACAATCTCTATACATACAAACTCCTCTGATTCTTTCTCTCAAGGATGGATTTTCCAACCCTTGAAACAAATGGGGTGGGGACCTATTTATAGGGAAACTCCTCCTCCCAAGGTCTTGACTTGGGTTATGGGCTTTGATCTAGGTTTTGGGCCTTTCAATCATGCCTTATTCTAGGCTACCTGACTTTCATTTGTTTGATTTTGACTTTGGAGTCTTCCGGGCTTGAACCGAGCATTGACTTGGAAGTCGCCTCGAGCTCTAACCGGACGTTGACTTGAGAGTCGTCTTTGATGTTTGACTTGTGAGTCGATGTTGACTTTGACCTTTGACCTTTGACCTTTGACTTTGACTTTTGACAGCGCCATCACTTGAACGTCATTTCGCCTTTTAGGTCGTGGCTTGACTTGGTAGTCGTCCTAAGTCTCGGTTTGGGCTTTGACTCGAATTTTAACTGGACCCAGACTTGGTAGTCAGCTGAGCTTCATTTTGGGCTTGATCTGCCAATCTTTGGGCTTGATTAAATTAATTAAAAGGGTTGACCCAATTAACTAATTTAATTTAATTTTGGTACGGTACGAACAAATTTGAGTGTCTACAAATTGTCCCCTCGAGACAAGGTCACATACGAGACTTGTCGCTTGTGAGGTGACCGATGTCTCGAATTTTTTTGAAACACGTCATTTCAGGTGCCTATTTCGCAGACCTAGTACGGTGGTCTCGCTGACCGGTCAGCGAGTCGGGGTCCAGGGGCGACGTGCCCTGGTCTGGGGGTTCGGGGGCGCGACGTGGCCCCCGAAACTAACGGCGTATGTGATTTGTTCCTATTTTTTTTTGTTTTTTAGTTTTCCCGGCTTCTTTTGTGTGTGTGTGTGTGGGCTCGGTCTGCCTTTCCTCAGCCCATAGCCCAGCCTCATTGCATTGCACTTAAAGCCCCATGGTGGGCTGGTGACCCAAGCTACCTTTTCCTTTCTCCTTTTCAATTGGACTGGGCCCGAATTTTGTTTGAAAAAAAAACAGAAACACAGCAAATGCCTTAAGCTTTGTTTCATTGCAGTTAGGGCACGGAGCACGCATAGCTCACGTGACCAGCCTGGCCTTCTTCTTCCTAAACTCTCTTCGACACCCAGCTGCCCAGACATTACCAGAACGCCAGCCACCAGGGCAAGCTAGCAACCTCCTTCGCACAGCTGGCTCTTGCGCTACTGTTCATAGTGGATGCCCCCAAAAGTTCGACCTTGCACCACCATTGCCAACCCTTGCGAAGCTATTGACTTTCTTAGTCATCTGCTCCTCCATTTCGACGCCAAACCGTAACACAGAAACCTTCCCTGGTGCTGCTGCTGCTCATGGTGAAGATCCCTCAAAAGCACATCATCAACCTCAATCGTGGTGACCATCAAAGGTACTCCTTTTTTCAATCTTTTTCCTCTTTTGTTTTTTTGAACTGAGACCCATCATGATGTTGTTGCTGCTAGGGCTTCGACAGTTGGCTCTTTCAAGTTCTCTTTTCTGTTGTAACCAAAGCTGTCACCTTTATTTATGGAGTTTGCTTCATTTCTCTAATTTGTTTCACAGCTCAAAACCATCATTAGATTTCCTTTTGGGCAGGGTCATCATCATTTTGTTCATCACCGGCACAATCCGTGACGTCTCCGTGCTTGCTTTGGGAGGTAAAGATTTCATCCTTTTGATCAAGCCAATGATAATAGGATTGTCATAGTTGCAAAGTGATTCATGAAGGACTGCCATGGTTGCTATACATGGGTAGGGGGTTGATTGATGGTATTGGGAATGCTTCATGCTTGGTTTTTTTTTTTTTTGTTGGCTTTTGTTGGTTTTGATGGTGTTGGCAAACTGGGCCTGTGTGTGAGGAAGGAGAAGATGAAGGCAGCCTCTGTTTTTTCGTTCCTCTGTTTCTGCGTTTCATTTCTCTGGGAGAATGGAAAATTAATGTCAAATTTTCCCAAAGTGTTGCGTTCTCTTTGGCTTGCACATTGGTTCCTTTATTGCTGTTTGTTGCTTTTCTATGTGGGAAGCCTAATGCTCTTGCTACTTGATGCCCTTTTTTTTTTTTTTTGGAATTTGGGTATTGGTTTTTTTTTTTTTTGGTTGGAAATGTGAGTATGGCCTTTGCTTGATGATTCACGGGGTTTCTCATTAATGGGATTGCACATTAGAATGGAATTTTTTTTTTGTAAAATTAATGGGGCTGCTGATGATCCAAATTTATTATGCTGAACAGACCCCCCCTGTCATGCCAATGCTCTCTTTGACAATATATGTTGAAAGATCTTCGTGCTTGCTTATGACATCACGATATCACGCCCATTCGTGGTCGCATTTTTTGTTTGAATGCCGAGACCCCTCCTTTTTTTTTTGGCTTTTGTACTGTTGCTTGTGCAGGTTGAGGAGTCATTTGAAGAATCACTTGCGACATGGTTCGCTGCTTGGCCAAGGGCCTCGAACGGAACTGAGACGCACGAAAGTGGTGTAAAGACTTGAAGAACCACTTGCGACACAGTTCGTTGCTTGGCCATGGGTCTCGAACGGAACTGATACGCACGAAAGTGGTGTGAAGACTTGAAGAACCACTTGCGACACGGTTCGCTGCTTGGCCAAGGGCCTCGAACGGAACTGATACGCACAAAAGTGGTGTGAAGACTTGAAGAACCACTTGCGACACGGTTCGCTGCTTGGCCAAGGGCCTTGAACGGAACTGATACGCACAAAAGTGGTGTGAAGACTTGAAGAACCACTTGCGACACAATTCGCTACTTGGCCACGGGCCTCGAATGGAACTGATACGCACAAGAGTGGTATGAAGACTTGAAGAACCACTTGTGACACAGTTCGCTGCTTGGCCATGGGCCTCGAACGGAACTGATACGCACGAAAGTGGTGTGAGCAGCAAGGAGCAGCTACCGCGGGTGTCAACCAACATTTTGATTGACTTTACTCTACACTTCTCCCCTCTCTAGCATTTATCTTGTCCAGACGCCGCTTTGCTTACTAATTTATTTCCTGAAAAAGAATTTAACTTTGTGTTTTCTTCTATTTCCAGGTAATTCATGACGGTGTAAGCCGCGATGAGAAGCTTGGCGGCAGAAAGGTGATGTCTTTGATATCTTCTCTTTCATGCCCCCCTTTTTTTGTGTGATGTGTTTGACTGCACTTGGTAATTTGTTGAAGCTGCATTCGTACTTATGGGTATTGCAATTTTCAATAAGATCAAGATGTTACGTAGTTCAACCAAGCATCCCTTTTTTTTTTTTTCATTTGTTTTGCCGTTCACAGTTTATACTCTTGCGGGTCAGGAGTATTACAAATGAATTTAACTTGAAAGAACAAGCAGTTTAGGCTCTTACTTAGGAGCTTTCCTTCTTTTTTTTTTGAATGCGTGAACTGTTTAGCCTCCTGTTCGGGAGTCTTCTTTTTGAATGTGCGAACAGTTTAGCCTCCTGTTTGGGAGTCTTCTTTTTTGAATGTGCGAACAGTTTAACCTCTTGTTCGGGAGTCTTCTTTTTTGAATGTGCGAACAGTTTAGCCTCTTGTTCGGGAGTCTTCTTTTTTGAATGTACGAACAGTTTAGCCTCTTGTTCGGGAGTCTTCTTTTTTTTGAATGTGCGAACAGTTTAGCCTCTTGTTCGGGAGTCTTCTTTTTTTTGAATGTGCGAACAGTTTAGCCTCTTGTTCGGGAGTCTTCTTTTTTTGAATAGGAGTTTTCTTTTTGAATGCATCTGAACTTTGGGTGTTTTCTTTTTGTGGTGAACAGTTTAAGCTCTTGCCCAGGAGCTGATCGAGCATTTCTTCAAGGGAAGTCGCCGACATCGTTGCTTGCGTCGCAGTTGGAAGAAGCTTGCTCCTTAGTTCTTTCTTTTGAACTGGCCTGAGCCCTATGGTCAGTGAGAACTAGGACGCGCCTATTTACTTTCAACGAGTCATCCACCTTCACATCCAAAGTGGAAACACGCTTCATGCGTGAAGGAATTGAACTTTGGATTTCATTTGTTTTGCCAAGGCGGTTGAACATTGAATCCTTTTGTGAATGCGGTGAGCTTGACGACATTTTGCCTATGTTGATTCTGGCGAAGACCGAGGGTTTAGATTAGTCATCGTTTTTCAACCTATGGAAGACAGAGGGTTTTGGGATTTTACCCTTTCTAATCCTTCTAAACACAGAAGGGCGTTGGCGCGACGTTGATGGCTGCAACCTGTCGAACACTGACATGTTGGGGTTGGTCTTGGCATTTTCACCCTCATTATCATCAACCTCTTCAGCTGTGATATATTGCGTGAGGGCTTCCTTGTCCTTACGTCGCCCCGAAATCCTCACAGGTTGAGGCGGTCCGTAGCTAAGACCAACTTTGGGTATTGCAGAGTTGCCCCCTTGACATCGTATGACCCTTTGCGCGATTTCAAGTATGTAGGGCTTAGCTTCGATCAACCTCAAATATGTTGGCTGGTTGAACTCAGGGCCGGACCTCTTCATTAACTTGTGCACATTAAGATTACACCCATCATTGATGCGCATTTTTGACAGCTCACCGTCTTCTTGGAGCGAGCCTTTAGAAGTGGCAACAAAACCCGGGAGAGAAACCTTGATCAATTTGTTTGGGTTCGCCCTATGAACTGGAAGCACACCCTTTTCTTTAAGAACGCGATAGCCTGCTTCATTGAACTTGCGTCCAACCTTAGTTGCACTTTTAGGATTTGTACATTTGAAGACTGGCGACACTGAATTTATCGCGACATTTGCGTGCTTGACGGACGAGACTGGAATTGTCATCTCATTCTTTTCTTTCCGTTTTCTTCATGAGGGACATTCTGCTCTTCATTTGTCTCGTCATCATCAATTTCAAAACATGAGGTTGTGTAGACAGCCACACTATCAAAGAAGCTCTTTCTGAAGCATTCTTCTGAACCCCCTAACATTTTAGCATGATCCATTTCAGAATCTGACTCACTAGCCTCTTGCCCTGTGACGTGGCCAACTTCTGCTGTTTCATCCAAATCTAAAATGATTCTTCCTTCCTCGGCCAGTCGCATGATGTGTTCCTTGAGTGTAACGCACTTTTCAAGAGGATGACTAACGATTCGATGGTATCGACAGTATTTAGGGTCGGCGGTCCTCCCAACTTCTTCTGTGCGCTTTGGCTCAGGCAATTCGATGACATCCTTCTCGAAATCAACTTTGTCCCTATTTGATTCAGTAAAATAGAAGGAGTTAGCGCGACGACTAGCTATCGTCACCTCCATGTCATGCACCTTGGTCGCCAATTCTTGAAAATTCCTAGGTTTGCTCATTTGTAGGACGTACAGCAAGTCCCAGTGCATGCCTTGGGTGCACATTTCGACGGCGGACGCTTCAGATAGTCGATCCTTGCACTCGAGGCTACGTGCGCGCCAGCGGTTGATGTAGTCAAGAATTGGCTCGTCCTTCCACTGTTTTGTGTTTGTCAGCTCAGTCATGCTGACAACGCGCTGAGTGCTGTAGAACCTGTTAAGGAACTCTTGCTCAATTTGTTCCCAGCTATCAATGGATTCAGGTTCTAAGTCAGTATACCAGTCAAAGGCAATGCCTTTCAATGTCCTGACGAACTGTTTCACCATAAGGTCGCCGTCAGTCCCAGTATTGTTGCACGTCTCAATGAAGTGCGCGACATGGTGTTTTGGATTGCCTTTCCCATCGAATTGTTGGAACTTGGGGGGTTGGTAGCCGTGGGGCATGCGAAGAGCATCCACCCTCTTAGTGTAAGGTTTGGTGTATAGGTGAGTTCTGTGCGAACCTTCACCTAGCTGCACCTTAACAGCATTTGCTATCAAGTCTTGGATTTGTTCAATGGTCATTGATCCAGATGACTTGACATGTTTAGGGGTTTCGCCTTTCTTTGACTGCTTCTCGCTGTCAGAGGCTTCAATGTGGATGGACATTTTTTCTGAGTCCTCACTTTCTGAGTCCTTTGTGAAAGATTGAGTTGGCCGTTTTTCAAACTTCCTGGTCAGTTTAGCAATCTTTTCTTCTTGAAGCTTAATGCGCGCTTCCTTTTCTTCGTTGTCCCTGGTGAGTTTTTCTAGGATGACTTTCATGTTAGCCATCTCCTCTTCCAGAGTGATTGTGCCTGTCATCATGGCTGGCATGACAACAGTTTTGGTGGACTCAACTTCGGTCTCTGACATGCCCGCCCCCTTCGGTGAGGGCGAAGAAGAGTTACTGTTGTAGTAGTCTTCAACCTCGCAAACTGGAGATTGAAGCTGGACGTTTTGAATTTCACCCATCCAAGAGGACGCCTTTTGCTGCGTCTTCAAGTCTTGGAGTTTGGGTGGGGGCAGCGCAGTTTGCCCAGGAGCCGTTGGCGCAGCAGCTTTCGCCATACTTCTGGTGTTCATTGTGCGCGCGCACTTGCTAGAAGTGACGCTCGCTCCACATGATTTGCGCGAAAGAGGTCTTGTGCTCTTCTTCTTTGAAGTTTGCGCGGCAACGTTCTTTGTATCCATGTCTTCGTTGAAGATGATGTTCTTGTGACTTGAAAGTCTTGATTTTTAAGAGAAAGAGATGAGAGGTAGAGATGTCCCACCGGGCGTGCCAAATTTGTAATCACAAATTACAAAGATTGAAATTTTATAGATTCAATTAATTTTGAATGGGTTACAATCTCTATAGATACAAACTCCTCTGATTCTTTCTCTCAAGGATGAATTTTCCAACCCTTGAAACAAAGGGGGTGGGGACCTATTTATAAGGAAACTCCCCCTCCCAAGTCAAGACAGGCCTTGACTTGGGTTATGGGCTTTGACCTAGGTTTTGGGCCTTTCAATCAGGCCTTATCCTAGGCTACCTGACTTTCATTTGTTTGACTTTGACTTTGGAGTCTTCCGGGCTTGAACCGAGAATTGACTTGGAAGTCGCCTCGAGCTCTAACTGGATGTTGACTTGAGAGTCATCTTTGATGTTTCACTTGTGAGTCAATGTTGACTTTGACCTTTGACCTTTGACTTTGACTTTGACTTTTGACCGCGCCATCACTTGAACGTCATTTGGCCTTTTAGGTCGTGGCTTGACTTGGTAGTCGTCCTAAGTCTCGGTTTGGGCTTTGACTTGAATTTTAACTGGACCCGGACTTGGTAGTCAGTTGGGCTTCATTTTGGGCTTGATCTGCCAATCTTTGGGCTTGATTAAATTAATTAAAAGGGTTTACAAACAATTGACATGATTAAACAAAATACTATTAATAGTCATTTACAAGCTAAATATAGATTTATGCGTATTGGTTTAGTCCAAGTTGCCATTAAACCTTTGCTAAAGAAAGGTATTAATGCTCCCATTTACATGGCCTTACGTGACAAAAGATTAAGAAAGTACAAATCTTCGTTGTTAGCAATTATTCAAACAAATATTTGCAAAGGCCCTATATTTTTTAATTGTTATCCTAATTTTATGGTTGATTTAACACATCCTATGACAATAGAAGCTCTTAAACTTGATGTGCATGTTCAAGGTAATGAGTTCCTTGATTTCAAAAACTTTGTTGTCATTTATCGCATTTATTTTCGTCTTATGAGTATAAATTTGAATACAAGGTTTCTTAACCCTCTTCTTTCAAATTCTCAGGAAACAATTCTCTTACAAATTGAAGACGAAAAACCTACAGTCTTCACTCCAAAACTACTCAAATGGGATGAGATTACTCTTCCTGATAAAGTTGAATCACAAGAACCTTAGCAACTTGCTCAAGTCGAACGAAGAGATATCGATCAAATAGTAGAAGAACCTGATGGTCGGGTAGTTCTGAAATTTCGATCTTTATCTATCCAAGAGGATCCGGTTCCCACAGGTCCTTCCAATTTTAGAAGATCCTTTTTAGACTATTGATCTAGATCTGAACCTCTAGATCACTCACAAAGATACAGATTCAGGGCCCCTATACCTGAACCTGTTAATGATCCACCCTCTCCTACTTCATCTGGAATAGGAGCAGCCATTAATGTTTTAACAAAGCCTAGTTTTACAATTAACTGGGAAATGATCAAAAGGGATTACTATTCCGTTCAAAATATTTCTTTACGTACTTGGTTTGAACAAACGGACAGAAACCTAATGGAAGAAATAAAAAAGGAATGGATTGCAGAAATGAACCAACTGCAGGTCAATTTTCCTTTTTTCCTCTGGTTTCCAACATTTGCTTCCAAAAAGGGTATACAAAATGTTTTCACAATTCCTAGTTTAAATGTCCAAACCACTCTTATGAAAGTTTGGCATTTTACAAATGGCTCTAGTGTCTCTGCCGTCCATTCGCCAGCAGATGACTTAACCCTTCATCTCAAAGGTGATACCTTTCAAGCCACACCTTTTCGCAAAGGCCGAGAGGGGAATGAGTCTGTCAAACTTGATGACCTCAAAAGGTTCATCAACAAGTTAACTATACAAACACCATCCTTCAGACCATAGCGGAACAACTTAATCGCGTTTCCGTACAAATATCAGAAGCGAAAAAGCAGCAAATAGTTAGCCCCAACACTAGTCAAGAAGACAGTGTGTCAAAACCCTTTTTCAAAACTGATAGTATTCCAAAAGACAAAATGGAAGCCTATCATCAAGCTGCTTCTTCTAACAATCAATATTTAAAGATCATTTCTGATCAGCTCAAGGAATTAGATAAGTCTGACAAAGGCAAATCTCTTGGCTGTATGGATAAAACCTGTCAGATAACTCAAGAAGAGTCATCAGCTAGTGAAAATTCTAACGACAGTACAAATGAGAGTGAGGCCGCCCTTCGTGTTATAGAAGACACTTTTGAAGAATCCTTACCACTTACTATCAACAAAATTCACCAATGGAATAAGGGTAGTACTAGAAACTATTACCCTAGACCAAGACCTCCAGACATCCAATA
>JACYFF010031956.1:89404465-89416103 GCA_017589665.1 Selenicereus undatus | reverse complement strand
GCCTGGATAATATGTACTTTAATGGATCTGCCTTCGAGATTAAGATAATCTGATGGGACAGGAGATAGTGTTGTAATTTTTGAATGGCGAAGACTAAGGCCAAACAAATTTTCTCCATGGGGGAGTAATTTATTTCTGCACCCACCATTGTCCGGCTGATATAATGTAGGGCGTTTTCTTTCCATTCGTCATTACATTGAGCCAACATAGCCCCTAAAGACCGTTTGAGGGCTGCTGTGTATAATATTAAAGGCTTTCCCTGTATTGGAGCCATTAGGATAGGTGGGCTTGTGAGATATTGCTTGATGCTTTCAAAAGCATTTTGACAAGCTTGATCCCAAATGAAATGCGTGTCCTTTTTTAGGAGTCTTGTGAAAGGTTGACACTTTCCTGACAAATTTGAAATAAACCGTCGCACGTAGGCCAACCTTCCTTGTAAGCCCCGCAATTCTCTTAAGTTCCTCGGAGGGGGCATTTGGATTATGGCTTTGACTTTATCCGAGTCAATCTCAATCCCTTCTTTCCGAACCACAAAACCGAGAAATTTCCCTGAGGTGACCCCAAATGCACACTTTAAGGGGTCCATCTTGAGTTGATGTTGACGAAGCTTTTCAAAGACCTTTCTAGGTCATGTGGGTGATTTTCTCTATCTTTTGTTTTTACAACCAAGTCATCAACATAGCATTCACCTAGGTTGTGGAGAAAATCATGAAAAATGATTGTCATAGCCCTCTGATAGATGGCCCCGACATTTTTCAACCCAAATGGCATTACTGTATAGCAGTATATGCCTTGTTGGGTTCGAAAGGCAGTTAAATCTTCATCTTCGGGGTCCATTTTTATTTGGTTGTACCCTGAGAAACAATCCATAAAGGAAAGAGCTCCAAACCATGTAGTGGCATCCACGAGGAGCTCAGTGATTGGTAGTGGGAAATCATCCTTAGGACATGTATTATTTAAGTCCTTGAAATCCACACATATCCGAAGTTGACCATTCTTTTTCCAAACTGGTACGATGTTAGCCAACTAGGTGGGGTATTGAACTTCGCGAATGAAGTTAGCCTTTTTGAGCTTGACAACCTCAGCATTTATTTGAATTGTCAGTTCAGGACGAAAGCATCGTTGAGGTTGCTTTATCGGTCTTACTCCTTTAGAAATGGCTAACTTATAGACAACAACACTTGGATCTAAGCCTGGCATGTCTTGATATCCCCAAGCAAATACATCTTTGTATTCCCGAAGGAGTTGTTCATACTGTACCACCTCTTCATTATTTAACATGGTACTCACAAAAATTGGTTTGGGTTCATCAGTTGTGCCCAAATTTATCTCTCGAAGCTCATCAATTGTTGCTTGACCACCATCTTCCATTTTCGGTGGTGCTGGTTGGATAGCCTCGACAAAATCCTCAGAGGATCCTTGTTTTATATCAACTGAGGCGCCATCTAATCTCTTAAGTGAATCAGCGTGAACTTGGACTTCATCACACCCTTTATAATTTAGCATATCGATCCTGTAATGCTTGGGAACTTTTTGACAAGGAATTTCAAAATTTTGAGCATCTTCCTTGTCCGCCACAGACACAACATTAACTTCCTCCACCTGCTCAACTTGGCTAACATCATTTTGTCCCCGAACCCAGACGAAGCTTCTAGGCTGTTGCTTTTTCTTCTTCAGCTTCCACTTTTTCTGCTTTCTGACTCGGACATTCTTTTGCTTGGGTTCATTGATTTTACCAAGTCTTTGAAAAACCGAGATTCGGGGTTGGACTTACTCATTTGCGGAGAAGAACATCTCTTGCTCTTAGGATGTAAAGACCAAATCATTCGTGGCATGAGCCTTGAGAACTCCCCCATCATGTGATACCTAGAGTGCTTCAAATACATCTACTTGAAATGATGCTTTTAGGACCCCACCTTCGTGAGATATGTTTATTTGTTTGTTAGCCTCGTCAAAGCCCCTCTTATTATTGCCTTTCTTCCTCCTTCGAGATTATGATAACCCTCGTGGAGGTGGTCTGTTAGAAGAGGACGCTTCTATCGGATAATTTGACGTGTTTCCCCTTAAAACTACCCTCTTGTTGTCGAGCGATGTTCTTATGACCAAGTTTTCCTTAGGCATCGACTGGTCAATTCGCCGGAGAGGAATGGTGTAACTCGTGACAAGAGAGTTCACAATTTCTTTTACCGGTGTCAAGGCCTTTTGGTCGGCCCTTCTTTTCTCCTTGGGTGTGTATTTGAATAACACCTTTGATCGCGGGGCTTGATATTCCTTGGCTTCACTGGCGTAACAATCGACAACCCGAATGACCTTTTGAGGCAAAGTAAGGGCCTTGGGTTTTTCTTTTTGGTTGTCCTTTTCTTGGACTAAAAGAACTTGGGAGGTCACAGAATCCGCTGATTTCTAAAACTTTGCGTCAGCGTAATTAACGTCTTCTCCATGAAAAGGATTGGCGTCCCCTTGGATTGTTTTCTCATTCCTATGCTCATCAATGTATTTCAAACACTGGTGAAGAGTGGAAGCGATAGCCTTGCTAGTATGAAGCCACGGCCGACCGAGTAGGGCGTTATAAGAAGTATCAGCATCTATTGCATGAAAGAGAGCATCTATGTAGAGGTTGTCTAGCTCAACTTTCAAAGCAATAGTGCCTAAGGCTTTCTGCCCTACCTAATTAAACCCTTGTATTGTGAGCAAAGTTGGGGACAACTGATTTGGTGTTATCCCTATTGCCCTTAATACCCTCAATGGAAGAAGGTTGACTACAGAACCACAATCGAGCAGGATCCGATTTATTCTTTTATCCCCAATCCTACCGGTGACGTACAAAGGCCTGTTGTGATTTGCAGACCCCAACTGGAGATCCTCATCAGAGAATGTTACGCAAGCCATGCATGCAGCACATCGGTTTAAAGGAGATGATAACACCTCATTCACCTCAATAGGATTAACTTGGTCTTTGTAGTCGTCGGGGTCTATTAATGCTTGTATAAGTGCCCTTCTTAGCTCTTTAGACATTTGTAAGGCGTCATAGACACTTAGGCGCGCTGGGATTCGTTTGAGATGAGAAAAGACATCATAACGAACCTTTTCTTTATGAGACCTTTGACGAACTTGAAAAGGGGTTGTAGTAGGAAGATCCTTCTTGGAATCTTTAGTTGCTTGTCTATTCTCAACAGTTCCCTACCTATTTGAGCTCGAGGGAATTACTTCATCATCACCCTTTTCTTTGGCGTCATCCGATATTAGTGGTATCTTTGGTGTTGTTTCTTTTTTTTCCTCTTTCCCTGCTGGTTTCGGTGGTTAGAGTTGGCGACCAGATCGAAGAGTTATTTGATCCACTTCTTAACCGGTGTTTGCGAGAATGGTGATCGCTTCTTTACATTCATCAGCCCATGAGACCATGCAACATTGGGTTACTTCCCTTTCTTCAGGGTTATCATCCGAGGAGTCACTACCGAAAAAAACTTTGGGAATATAATCACTTAAAGTGAACGGGGTCTTAACCGGTGGCACGTACTCCTCTTCAGAAGTTAAGTCTGGCTTCTTTTTAGCTCTTGACTTCTTTTTCTTGTTTTTCTTTTTTTTCTTTTGTGGCGGCTTCTGTCCTCTTATTTTAACTCCTGGGGACTTAGAAGCTCGGACCATTCCCTGTTGAAATGATCACCTGCTAGAGTAGGTTTGCCACCCAAAGCTATCATCATCATCATCATCTTCTGATGTTGCCCATGCCTCTAGACTTGGGTCTAGGAAAAAATCGTATAAAGTGGGTGCTCCTGGTGAGGGTGCGGGCATATCTGGATATGCCCATACTATTGCTACATCATCATCAACAATGAACTTAATGGGGACCGTATGAGGTGGTAATGACACCGTTGGGATCACTTGATTAGTTTCTGAGGATGATAGGTGAGATTCATCCCTCTATTCCACCGTTGAGGTTACATTTGACGATGCGGTGGGTCCTTTGGCTGGAGCTCCTTCTAATCATATCTTCGATTATGTCTTTGAAGACATAAAAATCTTTTATGGGGTGACTAATGATCCTATGGTATGAGCAATACTTAGGATCATTTGTCATATTGACCTCGGCAGGTCGTTTTGGCTCTGGAAGAGAAAGGGCTTTTGCAGCCATTAACTCATCAAATATCCCTTGAACATCGTCATCATCAAAGGGGTACTTCTTTTCTTTCCTTTCTTGGAGGTCGTTGAGCTCCCTCTTTTTGTTTGTCTTTGCCGTTGTTGAAATTTCCGCCATTGATTGGCTTTGGGCTTGCTCTAACAAACGTAGCCATTGACTCTCCCTTCTTGTTTGGCCTTTTGATTTCTTCCCTCTTGGGCTGTATGGCTTTCTGACGAGCAAGTTATCTTTCTACATTGCTCGCCTTAGACACGAGAGTATCAAAGTTTTGAGGCTTAGCAGTACCAACATATGTAGCGACTTGAGGGTCTAAATTGTTTGCACACATTTGAACTGTTGATTGCTCGCTTAGGTTTTCTAGGCATTACAAGCTTAAGCTTCTCCACCTCATGATGAAATCATTAACACTTTCGTTTGGCCTTTGGTGAGTATCGGCAAGGTCTATTATAGAAACTCTTCTCTTTGAACTCACGAACTAGGCTAGGAATGCCCTTTGGAGGTCATCCCAAGTGTGTAATGACCCAGGCTGAAGCTGGGTATACCATGTAAACACTGCTTCTTTGAGGGACTGTACGAACTGCTTGATCAACAACGCGTCATTTAAGGCAATTTCACCGCAGGCAGAATAAAAATGGGCCAAATGTTCATGCGGTGACCCATTTATTCCATCAAACTTTTCAAAGTTTGTCTTTTGGTAACCCTTAGGGAAAGGAACCGAGACGTAGTGACTTGGGTATGGGCTCCTATACCCCAACACGGGGGGATTCATGACTGCTTGATGCTATCTTATTCCTTGAGCTACCAACTCCTTGATAGCTTACGGAGTGATAACTGTGTTGTTACTGCTAACCTCATTAGTCTTTTCATGCTCCCTATTTTCAAGGTGCATAGCAAGTTTAGCTATTTCAACCTCTTTTTCTGCAAGTTTCCTTTGCAACTCTTGCATTTGCTCCTCAAGGCTCGGCATGCTGGTAACCAAGACCGACATGTTTTCAGCCTGATCATCCTCACTGATTTGCTCTTGTAGGATGACGTTGGATGACGCCTCTTCTTGGAAAAGGGCAGGCCTTGTAACTTCATCTTGTCCTTCAGTTGGTCCTTGCCTTACTGACAGGTAGTGGCTGAAGATTGTAAGGCCACCTCGGCATATGATAGTGCTTTGGCCTTTGATCTCGTGATAGGGTCGTTGTATGCCTGTGACTCGATCCCTTCAAAGGTTAAATCTCTTTGATTTTGTAGCCTAGGAGGTAAAATCCTCCTACCTTCTGTAAGGCCTTGAGGAGGAGTAGTGGTTGTGACCTACAAAAGTCTCGGCACCATAGTAGAGGTGCTTGAGGTTGAAGGTTTAACAAATTTAACCTTTGCAGTTTTAGGTATTGTTTCCTCCTCTGAATAGGAGGTCATCATGACTTCGGCTACGGGAATATCAACAGGGATAGTCCTGATAAGAATCTGCCTTGTAGGGTGAACTTGAGGAGTTTTCTTGACTCCTAAGGTTCCTTCCCTAAATGGCTTATTGGGGGTTTTTTGCTTGTCTTTGCCCCCTTCTTGATGGATGGAGGAGCCCAAGTGTGGATTGAGCGTGTGGATTGGGCCTGAGGAAGGAACTCAATCTTACCTCGGAGCCGAAGTAGGGACCCGAACTTGCCTTAGGGTCAGATAAGGGACCCGAGCTTGCCTTGGTTGGATTGTCACTCGGGTTGTTGGTGCTTCCCCTAAAGGGTTCCCCATCGAGATGGAACTTAGCTGGGGCATGGAGTCAGCACTGAGTTGAACGGCCTAGACATTGAGGGGCAAGCCGTAGAGAATGACCTTTGTTGAAAAGCCCTCCTCAAGGTCGTCTTGGCTAGCTCCAAGGCTGGTGATGGAGCTAGCTTAGATGCAGCGGTTTTGGCACGACGCTTGTCGCTTCTACGCTTGTTGCATTTTAGGTTCTTCACCGCTTTCTTTGTAAGCGGCTTGTCGGCCTTAAGGGCGGGTCTGCTTGCCTTTTCGAGGCCCCTAAGAGGTTCCATGGAGTTTGACAATGGAAACTCAGCCAGGATGGATCGTGGCCCAACAGTGAAGACCACGTGCACAATCTTCCTAGCCTGGAACATTCCGCGTTTGATCACAAATGTGACAGGAAGCTCGTTGAAGTTAACGGTGACTTGAGGTGCCATTGTTCTTGAACTTGACACACAAAAAAAGCACAACAAAAGAGAAGAAAATAAGTATTAGCTAATATAAACAAATCGGAGAAGAAAAGGAAAATAGGATCCCACCGGGCGTGCCAAAAATTATTTTGAGCAAAAATTTAATAAAAGTAAATAATATGCACAACACAACTTTCCGACGTGCAAAAAATGTACATCAGTTTATTTTGAGTACGACCCTATTCAAGAGAATAAGTCTCCTTAATTATGTCCCCCTCTCGGGAGACTACCTTTTGATTCCGACTCATTTTGTTTTACCTTTTCTTTCTTTGTTTTGTTTTGCGTTAATAAGACTTTATGTAATTTGAATCGAAAATTATCATATTTTTAATGTCGAATCTCCCGTGTCCAAAACTTAGTTGCATCAGACAGTGGTTGTATAGGCACCTTCTAGGAAGGGTACTATACATACACATTCTTCATGTGCAGGTTAGGAATCCGGTAATTTTATCTGATTTGGAATTTGGGTTGCACTCACTTATTTATCGTGAGTTGCCTACGTACCTCTTTTATAGAGGATCAAACCAGCCGTAGTTCTTTAATTTTGTTTGAATTTTATTTCAGTTATGTTATAACCATAATTTAATTTTGAGTTTTCATTTTGGACTTTATTATATGTGGACTACTTTATTATCCACAATTCTGATTAATTGTTTTTTAACTTTTAGTGGCTAAGTTATTTTTATTATTATTTTTAGTCGTTTGCAACGATTTTTTTTATTTTTAGACTCCCCCCTTCTTTTTAGGTCTTTCCTTTTATTTTGTTTAACTTGCAATTGCACCCAGAATTTTATTTACGGGTTTCCTACGTACCCTTAGTGGGATCCAATCGACGTAGTTCTCGGCCCAAGAATTATTATTTTTTTAAGGCTTGCATCCGGGGGGAAATTTGGTGAACTTGTTCACTTATTTGACTGAAGTTTGGTCCATTTTTTAAAATTAAAAATTTAGTATGAGCTCATTTGAGGACTTCAATTTAGACTGAACCCGAGAATTTCATATCGAGCTTCCTACGTATCCTTATTGGAATCAAGTCATTGTAGTTCTTGTTCTCTCTTTTCACTGAACAATGTTTAAGTAACTACTCCCATTTAATTTAAAATAAAACTTATTGTTTTATTTGCTTTTGCCCTCTTTTTTTTTGACAACCTTAACTTGCATAATAGATCACTACCCCCCCATCAAACAGAGCATCATCTCCACCTCTATTTATTTTTGAACTGTTAGGTGTACACAAATTTTCAAAAGGGGTGCCCATAAAGGGTACCAACTGATGTGCTGTTTGGACAAACCACTAAGGCTCCACCTCAACTTTGTAATATCCTTCTGTTTTGGGTGTACGTCATTATGCCAACCACAACTTTGCTAGGCTCCAGTTTCGTTGCTCACTTCAGCCAGAAGTCGAACTCCAAGACTTCTACTTTATTTCCATTAGTTAAAAGCAAAACCTCAATTTTATTCCTTTTGTCAAATAAGACATGTAGCCTTAGCTTTTTCCAAAAACAGAGCATCATCTTCCCACAACAGAGGCTTGTGTTAAGGGATTGATCTGCAGTTCGACTCTTTTGCTTTGGCATCCTTTTCCCCCTTGAAGGTCAATTTTTTACTCCTATCTTCTTCTAGGGGTCTGGCAAGACCCGGGATCCGAGCTTATGGATCTGGCAAGATCCAGCATTCGGTAGAATCCATTATTTTGTGAGTCCATCATGACTCAAGATTCGGTAGAATCCATTTATTTTGTGATCCGGTAGGATCTATGAGTTGATGATTATGGCAAGAATCGAGTTTGATTCGCAGGTCCAACGGAGGATGAGTTCGTGATTGGAGATTCGGAGTTGGGCAGGATTCACGCTATCAATGCTATGACTGTTTCTCGCTTTTGAGTTGCTTATCGGGCTGATTCCTCTTTTACTTGGATGTAAGGTGAATCCAGAGTTGAGAGGCATTAGAAAGATGAAGACTTAATATTTTGTTACCTTCGAATCTTCAATATGTTGGAGGAGAGGATGAGTGTTGCTTGAGTATCTTCCTCATGAACTGAAACTGTAATCTCTGTGCTTGTGCCTTCTTCTCTCAATTTCTTTTGTTTTTAATCTCTCTGCTGAGTCTTTCACCGAGCCCCCCCCTTTTTTTTTGTTTTGGATTCTGCCCTCCTATTTTTCTACTCCTCCGTATTTTATAATACAGTGAGCAGTTGCCTATTGTGTGCTCATGTTGCGGTTAATGGCGGAGTGGAGTTATTAGTGGAGGAGTGTAGTTAGCGGTTAATGTGAAAGTATTTCCCATTTAATACTCCTTGAACTGATTTTAATGTTCCACCAAATAATCCACAATTTGATTTTTTCTTTATGTATGGGATTGACGTGGGTTTGAGGATGGGGGGTTATATGATAGTACTTATTTTTTTGACTTGGTGGCTTTCTTAATTGAATTTATAAGGGCCCAAATTTTATAGCCCCAATTTTAATTTGACACAAATTTTAAGTCGTTTTATGATAAGATTGTATTGATTTTATGAGGGTCAATTTTGACACATTTAAATTTATCAAAATTTTATGTTTAACAGTTGCCTCCCGAACATTGTACGTGTGGACTTCATTGAATACGTACAAGGTTTGATCCCACATCGAACAACTTTTTTTTTTTTTTATGATCCTTCCCTTTTTCATTGTGCCAAAATTTTTATGGTACCAATTCATCGAAGGTTTGATGCTGCCTACTGTCAAAAGTTGTTACAGCATCAGAGAGTTTAACAAGTCACCTTATAGGAAAAGTCCATGTCTCACCCCACATCATATTCTAGCTTTTAAAAAGGTATTTTGGGTCTTGCTTTGCTGAATGACCTTGACTTAGGTAGATTTGTACTCTTATTTTTCACACAGTCATGAAGAGGACTGTAGAGAGCTTCTTTCGTAGACATGGAGGTAACTATGATTTTTTTTTTAAACACAACTAATCGACAGCTCGATGTAAATAGAGGTCGACATGCTACGTTTCAAATTTTAACTTTGGTTGCATATCTTGATCATCATATTTTTATCCACCCATTATCGGCATGTCATTTATTTTTACCTCCATCATGATTTCATGAAATACCTTTTTTTTCTTTTTGACATCCCCATTTTTGTCATCCCTAACAATACGAAATATATACCCTTTGTTTCTCTTTGTTTTTGGAATTTTTTTTTTCATATGGGAGAAAAAAAAAATTCTAGGGAAAGGGAGTTTATTTATGTTTTTGTGGCTGGGTCTGGCATGAAGCCAAATTGCCTACGTACTCCGTTTTTGAGGGATCAAGCCTTCCGTAGTTCAATGGGACTCAACTGTCCATAAATTTCAAGTAAAGAATTTCGTTACAGATTTACCATTGACACAGGCATACACAATTTGTCCATCGTGATTTGAGAGCTCATATGCCCCCTTAGGGAAAACCTTAGTAACTACGTAGGGACCTTCCCATTTGGACTCAAACTTTCCTTGTGTCTTTCGATTGATGACAATTGGCCTCCTTATTGTCAAAACCAAATCACCAACATCAAATGAGCGGAATTTGACCCGCTTATTAAATGCCCCAGACATTTGAGCTTGGTAAATTTCAAGTCTTTGCTGAGCCATTAACCGATGCTCATCTAATGCTTGAAGTTCAGCCAATCTGACTTGAGTATTTTCATCTGGGTCAGTAAATTGCATGGTCACTTTTAAAGAAGGTAATTGTACCTCAAGGGGTAACACCGCTTCTGAACCAAAAACCAAATTGTAGGGTGTACAACTAGTTGCAGTTCGGACTGTGGTTCGATAGGCCCATATAAAGCTTTTGGCATTCGTTCATGCCAGTCCATCTTTGATCTTGAGACCATTGTTTTTAAAATCATGCAAAGCACTTTATTGAATGCTTCAGCTTGGCCATTTGACGATGAATTGTAGCTCGACGAGAAGCTATGTCTGAACTTGTCTTCTCTGCAAGCCTTATCATCACTTGATTTTTAAAGTAGATGGCATTATCTGAGATGACTTTATGGGGGACTACATATCTATAAATGAGATGGGTCCTAATGAAGTCAGCAACTTGCTTTGCCCTCACTTCTCTTAACGGGGTAGCCTCAGCCCACTTTGAGAAATAATCTGTGGCTGCTAAGATGAATAAATGGCCACTAGAGGAAGATGGCTTGAAAGGTCCTATGACGTCCAGCCGCCATGTATGGAAGGGCCAAGATAATATACTTGCGTAGAGTAATTGTGGAGGTTGATGAATAAAATCACCGTGTATTTGACAAGCTTGACATGTCTTGGCAAACTTTATCGTATCTTGAACCATGGTTGGCCAGTAATAACCCAGCCTTTTGATTTGATCAGCAAGTTTTGGACCTGCTTGGTGAGCATCACATACCCCGACATGAGTTTCATTTAGGACATAAGCAGCCTCTTCCCTTGACAAGCATCTAAGTAAAATCCCATCGAAAGTCTTTCGATATAGGGTGTCATTTTTAAATGTAAATGCCATATTCAACATATTCAATGAGACGTTGTCTCCAATCTGCTTCTTCTTCAACTTCAAAAATCGAGACCACATTTATTTCTTCAATTTCATCAAAACGGTCTAAAGCTGAGGCCAACAAATGACGTTCCCCAATTGTTATTTGAATTTCCCTTTCATCAAGGAGTGTCAGTGAAGCAGCCAACTTTGCTAAGGCATCTGCTTTATCATTTTCAGACCTTGGCACATGATTGACTTCTACTTGAAGGAATTGGGTCATAAGGCTTCTTGCCCTTTTGTAGAGAGGCGCTAATTTGACATCTCTTACCTCATACTGACCATTTATTTATCGGATAATTAACTGGGAATCACCAAATACTTCAAGTTGGTCAATACGCATTTCATGAGCCAATTCAAGGCCAATGATGAGTGCCTCATATTCAGCCACATTATTTGAACATATCTCAAGGAGAGCGAATGAGTAAGGAATAAGTCCTCCAAATGGTGTGACAAACACAATTCATACTCTGGCTCCTCGACTCCTTGCTGCCCCATCAAAATATAACCGCCATGTTTTAACTTCAGCGAGCATAACTTCATCATCTGGCAAATCATCGGGCAGTTCCTCGTTATCTGGACATGGATGTGCTGCTAGAAAGTCGGCTATAGCTTGTTTCTTTATTGTCTTTTGAGGCATGAACTTGATGTCAAAAGGGGTTAAAAAGCATAGCCCATTTAGCCAATCTCCCTGATAGCGTATGCCTGGATAATATGTACTTTAATGGATCTGCCTTCGAGATTAAGATAATCTGATGGGACAGGAGATAGTGT
>JACYFF010031956.1:89378175-89394083 GCA_017589665.1 Selenicereus undatus | reverse complement strand
CTAATTGTCCTATATTTCCAACGAGTGGACTCCCGGGAATTCCCTGGAACCACATAACATTGACAAATTATACATTGTTACGACATTTGTAAACTAAACGCCGTCTCCTTTTTCACATTTCACCATTTCAAATTTTATTTCCTTGCTGGCATATGCCACTATTTTTATTTGCATCACCGTAAAGCAAACTGTCTTCCAAAATTAACTTGGATTTGTAGTGAGCGTAGAGGATTTTTTAATTGAAACTTTATAGTTATTGTAGTTCCACATATTTATTTTGATGATGTCCTTAATTACAATAAAAATATTACATAAAATTTTCTATATATTTTGGAGGTTTATAATTATTTAAATTCATAAGTACAGAATACAGAGAACTTTTCTTACTAAACCTTATTTAAACTCATTAGTTGTTGCACACTTACATGTACATTTACTTATTAAAAAGAAATAATTCCTCGTTAATACAACAATATACCTTGAGTATAGATTAAGATTTAGATAGTTTTATCCCTACTATATATGAGACTCTTCCAGAATGTGTCAAAATTAAGGCCTTGTTTGCGTCTGATGAAGTTGCTTGAGAGCTTGGAAGACCTTGGAGCTCTTATCAAAGATCTGAGCCCTCCGATTATAATCCAACGGCGACCGGCCTTCGTCTTCACCCATGATGGCTTCTCTCTCCAAACACTCCAAGAGCTCAACTCCCATGGCTCTTCCCCTACAATTCTGCATCTCTCTCCACTCCCCCCCTTCTCTCTCGATCTCCTCCAATTCTCTTTCCACTTCCACCACCAAATTACCATTAATACTGTTATTACCACAACTCATCTTGAATTTTCTTGGGATTTTTGGCCCCATTTTTATTAGGGGCTGTTTGGCTGTTGCAGGGAATTTTAGGGAGAAAATACTGCTACTCTTCACACCACATTGAGACAATGAAAATTGCATTTTTCTGGTCTTTTCCTTCTGGTTTGTTGTTAGGGAGTGTTTGGTTGGTCGAGTTTTGAGAGGGTTGCGAAGAATGAATGAACAAAGGAGGACTTTTATAACACCGAATCTGCTACGTGTCTGAATTGTGTTCAAGATACGAGTGCCAGCGTTGAAGGCCAAGGGGACCATCGGATTTGAGGGTATTAAATTATTAATTGATTGTTTTTAATTAAATATTAGAGGAAATGGCACACGCTTCGAAAATATGAGATCCATAACCTTTACTTACCAATTAGTTTTTTTCCCCCAGTATCTTGATGCTTAATTGCTTATTGCCCTGTTCTCACCACACATTTGCATATTATTAATTTTTATATAATGTAGTATTTTCTTTGCTGAGATGAGTGAAAACTGGTATTGAAATCTAACATCGAATAAGTTATCAATAGGGGATGGGCAACGGATCTGATCGGGTCGCATTGGGCTAATCCATTAACTAATCGGGCCAGGCTGGGCCCACCAAATTTGTTAATAGGCCAAGCTGGGTTATGGACCAAGTGAACCCGACCCGCCCATTATCACTAAGGAGTATTTTTGATGAATTAATTTTTCAACTAAAATATCTGTAATTTTTCAACTAAAAATTAATGGGTCACTAAACGTGCTATTCATGGGCTAGCCCAGTCCGACCCATTATTAGCCCTATTTTAAATGGGTCGGCTACTTAACCCAATGAATACCCGTTACGTTGCCCATCCTAGTTATCAAGTTTGTGTAAGAGAATCATATTTAATAAGATATAAAATGTTATAAATAGGAATTCTATTCAAGAGCTATAAAGAATATGTTTTCAATGAACTCAATTTACATCTATTCGACAAAAAATGTAGATGATTAGTTCATAGTTATTTTAATATCATCACTTATCTAGGTCAGAAAACATTGAAGGTGATTTTTTTTTAAAATATATGAAACGTGGATTAAAAATCAAAACTATGATTTGCTACAATTATAAACTATGGATATGATTATTATTGATCCATATTTGAGTATAAGATATTGTCAAAACGAATAGGCATATATGCCCTTAAAATGAAAGGAGGGGAAAAAAAAGAAAAAGAAATGAAGAACCTTAGCTAAATGGAGGAAGTTTTGCAGTAAGTTCTTATTTTGAAGCTACCAAATAGATAATTTAGTAGAACGGATCACATCTTAAAAAAAAAAAGGTAAATCAGAGCCCTGCTAATATTTTGGGGGGAAAATTTTCATTATTTTTTAATACCCTGCTAATATTGCGGGGGTAAATCATTTTCTTCTAATCTGGATTCTCGAGCATTAACGAAATTTAGTTAATTATGAAAAGTTCCTGAACTGTGCTTTACGTGATTCCAAGCACTTGGAAATCCACACGAGTCATGAAGATTCCATACAACGAAAAGTTAAGCTCTGATTGTTGTGCAAGAGAATCTTGAAAATCATCTCATTTTTCCCTTTTCACACAATGTCTTTAATTTTTTCCTATTAAAAAAAGGACACATTGTTTCAGGGGAAAAAAACATGCTGTTATAGATCAAGAATTTTACGAAATCAGGACTTGGCGATGTTCTATTTGATTTGTCTAATTTGACGGTATAGTTACATGAGATTGTTATTTGAGGATGTAGGATACAAAAGAGATATTTATGCATTATTATGTTTTCTTGATTCAATAGAAATATAGTTGCAGGACTTTTAGAAGTCAGAATCCATTTGACAACGATCCGCCTATCACGACATCCCCTCGTATGCCCCCCACTTCAACTCGTCTGTTGTTGTTGTCATCGCCACCGCCACCACCACTGCCACCATCCACTTCTTTATCCTTGCCGCCACCGCCACCATATTTTCTCCCTGACTTCCCAACTCATGATGTCTGTAAGTTGAATAAGTCCCTTTATGGGTTAAAATAAGCACCTTGTACTTAGTTTCAAAAACTTACTAGCTATCTTTTCTCTTTCGGTTTCACCTGTAGTAGGATTGATTCATCCATATTTGTCTATCATACGACCACTAAGGGCAGTCTGGTGCACAAGCATCCCGTATTCACGCAGGGTCTGGGTAAGGGCCACACTCCAATGGTGAATTGTAGGCAGCCTAACCTGATTATCATACCACCACTATTTTGCTTATTCTTCTTCTTTGTATGGATGATATTATGTTCATCGGTAATTGTGCTCCTCTTCTTTATCATCTCATTAGATTATTGTCTGCACAATTTCCTAGGAACGACTTAGGGGACCTTTATTATTTCATGGGGGTTCAAGCTGTGCAAACTCCAGATGGTCTGTTCCTTTCTCAACATAAATATGTTAAGGACATACTCACAAAATTTGACATCCACAAATATAAGCCTATTTCCACACCTCTTCCTTCACAGACGACATTATCATTAACTATTGAGGAATTATTATATGATGCTACTGAATATCATAGTGTGGTAGGGGGCATTGGTGCACTTGATAATGACTAGGCTAGATGTTTCCTATGATGTTAATCTTATCTCCTAGTTTATGCATGCTCCTTGTACTATGTCTTTTGGCAATGTAGTGTATTTTTTTGTTAAGTACATCACACCATAGATCATTGTCTTACTCTGAGGCGTGCTAAGAATTTTTCTCTAGTGCTGGCATAATGGTACACTGCTTCCCTTGATTGCTCTTCATCAACCACTGAGTATGCAGTCTTCCAAGGTCCTAATTGTTAGAATGATGGTAATGGCAACAAGGTTTTCAAGCATTTCTCCCTTTTTCTCTCTCTCTTACATTTGTCCCACATGGAACTTTTGGGGATGTTTTGAGGGGTTTAAATATCCCACTTTCCTTGCTCCTATTGAATAACTCAAGATTATGGTTTATGGGGTTGAGAGTGTCCTAGGCAACCACACGCACGCAAGCAACGACGCCGCCTGCCCGTCTGGTCTGGGCTGGCCGTGGGCTGTGGGTTGTAGCCCTATCTATCTTTTTGGAAGAATTCCGTTTAATATTTTCGCAACAAATGGCGTAAATGTTGTCAAATATTACGTTAAGATCTTCCATGAATCACTCCCTATCGTTATGATTTTTCTAGACTTCCTCATCCCTTTCAATGATGCCAAATTTTCTGCCTCCTACTGCGCCATTTTAATGGCCTTGTAACAGTCACATTTCACTTATAAATAGAGGGCTTAGCAGCATGGTTCTACACACCAACACACACTCCTCTTATTCCCTCTTCTTCTTCTCTGTATATTCTGGGCTCACATTCTGCATACTCCAAACTCTTGGCCGCGAAGTGCACGCGTTCAAGAGTACTGAGTTAACCTTGGGGAGCAACTGGCTATATTGATTTGCACCATAGTCGAGCCGTAATCGCTTTCAAGGCAGTGGTTTATCTACGACTCAGTTTATTCTGTCGGTTTTTTAGCTATTGCTTACATTATTTTCCAACAATTTGAAGCAATTATATCTGCAATGGCTGCATCATTCCAAAAAAATCTCCCAGAACTCTACAAAATTGAGCCCCTCGATGGAACTAACTACAAACATTGGTCCCAGAAATTACTCCTATGCTTTGAACAACTCGAGATTGACTATGTTCTATTGTCTGAACATCTTGACGGAGACAACACTTATCAGTTTACTGATATTGAGAGCTCTCTCTCCACTCCTACTGCCCCGAAGATGCTTATCTTTCCACTTGATGAGACTACTAAGAAGAAACTGGAGGACAATAAACTGGCTTGAAGTTACTTGCTAAACAACATGTCAAACCCTTTGTTTGATCTATTTGTGAACTTCAAATCTGCAAAGGTCATATGGACCAAACTGGAGGCCAAATATCGTTCAGACGATGCTAGAAAAAACAAGTACGTTGTTGGCAAATGGCTGCAGTTCCAGATCGTAGATGACAAACCGATTAAGGAACAAGTTCATGCCTACGAGAACCTATGTGCTGAGGTGCTGAACGAAGGCATGAAGATGTGTGAAATTCTGCAAAAAAGTGTTCTGATCGAGAAATTCCCGCCATCTTGGAGCGACTACAGAAATCACCTAAAGCACAAGAAGAAGGATCTAACCCTGCAAGAACTAATCAGTCATATGAGGACTGAAGAGGTGAATCGGCTAAAAGATAAGATGTCTTCCCTGTCCCTAGATTCTTCTAAAGCTAGCCTTATTGAATCGTTTGTGTCTTTAAACAGAGGCAGGTTCAAAGGGAAAAATAAGAAGGATCAGAAGCAATCCAAACACAAGAACAAGTTGAAAAGAACAAACAGCAAGATCCAGAAGCAGAAGGTTGTCTGTTACGTTTGTGGCAAACCAGGCCAAAAAGCATATCAGTGCAACCTTCGCAAAGGAGCCAGTTACACAAACCAGAAGCCTATCGGACAAATTGCTACACAAGCCAATCTGACTAAAGACACTGAGATCTTTTGTGCAGTAACATTGGAGGTCAACCTGGTGTCGAACTCCACAGAGTGGATTCGGGATACTGGAGCGACAAGACATTTTTGCGCCAACAAGGATCTGATACATGACTTCAAAGATGCTCCTGATGGCAAACATGTCTATGTAGGCAATGCTGCCACCACTGGAGTTATGGGTAAAGGGAAAGTACTCCTTAGATTTACTTCTGGAAAATCTCTATGCTTCAACAATGTGTTGTATGTACCTTCCCTCCGTAGAAACTTAGTTTCTAGTAGTCTTCTTGATATTGCTGGCTTTGAGGTGAACTAGAAAGTTGGAAAAATTGTTATTCTCTGCAATGGGGTTTTTGTTGGGAAGGGGTATCGTAGTGGGGGGCTCTTTGTTCTGAATGTTGCTTCTGATGCTGCTAATGGAAATGTTTCTTCTTCTACCTATATTGCTTAGTCTGTGGACCTGTGGCGTGGTCGACTTGGTTATGTTAATTATACTTCGATAAACAAACTAAGGAGCATGAGGTTAATTCCTAAAATTATCACAGAAAAATGTTTGAAATGTGATATTTGTGTTGAAGCAAAATTTGCTAAAAAACCATTCAAGTCCATACCGACTAGAAAGACTGAGTTGCTTGAACTTGTGCATTCGGACTTAGCAGACTTTAAGAACACAGTAAGTAAGGGAGGAAAGAAATTGTACGTTACTTTTATAGAAGACTACTCTAGATATACCAAAGTTTACCTCCTTAAGTCTAAAGATGAGGCTGAGGAAATGTTTCTGAAATACAAAGCAGAAGTTGAAAATCAATTAGACTGGAAAATAAAGAGACTTAGGTCTGACAGAGGTGGGGAATATGATACCAACTCCCTAACTATTTTCTGTGAGAAAAATGGTATTATACATGAGATTAGTGCTCCTTATGCCCCTTAATAAAATGGCATAGCTGAACGGAAAAATCTTACCATTAAGGAAATGATGAATGCTATGCTTGTTAGTTCAGGGTTGCCTAATAATATGTGGGGGGAGGCTGTATTAATTGCTTGCTTTATCCTCAATAGAGTCCCTCACAAAAGGTTAAATCAGACCCCATATGAACTGTGAAAAAGGTATGCTCCTGATTTGAATTATTTGAAAGTGTGGGGGTGTCTGGCTAAGGTTGCCTTACCTAGTCATAAACGTACCACCATAGGCCTTAAGACTTTTGATCCTATCTTTATTGGTTGTGCTCTAAACAATGTTGCTTACAGATTCATGTCATTAAGTGATTATTCTATCTCTTAATATAGAGATGCAGAATTCTTTGAGCATGTTTTTCCTTTGAAGAAGAAAGCGCCTAATGTGGTATCTGATGTTGTGCCTAAAAATGTGAACTTGCCTACTTCTAGTTGTGATGCTAGAGTTGTAGTGATTGAACCTAGAAGAAGCAAGAGTTTTAGAACTGAAACCAATTTTGGACCTGACTTTGTCACTGTGTTCCTAATAGAAACCTTTGACAACTTAGATATAGATGCCATAATTGAAGAATTGGTATCCATTTTCATGATTGAGGAAGATCCCAAAACCTATTCAGAGGCTGTAAGGTCCATAGATGCTACCTTCTGGAGAGAAGCTATTAAAAGTGAAATAGATTCTCTCAAGTCAAACAAAACATGGGAATTGAATGACCCGCCTAAGGGTTGTAGACCTATTAGCAGTAAGTGGATCTTCAAAAAGAAGGTCAGGTATGATGGTTCAATTGATAAATATAAGGCCAGATTGGTTATTAGGGGCTTTGACCAGAAAAAGGGAATAGATTATTTTGACACTTACTCTCCTGTGACCAAAATTGCCGCCATTAGAACTCTAATTGGTTTAGCTGCAATTTTTGATTTTGTTGTACATAAAATGGATGTCAAAACAACATTTCTTAATGGTGACTTAGAGGAAGAAATTTACATGACCCAACCTGAGGGTTGTGAGGTACGTGGTCAGGAGGATAAAGTGTGTAAATTGAGAAAGTCTCTTTACGATTTAAAGCAAGCTCCCAAACAGTGGTATGAAAAGTTTGACAGCTCTTTAGTGCAAAATGGCTTTGCTGCAAATTTTTCTGATTCATGTGTATATTCAAAATTGATTGGATCAGATTGTGTATTTATATGTCTATATGTTGATTATATGCTGATCTTTGGCACAAATCTGCTTGTTGTTAATGAGACTAAAAAGTTATTGTCTTCTTTTTTTGAAATGAAAGACATGGGAGAAGCAGATGTGATCTTAGGGATTAAGATTTGGAAAACCAACACTGGGTTTTCATTATGTCAGTCACATTACATTGAAAAAGTGTTAAAGAAATTTGACTATTTTGATGTAACACTTATGAGAACCCCTTATGATCCTAGCATACATTTGAAAAAGAACAAATGGCCTAGTGTGTCTCAAACTGAGTATATTAAAATTATAGGAAGTGCAATGTTTCTCATGAACTTTACTCGTCCTGACATTGCCTATGTCGTTAGTAGGTTAAGCCGCTATACACATAACCCTAGCCAAGAACCCTAAGATGCACTTCTTCGTTTGCTTAAGTATCTTAGAGGTACTATTGATTGGTTTTGCACTTTAACAAATTTCCTATTGTATTATAAGGATATTGTGATGCAAACTGGGTTTTTGATAACAATGAAGTTAGTTCTACTAGCGGTTATGTATTTACTATAGGTGAAGGGGCCATTTCGTGGAAGTCTGCGAAACAGACTTGTATAGCCCACTTTACCATGGAATCTGAATTCATTGCTCTTGAGTTGGAAGGTCAAGAAGCAGAATGGCTTAAGGATCTATTAGCAAACGTGCCCCTTTAGGGAAAATAGGAAACACCTATTTCCCTACATTATGACTCGCAGGCAATAATAGGAGTGGCGCACAATAGCATCTATAATGGAAAGAAGAGACACATCCATATTAGACACAGTGCGGTGAAATAATTGCCGAAACATGGTGTCATATCCCTACAGTATGTGAGATCCGAGAAGAATTTGGCGGATCCTCTTACTAAAGGGTTGACAAGGCAAGTGGTACTGGAAACGTCGAGGGGGATGAGACTTAGGCCTATGGCTTGAAGTGGTATGGTGGATACCCACTAGTGGTCAAACGAAACCATACTAATCTTCAAGGTGCACTACATGCCTATCCCTATGGCGCGTGGTAGTGCTTAGAGGATGAGCTTACACTCTTAAT
This sequence comes from Selenicereus undatus, assembly GCA_017589665.1. Classification (NCBI taxonomy): domain Eukaryota; kingdom Viridiplantae; phylum Streptophyta; class Magnoliopsida; order Caryophyllales; family Cactaceae; genus Selenicereus; species Selenicereus undatus. The sequence continues at coordinate 89,385,504 of JACYFF010031956.1, read as the reverse complement.
GGATTCATACCCATTGTGGGGGTGCTAGTGAGAAGCACTTGATGAATTCACCGTTTGATGATTGTGAGGTTGAGCTATATTATGCTCTTAATAATTCCATAGCCATAGTTATGGTAGTCTATGTTGAGATAGACTTGATGGAATTACCTACGTAAGTGTGAAGGTCTGGCCGCCTTCTATGAGAGACCTAGGCTGTCTCTCTAGAGCACTTATGAGACCCAAGGTGTGCGTATGGCCATAAAAGCGCTAGTGTTCCTATCGCGGAGTATGCAGTGTCTTAAGGGTTGATATGTGTTGTGGGGGTCTCAATCGAGGTCTTTCTAGTTCAAGACTTAGTTCACTAGTTAGACTATTGGTTGTTGCCTCACATCACTAATGTGTCAATTCAAATCGAAAGATATTGACGCTTAAGTATCTGACCCTCTTTTGCCCAAAATTCCTTCCCTAAATCATTTTGCCTTGCATGCCATCAGTGGGGGACTGTTAGAATAATGGTAATGGCAACAAGGTTTTCAAGCCTTTCTCCCTTTTTCTCTCTCTTTTACATTTGTTCCACATTGAACTTTTGTGGATGTTTTGAGTGGTTTAAATATCCCACTTTCCTTGCTCCTATTGAATAACTCAAGACTATGGTTTATGGGGTTGAGGGTGTCTCGGGCAACCACAAGCGCGCGCCGCCTCCCACCCGTCCGATCTGGACTGGCCGCGGGCCGGGGTTGTGGGTTGTGGCCCTATCTATCTTTTTGGAAGAATTCCGTTTAATATTTTCGCAGCAAATGGTGTAAATGTTGCCAGATATTACATTAAGATCTTCCATGAATCACTCCCTGCTGTTATGATTTGCCTAAATTTCCTCCTCCCCTTCAATGCTACTAGATTTTCTGCCTCGTACTGTGCCATTTTAATGGTCTTGTACCAGTTACATTTCACCTATAAATAGAGGGCTTAGCAGCATGGTTCTACACACCAATACACACTCCTGTCCTTCCCTCTTCTTCTTCTCTGCATATTTTGGGCTCATATTTTGTATACTGCAAACTCTTGGCCGCGAAGTGCACGCATTTAAGAGTATTGAGTTAACCTTGGGGAGCAACCGACTGTATCAATTTGCACCATAGTCAAGCCGTAATTTCTTTCAAGGCAATGGTTTATCCATGGCTCAGTTTATTCTGTCGGTTTTCCAGCTATTGCTTACATTATTTTCCAATACTAGTTTGATCTCGTGGGGCTCCAAGAAGACATCAACAATATCCAATTCCTTTACATAAACCGAGTATAGAGCAATGGCTTGCATCATTACAGAAACCCTCTAATTATGCTACATTCTAGCTGACTTGGGAATTATCATCAGTGCTTCTGTCAAGGTCATGCGTGACAACATGTTTGCTATCTATATGACGACCAATCCTATTCTCTATGGTTGCAATGAGCACATAAACATAGTTGATTATCACTTTTTTTGAGAACGCGTTTTCCATGATGACTTCATTTGCTATGTTCCTACTCAATATCAGTTAATAGATATTTTCACTAAACCAGTAGTTGTAACTCATTTTTTGTATATAAAGTTCAATAGATATGTGCATTCAACCCTATAGGTTAAGGGGCATATTAGAGGATGTAGGATACAAGAGAGACATTTTTGTATTATTTTGTACCTGTCATTTAATATGATAATTATAAACCCAGGGGCTCCCGGCTGGTAGAGCTAGCCTTGTATTAGCCTAAACTGTGTATAATTATCACATTTGATACTCAGACACAATCATAATAGTATCTATATTGATGATTCGAGTGTTTAATATAAATGCCATGTCTAATTAATTTGGTAATTTTCAATTGAACTTTTTACACGTTGCTAGCCTAAAATTAAAAGGTGTATGTTCACACCAATATATAAGTGTCAAATGTCAAACACTAACAAATGGAGAGAAATAAAAAGTTAAAATAAAAACATAGATTTTAACACCTCCAAATATTCCCTAAAAAGCTTATAGATTTTTTGTATGCCTATGTGTCTCATCAGAAGCAATTTTTTTTAACCTCTGAAAAAATCTCTCAAAGTATGAATGATATGAAACTCTAATCTATAAATTAAAACTCTTTCACTGCATTTGGCATCATAGTTGTCTTTTCTGCTAACTTTTCCAGGATAATTTAAAGACTAGCTTTTAAATTCGTACTTTGTGAAGAATTGAGGAAATAAATGACTCACCCCACCTCTAGAGCCTAGATTTATATATACAGTGAAATTATACAATAAAAATTACATCCCTTAATCTGATCGGGGGATGGCAGGACATAGGTTAGTAAATGTTTATCAGCTTTTACGAGCGGTTAAAATTAAAGTTAAACGATTAGTAGTGTTTAGGAGCTGCTAGGAGCGATTAGCAGTTCACAAACTCATTCCAAATGCTAAAATGAGTAGACTTTTAAGAAATAAGAACTGTTGGGAAGACATTCCCTTGGTAAAAATATTATACATACACAACCTATTGGGGACACACCGAACAACTAAATCACCAAATGCAACTCTCTTTGCTACAAAATGGTAATCAAAAGCAATGCATGCAATGTGCTTGCTGTGATTGTACTAAATGAAATTGCCAGTCATGTATGAGAGGCACTGATGTTGTCAAAATACAAACACACAGGCTCTAGTAGAAAATTACCATGATCCATCAATAGTTTGCGAATCCAAGTAGCTCTTCAACTTTGTACCTAGTAGCATGATAACATCTATAGAAAACTTAGAGGCAGTACGTTGCTTCTTAGAATGCTAGGATATTAGGTTAGGTCCAAAAAAACACCTCAAAGCAAAGGGTGGAGTAGCATGTATTACCACCAATCTAGTCTGCATGAGAGTATGCCATAACTAGAGAATAAGTCATAGAAGGGCACAAAACAATATGCTTCATAGTATGCAAATGAGTAGTATGGGGGGCGTGCATAAAGTAGGACACTACATGGACTTAATATGTAACATCTAGTTGAATCATAGTTAAATACTACAAGTCACCTATCATACTTCGAAACTTTGAAGGATTAGCAAGCAATTAAGCATCTATATGGTATAAGGTGGGTCATGCAACATAAGGAGTCTAACAAGCTTACAGGTGTAGAGATGAAATTTGTGAAGCAAATCATTAACGTGTACATGCTTCTATTGTGAAAGAAAGAGTTCAGAAGGACTGCTGTAGCGCAACTCCCTAAGATATTTCATGGGGAACTTCTTAGAAAGAAGTGATATAAGAGACTAAAGTTGAGTGGAAGGATCACATGTTAGAATTATGTCATCAACATAAAAGGGGAGAACCAAAGTACAATCATCAGTGCGCAAAACAAACATGGAAGGATCAACATCGGTACAAACGAGACCATGAGACAGAAGAAAACTGTTTAAATGATGAAACAAAGTAAGAGAAGCTTATCTCAAATTATACAATGCTTTACAAAGCTTGCAGACATAGTGGGGAAAATTAGGGTGAATAAATCCTAGGGGTTGTTTCATATAGGCCTCTTCAGTTAGATGCTAATTAAGAAAAATAATTTTAACAAGAGCTAGCGAATGTACCAATTAGAAGAAATGACCAATGAAAAAATAAGTCTAAAAGTAGGAGATTTGACAACAGGGATGGATGTTTTATGGTAGTCAATGTCAACTTGTTGATGAAAGCCATGGGCCACCAATCTGGCCTTATGTCACTATACAACACCATTAGACTGATGCTTTACTTTATAAACCTATGTACTCCCAACCAAATTCTACAAAGGATGGGCTGGAACCAAATCCCAAGTCTTGTTAAGCATAAGAGCATTGTATTTCTCAGCCATTACTTGCTTCTAATGAGAAAATTTTGGTGCTTGAGTAAAACAAGGTGGCCTAACTTTGACAAGAGAAGCACACAGAAACAAGATGGGCTTGGGCTTAGTGATACTTGACTAAGGCCTAGTATGTACTAACAATCAGGACAGGATGCAAACTAGTAATAGTAGCAGCAGACACAGAAGCAGATGAAGATAGGGAGACATATTCAATAGGACTAGACACATCAGGAGAATAGGCATGCAACGCCTAAGGAATAGCTGATATAGGTCAGGCAAACCATCAAAGGCCCAAGGAGCTTGCAATTCTTGAGCTATGGGAGACCTGGGTACATGAAGGTAGAGGTAGGTAACCCATACGATAGAGATGGGTTTGAAGAAGACCCAGACACAAAAGGCCTAGCAGAACTCACCCTGGTGGTTGCGAACTCGACAAAAATAAAGTGGAGGACACTCCATCTATGGAGTCACACCTAGAGGTTAGGTCAAAAGAGACCAAAATATGAGTATGAGGTAGACGATGAACATCATCCAAACAAAAATCTGCTGGTGAAATAGTGTCTGAGGCATGAGTTATTAGATTAGAAAAAGAGAATTCACTTTCATGAAAGCGAACATGTCTACTTATATAAACACGATTTTTTATAGGATATAAGCACTAGTGCTCCTTGTAATTGGAGGCATTCCCCCCCCCAAACACAATGAATATATCTTAGTGCCGATTTATTTGCTGAAGAGGCCAAAATTCGGAAAACAAGATCACCCAAACGATTTCAAAAAATTAATATGGCTTTTATAACTTTGGCAAATAAATTTTCGTATGGAGATTAGTTTTTGAGCAATGAGGTAGGTAAATGCTTTATTGTGAAAACCACTGCATAAGGAGCATCACGCAAAAAAGTAGCAAGCATTGTTTCTTGGATAAGAAAAGATCGAATCATTTCATCAATATGCCTATTTCTTCAGAGAGCTATTCGATTCTACTACTAGTTGTCAGGACATGATTTTCTAAAATAAATACCATGTTTTAAAAAGTGACCAAGCTTAGGTCCATTATCAAAATTCTATTCCATCATCACTTTGAAAATATTTAATTTTGTAGCTAAACAAATTTTCGACTAAAGCTTGAAAGTTACAAAAAAGTCGATAGACTTCATATTTATGTTGTGTAGGATAAATCCAAGTGAAATAAGAAAAATCATTGATAAAAGAAACATAATATCTATATCCCTTATGAGAAAGAATAAGGGATTTGGCATGCATCCAAATGAATTAACTCAAGTGGGGGCAATAGCAAAATATTGGCATGCATCCAAATGAATTAACTCAAATGGGGGCAATAGCAAAATATTCAACCAAATTGAAAGGAAGTCTATGAGACTTAGCCGAATGGCAATTCATCCAAGAATCACGAAAAGCATAGGAAAATTTAATAATATTATTCTTGCTAAGAACATCTAAATCATGTGGACCACAGTTACCCAATAGGCAATGCCAGATGTCTCCAACTGTGTCAAAGGCAAGCTAGGTAGGAACATGTTGACTCCAATAAATGACTCCGAGGTACCCTATGTTTTTGGTTAAATACTTTTTGATCCTTGACTTTTTGAAAATGACACTGGAGATCCCTAAGTTTTCGAACAAAAGACTTTTATGCCCTTTTTTCTATTATTTTAACCCTTGAACTTTTAGAAATTGCAGAATAGTCCATGGAATAGAAAAAACGTGCAAATAAGCTATTTTTAGTGGTTTTTTTAGGAAATATGCTTGTTTTTAATGATTTAGCTTCTTATAATGACTTTATTGGTACTACTTGTGGTATCAGAGCCAGGTTAGCAAGACATTGTGAGCATAGGACGCTCGAAGTTTAGGACTACGGTGAGCTATAGAGATGCCTATGAGTGTGCTAGACTAGGGAAACGAGTCGTTGACTAGGAGTTCGTGTGTATGCGTGCATCATGAGGATGTTATAGTAAACATCTATGTGGTCGTCAGCCCTTGGTATTAAGACCAACTGCATAGTCAAACAATATCTTAAGAATTCCATCATTATCGATGTAGAATGGGAAAGCATTCGGTTAACTTCTTGGTAAAGTACATATTCTAAAGAAGTATACTAAGCTCGTAGCAATAATTTTGTGGAGTTTGGGTTACCGTTTGAGTAACCAGAATGATTCCAATTTAGAGGTTTTATTACGACTTACTGAAACACTGAATGTTTGGGTATTGTGATGTGTAAGACATGATAAGAAGGTGAAGTTCATAAATTCTTATGTGATTAGTGCAATACCAAACTACACTAATTTGCTAAACGGGGGAAATGTACAATGTGGCAATGTTCATGGATTGGATCGGTATGACACAGCCATTGCAATGGTGCAATAAGGTCAATGTATGAGGGCCTGTCACATCGTTATGGATATTTTGCGATAATAACTTGGTATCGCGAATTAGCTGTTGGCAATTCAGTAGTTTATGGAGTGCCACTTCATACCATATGGGTCATTTGCGACAAGATAAGGTGTTACCCAAAGGAAGTGCGGTTGGTTATGTGGGCTACCGATTGCTAGGTGTGTACAAGTCATTATAACCTAAGAGCATGTTTTGCAGTGAGGAAGGTAGTCAGTAATGAAGAGATAGAAGATATTTAGACTTGGGATGTGGTGGACGTTTTGATTCTGGTCGTTGACCCAGATCACATAAACAAATATGCCTCAATCTAGGTGATGGTAGGCATTGAAAACTCTAGAAATGTGTAGGGGAAAAATCCTTTAGAGATTTAAGATTCCATAATTTGGTTGGGTCGATAATGTCCACCCTTATTTTGAGGCTAAAGCAAACTCTAAGGGCACTTTGAAATGATTATGGATGGGTTTTAGCTTCAAGATATTCATAAGAGGTTCTAAGTAGATGATATAAATAATGTTTCTTAATTATGTTGGATTGGGTCGTGAATGTTCATGGTCAAGCTATACTCATTAGATTTTGCTAACTAAATTAAGTGGAGAAGATTTTACCTTGTGGGGCATCAGGTGATTCGGTGAGTAAGCTCCTTTGGATTAACAAGGACTAGATAACGAGGAAAAATCGAAAAGAAAGAGTGACAAGAAGGACACTTAGATACTGGATTCATCGAAGTAGCGAGAGTGACAGTCCACAATTTTGAGCATGCGCATTTTGGTGAAAAACGAATAGTTACAGAAGTGAAACTATAGGAAAAGTGGTTGAGGATATGTCGTATATGGGGATAGATTTGTTACTTTTGTATACTAAAAATTCCAGAAGTCATAATTTATATTATGCCCTGAGTGGATAAGTTTGGGGAAACAAATACTATTTGGAGAAATATAATAAATTACAATGGTTATATGGGTTGGACTAATTAGGGTACTTGTAGATGCATTATAGTTTATGTTGGTAAGGAATTGGGAGTAGTGATTCGAGCATAAATATTGCAAGGATGCTATAGAAGTATTACTAGTGATTCTATGAGGTTAAGATGGC
>JACYFF010031956.1:89351404-89378165 GCA_017589665.1 Selenicereus undatus | reverse complement strand
GTTGGAATGAGGTTGAGGAGGTAGTGATTTTAGGACCTGTGCTGATTCAGGAAACCACTGAAGTGAGAAGAAAAAATTCAACAACATATCAAAGCAACTCAAAACAGACGTAACAATTATACAGACAAAAGGAAAAGACCATTACAGTTTTAAGTGGAAGATAAGGTATTTTTAAGAGTGTCCCCGGAGTCAGGGGATTCAACCGCAGGGGCAAACTAAGCCCTAGGTATGTTGGGCCTTATCAAATTATCGAAAAATCAAACCTGGGCTACTCCGAAACAAAAGCATACCTTTGGTTGAAGTTCTGTGGACCAACCATAACTCATCTGAGGCTACTTGGGAAACCAAGGAGGTCATGAGAAACAATTATCCACATATATTTGAGGAACGGGCAATGTTCCCTTTTAAATTGGAAGTTTCGAGGACAAAACTTATTTTAAGGGGGGGAGGCTGTAACGGCCCAAACCTAAGATTTATATCAACTGCTTCAATTCACCCTAATCACAACTTGATTTAAGTTGGGCGCCGCATTTCAATTTATCATTTTATGTGTGTGTGTGCGTGTGTGTGTGTGTATGTGTGTGTATATATATATTTGCATCGTAGGTTGAAACGACGACGTGGTCTCGAAAACGAACCTTATAATACTCTTTAAATAATTCCTTCAAGTTCTAATAAATATCATAATAAAAACAAATAAATAAAATAAAATAGCCTAATTGACAAAGGACTAATTTGTGACGTCATAACACTAACAATAAGAATTGAACAAATATAGTAACAATATTGTTATTAATAAAATAAAAGGAGATGAGATAAATACAAGAAAAATCTAGAAAAAAATAGGGGGTTATGTGTCAAGAAATAAAAGGGGGAAAAGGATAAAAAAAAACTAATTAGAATTGGTCATAAATTACCTAAACTAAGTAGACAAATTAAACACCACAAAAATAACAAACAAAACCCCAAACCCCCCCTGTTCTGCCCAGTACCCGAACCCCCCCTGCCTTGCCCTGTTCTACGTCCCCCTCCCCTCTGCTTCTGCCGCGTCCCACGGCCCTTGCCGGCGACCACCACCACTCGAAAACCACCGACGGGCGCCTGTCGCCCACCAACCGGCCTCCCTCTTCCATCCTTTGTGTGTATTTGGGTGATTTTAGTGGGTTGAAAGGTGAGAACCCTAAATCCCACTTCATTCAATTTTGGCCTTTTACGCTGAGATTTTGTTTGTAAATGAAGTAATTATCATTGATAAGTGATTATTTGTGAATTCCTTGAGTTATTATGGATGGGTGGATTGAGTTGTAAGTTGAGGAGGTGATGAGTGGAGGTTGAATATGATGCTTGATTTTGGTTTGATTATGGTGATGATGATGATAATTAGATTAATTTCATGAAAAATTCAATGGAATTTGTGGATATATGTATGTGTATGGGTTATGTTGTTAGGTTCTTATCATGAGTTGGAAATTTGGGGTTTATGGCTTAGAGCATGTTTAAGTTAATTATATGGGCCATTAGGGCTTAAATGGGTTAATTGAAGTGTAAATAGAATATATATATATATACACATATATGGGTGATGTATGGGTATACCTTGCTTATGACTTGGTGATTAGGATTTGTGATTTAAATAAAATACATACTTAATTGTGGTTGTGAATGGTATGGTGATTCTAAGTGATTTACCAATGAATAATTGAGTGAAATTAATGATAGTTGGTGTTAAAATTTAGTATATTAGGCATATGTTTGTCATGAGTTAGTGAGGTAGCGGTTGGATGTTTGGCTAAGCTTAATTAGGATTACCTTAACGATAGTTAAGAGAGATTTTGGTAAGGATTGGATGAAAGGAAAGAGATATGCTTATGTGTATAATATCGTGTTATAAGTATGTGGGGTGAGTAATTTGGTGGATTAATGTAACTAGCATAATATGAGATGTCCTTCTGGGTAATGTCACTACTTATAAGTGCATAATTGAGACTCTACTGGAACCAGAACCCAAAGTTCACAGAGTTACCTTAAACCTCATCGCAACCCAAAGTTAGTGGCTAACGATGATTCGTTAGAGCAAAAACAATAATTATAATAATAACGACAACAGAAATTATGATTGAGATGGCTATAATAATAATAATAATAATAATAATAATAATAATAATATAATAGTGGTGACGATAACAATAACGACAGCAATAATAATAATATTGACAATAATAAGGATCGATGACGTCGTTAATAACAAATCCAAGATAAATCACACTTTGATGTTGCCATAGTGCACGTTAAAAGTTCATTAATCGTGCAAGGAGAAAGGTACAACAAATCAAATGAAATCCAATTGAATTAATAATAATGACTACCCTAATAATAATAAAAGAGAAGGCAAGAGATTTTAAATCATTCATTAAGACAATAAAGATCATAAAATTTCTAAATCTTTCACTAACCAAGAAAAGTTACGTATTTGGAGCAGAAGTGAGGCCACGTCGGTCGCTTCAGGCTGCCAGCAAACAATTTTCAGTAAAAGAGAGAGAGATGTTCAAAGACCAGGTACGTATATTGTCTGTGCTCTTCGAAAACTCACATGTTTCTTGAACTATACAAAGTCAATATGATAATCACATAATGAATCATTTTACGCAATGTTTTGTCACATAAACAAGTAGCCCCACCAATTATCAATTATCAGGGCTTATGCCCATCAATATACCCGCACGCGGTGTCAACTTAGGCTTCTTGATCGGCCTGAGGGGTAAGCACCTAAAGTATGATCGTTTCAAGACGTACGTCGACCAAGGGGTCCACTTCCAGATAATAACCAGCAAATCAATTTTAATTATCCATTCTCTCTCTCCTGTTTGCAAAACAAAATATTTTGAAATGCGAGCACCCAACTATTTAACCTCCAAGTCTATTTTACTGCATAGGGATGTACGTGCTGAGCTTCGGCTCATATTTCAAACGTTTTTGTGTTTTATTTTAGGTAATGGATTAGCGAATAGTTTCCTTCCTGGCAAACCAGCAGGTAGCAAGAAATGAGCAAAAGTTGAAGTCTTGCTAAACGTTAGCTAGTCAAGCACTCACAGGATTACAGGTACTTTCAGGTAGCCTTGTTCCGTCATGGAACGGCGGTAATGCCTCCAATCAAAAGACTTTCGCTGCAAATCATGAATAAGTAACGGATTAAGTTAGAATAAGCAGTAATCAGTAATTGGGGGTGTTACACTACTTATCAAAATCTACTACTTATATCTTATATACTATAATTTCTGTGGCTATAGGTCCACCATGCTTAGCAAAATAATTAAAGCTTAATTAGAGAGCTTTGACTGTTACTTGAATTTAGTCGGCGTTAGACTCCGGCGTTCCTCTAACTTCCGGTTTATAGAGATTGCTAATCTCAACCCTATCTTCCTTAGATCAGGTACAGCATAGATCTGTTTCGTTTCCTACGTCATACCGTAGTCACTAATCAAATTTTAAGTATTTTTAAAGGATAGTGAGACTTTAATAAAAAAAAAACTATAATATTTAAGACATAAGGTTCGATTGAATAATGTTCCTTACTGAGAACTTCTTTTATTGAAAGCTTTAAAGTGGTTATATTGCAGTGGAAAGCTTGAAGAGTGGCTTAAGTTAAGATTATTAGAGATGCTTGCTCAAAGAGAAATGGAGAATCCCAACTTTTCTTGTACTCAGGAATACTTAAATGACTGTGTCCCTTCTCAGCACTCAACTTCTCTATTTATAAAGGGGATGAGGGTACATAAGATGCCCTAATGGCTACAGTACACACTAATTTTTTTCACATGGCTACAGTACACACCGATGACTACAGTACATTGCTTTATTTTACAAACCAGACACTTGTCAAGATAGTACAATGATGGGGTAGCTACTTTTCAGAATTTTTAATGATCACAAGACTACTCACCATTATTGAGATTCTACATGCCTTCATCTCCAATTATATCTTCCAGACCATCATTATCTGGATAATCATAAAAATCTTTATCAATTTGCTTAAGATGCACTGGGTCCCATTCTTCAAATAATTTAACGAGATATTTTTTCCCTTTTTCTGATAAGAGCTTTCCAGCTCTAACATCAAAAAGATAATCAAAGATATCTTCTGACACTGCTCCTTCCACCTTCATGTAGTCTTTGAATTCATTATCATAGGGGAAAGTAGTGTTTCCACAATGCATTAATATTTTTCCACGTTTGATTAATGCCCAACATTGATGATAAATATTAAAAAATCCAATGGCCCTTGATAAAGCAGGATCAGTAACTAGATTTACCGGATTTCCATGAATCCAATTTTGTCGCTGATCATTGACATCGTCGCAATCAACGATTTAGATAAAATAATGGGTTGGTTTGGCTTTTCCATTTTCATATTCACTTAGAGCGCAATAAACCTCTAAAGTTAAGCATCTGCGAACTGAAATTTTTGTTGGTCCCTCAGAAGATGTAAGAATCTAGTGGATCCTTTTAAATATGCATTGCTGGAATTTAGTTAAGGTTACGAAAAATGGGAATTTTGGATCTGGGATTTCTGTGAAGTAAAGTATCATCCCGTATTTTCAGACTTTAAAGATATGATCATTTGGAGATAATGAATTGGTTGGGAAACAAATATCACCAACTCCAAATCTGTCGGAAAAATAGATCGTTGTACTCCAAGACTCTCAAATGTCATAGGAATAGTGATGATAAAAGTCGATGGAGGTTGCATACCACTCATTGAACCATTTTTCTTGAGCGTGAGAACTTATTTTTTCTTGGATATCATAAGGACACTGAAGGTAATTAATTCGTAACTCTAGAAGGAAAAATCTTTGGACTATTAGGTAGGCAGTAGATAGTAGGCCAAAACGTGATCTACTTTTTTGTATGGAATTCTAGGTTATTGATAAGGACTTTACTAGAAGGCGTAACCCGTTCTAGTAGGAATTACATTTTGTTAAGGATTTCCTCCTTTTCTGGCAGGAGGTCGGCTTTGATAATCACCATTGGCGAGTTATCGAGTTAGACTGTCTGCCAGAGAGTTCTTCGATCCCTATATATGTTCAATAGAAAAGGAAAATTGGTTAAGCCATAATTGCCAACGCAGGAGTCGCCCTTGCGCTTGCATATTTGATAAATTCTTTTTTACAAAACCAAGTATTCCTTTGCAATCAGTTCGAATAAGAAAAGGTTTTGGGGCTAAAAAGATTAAGAACTTTTCAATTCCCCTTATGACTGCAAGTATTTCTTTTTTCATTACGGGATAGTTACATTCTGCCTGATTAAAGCTTTCACTGCAATATTTACAGAGTTTTCTCCTTCTTTAATTTGGAGTACCGTACTCCAGTGCTCATTGCTGACATTTGTCTCAAGAACTAAATCATCTCCTTCATTAGGCAAATTAAGAACAGGAAGATTTTTACACATTTTTTTGAAGTCTTGAACAATCTTTGTATCATTAGTGGTCCATGTCCAACTTACGTCTTTCTTAAGTTTCTGTTGCAATGGTTTTCTTAGCTTAGCTAAATCTTTAATGAAATATGAAGCATAGGTAAGGCATCCAAGAAATCTTTCTAGTTGCTTCCTATCTTCAATTTTTTCAGAAAAATTTTCTATTTTTTCCAAAATATGCCTTTGTAGAATAATTTGTCCGGCTTTTATTTCTAGACCTAAAAAATCAATTTCTTGTTTAGCATAAATGCACTTGTTTTTTCTAAGTATAATACAATGGTCAATGCATCTTTGAGTGACAGCTAAGATATCATCTTTGTGATGCTCTATGGTTTTGGAAAAGACAAGGATATCATCAATGTAAACTAAACAATAATGATTAAGGTCTTTGAAGATGTTATCCATCATTCTTTGAAATATTTGAGGTGCATTTTTAAGACCAAATGGCATTATTATCCATTCATAATGTCCTTGTAGGGCACTAAATGCAGTTAAAGGAATACTTTCATCGTCTATTTTTATCTGCCAATAACTGCTTTTGCTATTCATTTTTGAGAACTGAGATGCTCCTTGAATTCTATTGAAAAGGACAATTTTGTTAGGGATATAATAACCATCAAAGACAGTATTATCATTAAGTTTTTGTAATTGATTACCATTCTAACTTTTTCTCTTTTTTCTTCAGCATGATTCCTTACCATAAAAGCATGATTGGTGTGAGGACTTTTGCTATTCTTAATTAACCCTTTATCCAAAAGTTCTTTAATTTGTTTATCGAATTCTTGGATGTCCTGGTGGGTATATACCATTTGTTTAACCCGGATGATAGTGTTGGGATTTAATAAATGAATTTTAGCAAATGTTTTGTCTTTGTCCCAAAATTTTAGAGGATTGTCAGAATAGAGCTCTTTGCATAATTTTTCTTGTTGTTCAACAATCTTCTCTTTAACAGATAACTCAAATAATGAAATTTTAATGCTACCTCTCTTTGTACTGGCATTACCTTCTCACCACGCTGGCTGCATGTAAATTCAATTTTCTGACGAGTGCAAGCCTTATTTAATTTTTCAATAGGGACTGAGTGACCATTAATTGTGAATATTATCTAATTTATGGTATGGGTGCATGGAGAATATACTCTTTAAAAATTATTTCCCATAATCATATCATGAGATGGTTGATCAGTAGCCCATAGAACTGGCATAATGCACTGAACTCCTCCTAATTCTGTGGATAACCCTTCTATGGCTTCATTGTGGCTCATAATACTATTATCAGCTATCCTTACTTGTTAAGTCAAAAATCATGCATTGTTTTAATAATTATTTTAAGTATATTATATATATTATTTCGTCTAATTTACTTTATTTTATATATTTTTTCAGGTTAAGCATTAATTAAATAAGAGGATAAAAGAAGACATCAAACTTCAGATTTTACACACTTGGCTATCAAGTCGGTCCAAAAATAATAATTTATGGAAAATAATATTTTCCATAATGATTTATTTGGGCTAGGGTTAAAAGAGTTGAAGAGAAGTTGGAAGACTTGGGGGAGAAGGAGTCTAAGTCTAAGAAAAACCCTAGTAGCTAAAACCCTGCCTCACCCTCCTCTCCTCATCATCATACAATCACTTCTTCTTCCTCACCAAAAAGAAGACCCATCCCACGGCAGCCTACTTAATCTCCTCACCTCCACGGCTGCCTCCTCCAAAAACAGCCACGGCACGCCTCATTCCTCATCATTTATCATCATTCATCATCAAGCTTCACACCAGAATCACTCACGGCTACCCATTACCCACGGCTGCTTCTTCAGAAAAACCAACACCCACGGCATGCTTCACCACCGAGTAGCCTTCTTCATTCCACATTCACGACTAAGCACACCTCCCCATTAATCTTCATCATCCTATCCTCCATCATCATCAATTCCCTCCAAGAACAAACACCATCTCACGCAACAACACCATCTTCAATTATTCAATCCTCACGCCATCATCATAAATCATCATCGCCAATCACACATTCTCATGCCACCTTCTTCTTTGTATTTTTATTCTTGTATTTTTTTTTGTGTGTTTAGTTTATTATTAAACATGGAGTATTTGGGTGAATTTGGTAATTTTATTTTTAATATGAGGGAGTAATTATCTTGTGCTTAGTATAATCTATTTGAAACCATGCTAAATTAATTATTTTGAAACAAGTTTTATGCTTTATTGTCCAGTTGATTTTTATTCATGATCCTATAGCGATTAGTATTTATCGTTCATGATATTCGTGTTATATTAATGAGAATGCATGTTAGTTAGTTTAATACGAACTCATATGATAGTTGAAAAGGCTTTAACACGTAAAAGTTATAGTCTTTACCCTAATTAATCATGGATGGCTCAAACTCATCTCTTTTAATTAGATAATCGTTATAGATCTTTGTTAAATCAGTTTGCTGGTAAATTGATTACAAGGCGTTAGATGATGTTTTTCTAATACGTAATGCTCTAATTTGATTAAATTCTTGCGCTAGAATAAGGATTATCAAAACTAGTAGGGTTTATATTAGGGTTGGACCTAAATAAATTATAATACAAGGAAAAACAGGAAAGATTCGCTGGTGGGTGTCTTCTACAGTCTAACTCATGGATAAATCGATTTGTGTGTTAATGATAAATATTGATTTGTATGGTGGATATAGATTATGCTAGGTAATTTTCATAATTTGGTACCTTTGATAATTAATTGTAGCTTTTTCATTAATTTGTTTAATTTGTCAATTTTAATTCATAAATTTATAAGCTTTAATATAAATTTCGTTTACACCCCCCCCCCAAAAGAGTAGTCTTTTAGGAGTGTCTTGTTAATATTAGATCAGTTAGATTTTGATTTTTAGTGTTATTATAATTTTCAGATTTAATTTATATTCTGTTTTGCCTTTTAATTATCGGGTTGTTAGAAATTAAGCTAAAAATAGTTTATTTTGTGTTTGTTCAAGTTTTAATCCATATTAGGGTTTATATAGTGTCCTATGCTGCCTCTATTTGATTTCGGAATTTTTGGAAATTATTTGATAATTTTTCAGAATTATTTCGTGAATTGGATATGTGCAGGTTTTTAATTCAATAAATCTTAAAATTACGTTTTTAATTTTTATTTCATGTTGTTTAGGTTCTATTAAGTCCAGAAAATTGTATTCTTAAACTTGGGCAATTTTTTTATTTAATTGGGAAATTTTTTTATTTAAGTTTGTATTTATATTAGTGCAGTTTATTTTTTTCCTAATTTCAGATTTTATTTTCTGGAGTAAATTTTCTTTTTTACTTTTTCTGAAATTAATTACATATAATTTTGTAGTTGTAAAATTACAAAATTTCAGAATATTAATTTATATTACTGTTTGTAATTTTTAATATTAATTTTTTGCTTGTTATTTTTTGTTTTAATTTTTAGTTGAATATTGTGTTGTTATTTCTGTTTTCTTTTTCTAGATTATTTAGGATAGCTATTTACTGTTTTATTTCCAGAATTAAATTAAGAATATTTAGGGGCAATATTAAGTATTTTTCCATATGTTTATTTTTTAAATTTGATTTATTTTAGAAATACAAAGAGAAGAAATAATAAATTAGAGTAGTAAAATCATTTAGAATTAAACTAGTTTTTTTGACATAATCTTTTCTCGTGGGATCGATCCCTACTTTTCTATACTATAAATATTATTTATAAGTCGAATTAATGGTTAAATTTGTAACTCTACGACAAGCTTTACAAATTTTGGCGCCGTAGTCGGGGAAAGAAAATCAAATCGTTAATTTACTTCTATTTAATTTTACTACTTTTATTGTTTTGTTTTAAACTCTAGTATTTTAATTTTTTAGATTGCCCATAATGTATGAAATTAAGGAGTGCTAAGGAAATTGGAGAGGACAAGGAGCAAACGTTGGAAGCTAAAAACCAAAAAGGTCATCCTAAAACAGTAAGTCTTAAGATTAAAGAGGTAAGAATGTCTACTCTTCGAGAACTTGCTGCCCTTAATCTAGAAGCCCAACCTTTATCCATTACTTATGTTGCATTGGATAAACCTCTAAAACTGAACTCTGGATTCATCAATCTGCTACCCAAGTTTCATGGATTAGCTGGAGATGGCTCATACCGTCATATTAGTGAATTCCTTATTACATGCTCTGCTATGATGCCTGAGGGGATTCCTGAAGACCAAATTAGGTTGAGAGCCTTTCCTTTTTCTTTGCTAGGTCATGCTAAAGATTGGTTGTATTACATGCCTGCTGGATCTTTCTCTACATGGACTGCATTGAATAAATCATTTTTAGAGAAATTTTTTCCAGTATCCCGAATTGGATCTATTAGGAAGGATATATGTGGTATCAAACAAATGAATGGGGAAACTTTTTGTGAGTACTGGGAAAGATTTAATAAACTGTGTGCTAGTCGTCCGCAACATCAAATAACTGAATAGTTGTTGATTCAATATTTTTATGAGGGTTTGCTTCCTATGGATTGTAATATGGTTGATGCTGCTAGTGGGGGGGGCTCCAGTTAATAAAACTCCAGCAGAGGCTAGAAATTTATTCAATTTAATGGCCCAAAATACTCAGCAATTTGGTGCTAGGGAGTCACAAATTAAAATGGTTAATGAGATTGGCTCTAACTCATCTGTAGAGAGTCAGTTATCTCACATTACTGCTATGTTAAATAAGATTGTTACTGGAGGAGTACAAAAAGCAGTCATTTGTGGAATTTGTTGTCTAGAGGGGCATCCTACTGATGCATGTCCTACACTTCAAGAGGGAAATGTTAATGATGTTTATTCTAACTAAGGTCAAAGGAGGTATGATCCATATTCTAACACCTATGATGAAGGATGAAGAGACCACCCTAACCTTAGGTATGGCCCTAAAGCCAATCCACTTGGTTTTGACCAAACATCTTGTCAACCTTTTAATCAGGATAGGACCAACTTCCTACTAGAACAAGTCCTTAAGAAGATGGATGATAGGTTCCAGAATATGGAGACAACTCTTAAGCACGTTCAAGAGACAGACCGCAATTAATACCATAGTTAGCAACTTGCAGGCTCAAATGCAAAATAGGTTACCATCTCAACCTTACCCTAACCCTAAGGAGAATGTTAGTGCCATGACACTTAGGAGTGGGAAAGAGTTAAAAGAACCTAGGAAGAGTAGAGAATTAGAGCCTGAGTTAGAGGTCAAAGGGGCTGAACTAGAGTTATATATAGATTCTAATATAACTACTAAGGAAATAGGAGAGAAGAAAAGAGAACCTTTGAAGCCAATTTCACCCTTTCCTAGTAGATTTCGAAGCCCTACTTCTAAGGTGAGTGAGGCTAACCAAGAGATCTTAGAGACATTTAGGAAGGTAGAGATCAACATACCTCTCCTTGATGCCATTAAACAGGTGTCTTGTTATGCTAAGTTCTTAAAAGAATTGTGTACTACTAAAAGAAAAATAGTAGGGAATGAAAAGGTAAGTATGGGGGAAAATGTGTCTACAATTTCTCAAAGAAAACTTCCCCCTAAGTGCAAAGACTCAGGTGTGTTTTCTGTTCCTTGTAAAATAGGAAATCTTTACTTTGATAAGGCTATGCTTGACTTGGGTGCTTCCATTAATGTTATGCATAAGTCTGTTTATGACAAACTGAACTTAGGAGAGTTAAAGAAAACTGGTATAGTGATTCAGTTAGCTGATAGGAGCAGTACTTACCTAGATGGAGTCTTAGAGGATGTCTTAGTCCAAGTTAATGAGCTTGTGTTTCCTGCTGATTTTTATGTGATGAGCATGGGTGATGCATGTCATGATATTTCTATCTTGCTTGGTATGCCATTTTTGAAAATAGCTAGGACTAAAATTGATGTGCATGAAGGAGCATTAACTATGGAATTCGATGGTGAAGTGATTAAATTTAATATTTTTGATGCCATGAGATTTCCTGCTGATGTGAATTACATGTATGCACTTGATGTTATTGATGAGTTGTCCCAAGATATTTATGACTTGTCTAATGAAGATGAATTGTTGACTGTGCTTACTAAGAGTCTTCATCATGCTGAGTTTCAAAAAGTGTCCTACCAGATTAATGATAATCTAGTTGATGTGATAGGGTCTTTATTCCACTTGCAAGTGCATAATGAACCTAACAAGCTTGAATTGGCCGAAAATCATGCTAAATTACTTTCCTCTAGCATTTCACCCCCTTAACTGGAATTGAAACCTTTACCTGATAATTTGAAGTATGCTTATTTGGGGGAGAATGAGACTTTATATGTCATCATCTCTAGCGCACTTACCTTTGACCAAGAGGAAAAACTTGTTAAGGTGCTTATTCATAAGGTATCTACTAGTTATCATCCACAAACAAATGGCCAAGCTGAAATCACTAATAAAGAAATCAAGGGCATGCTTGAAAAAGTAGTCAGTCCAGACAGAAAAGACTGGAGTCTTATGCTAGATGAGGCTCTGTGTGCTTATAGGACTGCATACAAGACCCCTATTGGTATCTCACCTTATAGGTTAGTCTTTGGAAAGCCATGTCATCTTCCTGTGGAGATAGAACATAAGTCATATTGGGCTGTGAAGCAATGTAATCTTGACTATGAGTTAGCAGGAAGAGAACGTAAATTGTAGTTGTAGGAACTAGAAGAGATTCGCTTGGAAGCCTATGACAATTCAGTCATTTACAAAGGTAAAGCCAAAGCATTTTGTAATGCTAAACTTGTTAGAAAAGAATTTCCAGTAGGTGAGAAAGTGCTATTATTCAATTCAAAACTGAGACTCTTTCCTGGTAAGTTAAACTCTAGATGGCTAGGACCTTTTATGGTAGTAAAGACTTATCCACATGGTGCTGTTGAGATTAAATCCTTTGCTACAAACAAGATTTTCAAGGTAAATGGTCACAGGCTAAAGCACTTTTATGAAGGAGATCAGGTGTGCTTAGTGGAAGATATCCAACTAGAGGAGCCATGAGCTCGTTTGCGCCGAGCCAACTACTGTAAACAAAGGCGCTCACTAGGAGGCAACCCAACGTTTTTTAGGGAAGTACCCATTTAATTGTGCTTTTATTTCATTATTTCTATCTTTTTGCATGCATTAGGGACTATGCATAACTTAAGTGTGGGGGGGGGGGTGCATCCTGCATTTAATCCATGCAGTGTTTATTCTTGAAAAAAAAAAACACACAAAGAAAATTGAGGAAATTTTTTTTCCCCTTATAAATAATATATAATATGAGTTTATGCTAGGCTTGCTTGCTTAAAATTTTTTTATTTTCTTAGCTATATATAGTTTATTCTTTTATGAGTGAAGACTTTTAAGCATGCTAACTATCATTTAGAGAAGTTTGAGTTGATCCTCATATATCTCTTTAATGAGTAACTGTCATGATTATTCATCTTATTTGATCATGTATTATATCCGCTTCAGAGGCAACAAAGTGGCCTAACCCATTTCCTAGACTATTGAATTAGTAGTATAACTCATTAAAATTGTAACTTTTCTTGTCTGTTTATTATTATTAAAAAAAAAGAAGAGAAAAACAAGAAAACAAAAGAAAAAAGGTTAGATTACAACCATGGGTAGGAAAAGGTGGCTCGGCACCTTTTCCCCTTAAGTTTAGGTCTCAAGTTGAGCCTTATGTATGGAGTAACCCATTATTGGGAGAGTCATACCCCTTTTTGGGCCGATAAATGACTCGCGCCAAACTAACAATCAAAAAGAAATAATGATGAGAATGAGTTGTTTGCTCGAGCACCTCTATTCGGGTGAGTGTGAGACAAGGAGTGTGTAATTTCTAAGACCCTATATGGGCCTCGAATATGTACGAAAGTGGAGTTTGAGAAAAAAAAAAAAAAACAGAAGAAGAAGAAGCAAAAAGTACAAGGCAAGTTTAGAATCAATTTCAATGAGTTGTTCATTCTAGTTCAATGGTTTGTATAGCCATTTCGTACCTCAATTTTTCTATCATAAACTCTTTACACCTCTTGATCGGTGTATGCAAATTTAAAAGATATGGATAATTATTGATCTTGTTATTTCATTAAGGAAATGTTGTGAGGTTGATGAAAAAACTCTTTGATGGTAGTTGGATGTCTAGTAATTATTCACTTGTTGAAAGGAAAACTAATTAATTTTCAATAAAAGTGTTTTTAAAGCAAGCTAATGCCTAGTATCAATATTATAGTTATGCATGACTTTATAAGAAAGAAAGAGGGTAAGTTTTTAGGTCGAGTCTAAGATTTCTTTGCACGAGGACGTCCAAAGTCTAAGTGTGGTGGAATTTGTTAAGTCAAAAATCATGCATTGTTTTAATAATTATTTTAAGTATATTATATATATTGTTTCGTCTAATTTACTTTATTTTATATATTTTTTCAGGTTAAGCATTAATAAAATAAGAGGAGAAGAGAAGACGTTGAAATTCAGATTTTACAAGCTTGGCTATCAAGTCGGTCCAAAAATAATAATTTATGAAAAATAATATTTTCCATAATGATTTATTTGGGCTAGGGTTATAAGAGTTGAAGAGAAACTAGAAGACTTGGGGGAGAAGGAGTCTAAGTCTAAGAAAAACCCTAGCAGCTAAAACCCTACCTCACCCTCCTCTCCTCATCATCATATAATCACTTGTTCTTCCTCACCAAAAAGAAGACCCATCCCACAGCAGCCTGCTTAATCTCCTCACCTCCACGGCTGCCTCCTCCAAAAACAGCCACGACACGCCTCCTTCCTCATCATTTATCATCATTCATCATCAAGCTTCACACCAGAATCACTCACAGCTACCCATAGCCCACGACTGCTTCTTCAGAAAAACCAACACCCACGACTTGCTTCACCATCGAGTAGCCTTCTTCATTCCTCATTCACGACTAAGCACACCTCCCCATTAATCTTCCTCATCCTATCCTCCATCATCATCAATTCCCTCCAAGAACAAACACCATCTCGCGCAACAACACCATCTTCAATTATTCAATCCCCACGCCATCATCATAAATCATCATCGCCAATCACACATTCTCACGCCACCTTCTTCTTTGTATTTTTATTCTTACATTTTTTGTGTGTGTTTAGTTTATTATTAAACATGGAGTACTTGGGTGAATTTGGTAATTTTATTTTTAATATGAGTGAGTAATTATCTTGTGCTTAGTATAATCTATTTGAAACCATGCTAAATTAATTATTTTGAAACAAGTTTTATGCTTTATTATCCAGTTGATTTTTATTCATGATTCTATAGCGATTAGTATTTATCGTTCATGATATTCATGTTATATTAATGAGAATGCATGCTAATTAGTTTAATACGAACTCATATGATAGTTTAAAAGGCTTTAATACGTAAAAGTTATAGTCATTTAGGTATTAGTATCACCCTAATTAATCATGGATGGCTCAAACCCATCTCTTTTAATTAGGTAATCGTTATAGATCTTTGTTAAATCAGTTTGCTAGTAAATTGATTACAATGCATTAGCTGATGTTTTTCTAATACTTAATGCTCTAGCTTGAGTAAATTCTTGCGCTGGTGCAAGGGTTATCAAAACTAGTAGGGTTTATATTAGAGTTGGACCTAAATAAACTATAATATAAGAAAAAACGGGGAAGATTCGCTGGTGGGTGTCTTCTACAGTCTAACTCATTGATAAATCGATTTGTGTGTTAATGATAAATATTGATTTGCATGGTGGATATAGATTATGCTAAGTATTTTTCATAATTGGTACCTTTGATAATTAATTGTAGCCTTTTCGTTAATTTGTTTAATTTGTCAATTTTAATTCCTAAATTTATAAGCTTCAATATAAATTCCGTTTACACCCCCCCCCCCCCAAAAGGGTAGTCTTTTAAGAGTGTCTTGGTAATATTAGATTAGTTAGATTTTGATTTTTAGTGTTATTATAATTTTCAGATTTAATTTATATTCTGTTTTGCCTTTTAATTACCTGGTTGTTAGAAATTAAGCTAAAGATAGTTTATTTTGTGTTTTTTCAAATTTTAATCCATCCTAGGGTTTATATAGTGTCCTATTCTGCCTCTATTTAATTTCGAAATTTTTGGAAATTATTTGATAATTTTTCAGAATTATTTCGTGAATTGGATATGTGCAGGTTTTTAATTCAATAAATCTTAAAATTACGTTTTTAATTTTTATTTCATGTTGTTTAGATTCTATTAAGTCCAAAAAATTTTATCCTTAAATTTGGGAAATTTTTTTATTTAATTTCGTATTTTAATTAGTGCAGTTTATTTTTTTCCTAGTTTCAGATTTTATTTTCTGGAGTAAATTTTCTGGAGTAAATTTTCTGTTTTAATTTTTCTGAAATTAATTACATATAATTTTGGAGTTATAAACTTATAAAATTTCAGAATATTTATTTATATTAATGTTTGTCATTTTTAATATTAATTTTCTGCTTGTTATTTTCTGTTTTAATTTTTTGTTGAATATTGTGTTGTTATTTCTATTTTTATTTTTCTATATTATTTAGGATAGATATTTACTGTTTTATTTCCAGAATTAAATTGAGAATATTTAGGGGCAATATCAAGTATTTTTCCAGATTTCTATTTGTTAAATTTGACTTATTTTAGAAATACAAAGAGAAGAAACAATAAATTAGAGTAGTAAAATCATTTAGAATTAAACTAGTTTTTTTGACATAATCTTTCCTCGTGGGAT
The DNA here is from genome assembly GCA_017589665.1 of Selenicereus undatus. NCBI lineage: Eukaryota > Viridiplantae > Streptophyta > Magnoliopsida > Caryophyllales > Cactaceae > Selenicereus > Selenicereus undatus. Next base: position 89,361,977 of record JACYFF010031956.1, on the reverse strand, counting down.
CGATCCCTACTTTTCTATGCTATAAATATTATTTATAAGTCAAAGTAGTGGTTAAATTTGTAGATCTACGACAAGCTTTACATTACTTGTAAAGGGTTTTTAGCTCTTTTCCACATAAGCTCAGAAATAATGATCTTTTTCCAAGGTATACAGAACAACCACTATTTATGTAGGCACATAATTCATATTTATTATATCCCTCTAAACATACCTTTATTGGGATATAGATGCTATTAAGATTTGTATTAGTGGCCTCATAGCAAATCTCCATAGTCATATTTTTGATTAATTCATCCTCATAAATTGGTTCACTAACAGTTCTTGTTTTGTATCCAATGACCTTTCTATCTATACTCATAATTCGATCTAAACTGGGTCTGGTGGCTTCAAAACTCATTCTACTTATTTTACTGGTCATGCTAATTGTATCATCTTCTTTAAGCTCTTTTTTAGCTGATGAAAATCCTTCTTCTCAATCTGATCTTGCACTCATACTTCTTAATAACTGGGTTTAATGGTGATTTTACCCTTCTCATCAATTTTTATCATGTTTTTCTTATTGATCTTTGTAGGGTTGACAAAACTAAATATCCATGAACGATCGATTTTTATCTCTTGAGGATTAGACTTAATCATCTGGATCTTTTGCATGGGGTAGGACTTTCAAATTTTTCTGCTTCTATCATTGTTACCTTATTCTTTGGATATATGGTATTATCTAATTTGTAGATAATTTTTCAAAATATCCTTAAAGGATATCCTTCTCTTTTAATGTCCATCCCAACTGTTTTATCTTAAGGGATATGAAGTTTTTAGCAAATTTATCTTTTAGACTCACATAATATCTAGGTCGACAATTAAATCCTACTGACCCATTACATAAATTGGTTTTTATCCCTGTGATAATTTGATTATTAAATTTGGTATGCCTAACATTACAGAGTAAAGTGTAAAGATCAATATCTTTACCATAATATTGTAATGGAGTGATTTGAACTTGGATACTTCCGACATAGATATATCTATACATTCTATCCTTGTTATGCTTAAGGATATTCTCCCAATTAATGAGATTAACTTCCCCAACGCCATACTCACAATCCTTTTTCTCAAGATCTTCTTCCATCATTTCACATACGTATTTACTTTTTAATTGAAATATAAATTTTTTATAGATCATGTCTTTTTGGATTATGGGAAGAACCCAATCTCCTTTGACTTCTTCATGATCATTGTCTATGACAAACTCTTCTCCTTGAAGATCGCCAAGGCTAACTGATCGACTTTCCATCATATAACTTGTTTATTTATATTCATTGTCCAATATAATTTCAACAATCCCTTTGTTGTTACTTAAGGCTAGGTCTAATGCCTCATCTTCACCAAACTCAACATAATCTAGGCTTCCAAAGGTTTCAATCTGTTTATTATTCTTCATATTTTTACATTCATTAGCACAATGCCCTACTTCTCCGCATGTCCAGCATTTGCAGTTATTCTTTCCTGTGGGACAGTAAGCAGCTTTCCTAAAAAATCTACGTTTTTTAGGATTCGATTTTTTATAATATTTTCTTCTATATTTCTCGCTTCTTTGCTTATTAAAGCTCTTTTTCTTATAAAATTTTCTTTTTCGTCTCCTTTCAGGTTCTTTGCCCCATTTGTGAGGTGAATCCTAGCAAGTTACAAATTGCTTCTTAATTTTGTTTTACTTTTGGAGATCAAGACATCGATCATTAACCCATTTTCTTATATAAGAGATTCTAGAATTGAGGGTATTAATGACATCTGCTCGTTCCAGATATGCAATTTATTTTTCATTAATTAAGGAATTTATAGGATATGGTAATTTATCATAAAACATACCAAGATTGGTTTAATTTTTTGTAATAATATTGACTAAATTCAGCAATATAATTTTTCAAATATCTCACATCCCATAATTCTATATTATTAGTCTTTCTTTGCCATTCTCTTGCTCTTTCTTCGGAATTAAGTTTAGCTTCGATGAATTCAGTTTCAATTTCTTTACATATATTTTTCAACATTGCAACTGGTGTCTCCATTATTCTTAATGTATTTTTACCTTTTTCAGCTAATAAATCATATCAGTCAGCTACAATAGTAGAAAAGCTATGTTCAATGCAGTTTAAGAAATTAGCAGCAGTCCATGTAGTATTTAAATTTAAAATACTATTCATGTCTCTTTTCCAATGCTCAAATATTTTTTCTTTATTACGGGCCCCATCAATGTTTAAGATGTACCTTGTTTGGCTAATTGAGGTAAGACCAATTTCCTCAAAGGTCGTGGTATTCCTTGGGATGAATCCTAAGGAAAAATTGCTTGTACGACCTGTTGAAACGTACCCTGGTCTTAAGAAATAAGTATTTCTTCTAGAAGGTTCACCAAATTCTTCAAGTTTAGGAATGACATTTTTAACTAGATTGGTCTCTGTTTCATATAGGTCAATTTCCTCTCCAATCTCATTTATTTCGTTTTCAGTAGTTGTTTTACCATATTTCTTATCAAGTTTTCTCCTAATTTCTTCTAATGCGTTAAAATCATCAAGTCTAATAAGGCTCCTCTGCTGACATATTTCTTCTTCTAATTGAACGTTATTGGTCTCTTCATTATCATAAGACAGAACGTCATGTTTATCACTAATAACGCTCATGATTTTGTTTAATTCTTCTGGGTTTTGTTCTTTGTTGAACATTTTTGGTAACTCTTCAAGAGTATATTGTTCATACTCCATCTTCTTTTTCTGCTTTTTCAGCTGATTTTTCAACTGATTTTTGTCCTACTTCTTTTGGGATTTTAATTTCGTGCAAAGAAAATAGAATCTTATTTTTTGAATTTAGGAAAGGATATTTATGCTGAAAAGGAGTACTAATACTAGGAATAGCTTTTTCGTTATGCCTAACTTTGTTAATAAGGGAAAGATGTACCACAGTTAACTAATTCTTAAACTCCTTGAGTTGAGTCTTAATTTTAGCTAATTCTGCTTTTAATTCTAAAATTATATCAGTGATATAGTTTAATTGGGGTGCTAATGGATAAAGACCTCCAGGTGAGTGAACAATATGTGAATAATTTGGTCCAGGGCAAGCAGGTGATGATTCTAGTATTAATCACAGTTAATAAATCTAATTAATTATTAATTAGCTTAATTATACTAATTAATTTTGGCCATGTGGCTTTGATACCAATTGAAAGAGGACTTCGAATACTATTAGTGAACAAAATATCACAAATACAAATTTAGATTTTTCGAAAGTAACTTTTTAAGAATTAAGGGTAGATTTGTAAATAAGAAAAGTTTAGGGCGTTCATACAAATAGGGTAAACAGTGAATAAGATCCTTCTAGTTGGTTTTTTCAAAAGTCGAGGTACCTTATAGTTATTTTTAAAAAGCCAGGAGCCTTTTTGTTGTTTATATAAAACTTAAAGTACTTTTATGTCTTTTTTCCTGCTGACTCTATATACTGGCTGAGGCATGCCAGCCTATCCCCATCCTCATCCTATTCCCTATATATATCCTTTTCACAGATTTTTTAAAAATCCATTAATTGTCATATATTTCCAACGATCAATTTTCCCGGACCCCCGCGAATTCCCTGGAACCACAAAAACATTGACAAATTATACATTTTTACGACATTTATGAACTAAACGCCGTCTCTTTTTTCACATTTCACCATTTCAAATTTTATTTCCTGGTTGGCATGTGCCACTATTTTTATTTGCATCACTGTAAAGCAAACTGTTTCCCAAAATAAACTTGGATTTATACGGAGCATAGCGGATTTTTCAAATAAAACTTTAATATGATTGACAAAGTTTATTATTACCTGTTCACATTCTTATAGTTATTATAGTAGTAATGTATATCATGCATTTAAGAGTGTGTACTTCCACTTGCTACATATATATATTTTTTCAATGTATATTTGTTATATATAAATTTTTTTATATGTGACGTTAACATAGATTGTAGGAGTACATATTCTTATGAGTATGATATAAGCTTTGTATTATAGTTTGACATATTAGAATGATATCGTTAATGACAATAAAAATGTTGCATTACATTTTCTATTAATTTTTGGAGCTTTATAGCATATTTAAATTTGTAAGTATAAAGTACAGACAACTCTTCTTACTAGACCTTATTTAATATTTACAATAAAACAATCGTCGCGGAGAACAAAAAAAGGGAAAACAAAAGGAAAGAAAACGGGAATGCACAGCCAAATCCAATTAGATAATTGCATAGGATACAATACAAATATATATCGACTAAAAACAAAGTTTATAACTCGCTGGTTGTTGCGCACTTACATATACATTTTGTTGTTAAAAAGAAATAATTCCTCCTTGATACAACAATATACCTCGAGTATAGATTAAAATGTAGATAGTCTTATCCTACTATATATCAAACTCTTCAGAATGTGTCAAAATTAAGGCCTTGTTTGTGTCTGATGAAGTTGCTTGAGACCCTGGAGCTCTTATCAAAGATCTGAGCCCTCCGATTATAATACAATGGCGACCGGCCTTCGTCTTCACCCATGATGGCTTCTCTCTCCAAACACTCTCAAGAGCTCAACTCCCATGGCTCTACCCCTACAATTCTGCATCTCTCTCCACTCCCTCCCCTCTCTCTCGATCTCCTCCAATTCTCTTTCCACTTCCACCACCAAATTACCATTAGTACCGTTATTACCACACCTCATCTTCAATTTTCTTGGGATTTTTGGCCCCATTTTTATTAGGGGCTGTTTGGCTGTTGCAGGGAATTTGAGGGAGAAAATACTGCTGCTCTTCACACCACAGTGAGACAATGAAAATTCCATTTTTCTTGTTCTTTTTCTTCTGGTTTGTTGTTAGGGAGTGTTTGGTTGGTCGAATTCTGAGAGGGTTGCGAAGAATAAATGAACAAAGGAGGACTTTTAGAGCAGTAGCAGCGCCAGGCCTGCGTGGAACAAGTGGGGCCTGCGTGTCTTCATGCATGGCAGACTTTGCTTGGTAGCCTGTGTGAATTGCGTGAGAAACGGAGGGGAGAACGCACTGGCGATTCTCCCGGCATGCCCTTTTTAGTTTTGTCATTTTGTAATTTTTTTTTTAAATGTCTAAATATTTTTTAGGTAGTTAAAAAAATAATTATGTGTTATAAAGTGGATCCAAAATAAAATATTTAATTCATTTGTCCTGAAATGAGTTCAATTGGTTGGAGAAGTGATGGAATACAAGTTTTAAAATTGTGAAATTTTTACTGACGTGGCAGACCGAAACTCTGGTTGAAAATGCTCTTATAACACCGAATCTGCTACGTGTCTGAATTGTGTTCAAGATACGAGTGCCAGCGTTGGAGGCCAAAGGGATCACTGGATTTGTTGGTATTAAATTATTAATTGATTATTTTTAATTAAATATTAGAGGAAATGGCACACGCTTCGAAAATATGAGAGCCATAACCTTTACTTACCAATTTGTTTGTTTTTTACCCCCCTTATATTGATGCTTCGGAAATTGCTTATTGCCTTGTTGCCTTGTTCTCATCACACATTTGCATATTATTAATTTTTATATAATGTAGTATTTTCTTCGCTAAGATGAGTGAAAAATGGTATTAAAATCTAGCATTGTTAAATTTTTATATTAATTGGGCAATTAACAAAGAGTTATATATATAAGCTTAAATGAGGTTCCAGTCAAAAACTAATTGGTGATAAGTGGAGTAATGCACAAGCTTATTTCCATACTCAAACCCTTCAATTTTATTAATATGGGACAACACCCACTTTATATTTTGTATTTTTATCAATATGTGACAATATCTACTTTCATACTCCAACAAGCATCGAATATGTTTTCAAGTATGTGTAAGAGAATCGTCTTTAATAAGATATAAAAAGTTATAAATAATTTTATTCAAGAAGTATGTTGAATATGTTTTCAATGAACTTAATTTACATCCTAGTATTCGACAAAAAAGTGGATGATTAGTTCATAAATTATTTTAATACCATCACTTATCCAGGTTAGAAAACGTTGAAGGTGATTTTTTTTAAAATATGTGAAAAGTGGATTAAAAATCAAAACTATGATTTGCTACAATTATAAACTATGGAAACGATTATTATTGATCCATATTTGACTATAAGATATTATAAAAACAAATAGACACATATGCCCTTAAAATGAAAGGCAAAAAAAAAAAGGAAATGAAGAACCTGAAGAAACTACTTAAACCTGTGATAGAGAAATATTATCAAGCATGAGAAGACATAAATTACTTTTATTTACTTGCTTGTCTTTGTAGGTGCAAACGTTTTATGTTTATATAGTACGCGCATGCCATGTTAGTCCTTCTATGCCCTAGCTGTGTATTACTTGGAATCCAAGCAAGGAGAAGAGTCCTATTCTAGGACCCATATAGGAAACAATATCTAGGAAAAAAATTAGAAGAATAATTGCTAAATAATAGCTTTTCGTAATACTCCCCCTCAAGTTGGAGTGTGGGAGTTAGCCAGACCCAACTAGACCTGGCAAAACTGACCCGAGACCTGAAACCCGAACCGAATGACCCGGACCCATACCCGACCCGACACGCGAAATATGCTCACCCGAAAGTGAACCCGAAACCCGAAATCCGAATTGACCCGACCCGAACCATACCCGACCTGAAATTTTCAGCAAAGTTGCTTGCTTGGACATGACGAGCGTATTTCACCAAAAATTAGTTGACCCGAAATCGACCCGACCCAAACCATACCCGACCCAAACCGAAACGACCCGAAATGTCACTTAACCAGAACATGACCCGACCCGAACATTACCCGACCCGTACCCGAACCGAATGACCCATTTGCCAGGTCTAGACCCAACTTGCCCTTGAGATATTGGACCTGTGCTTTGCCAAGTGCTTTGGTGAGTATGTCAGTAGGTTGGTGCTGAGAGCGAACATGAGCAAACGAAATGAGGCCTATTGCGAGCTTCTCTCGTACAAAATGACAGTCTAGTTCAATAAGTTTGGTGCGGTCGTGGATAATTCAGTTTTTTGCAATGTGCAGGGCTGCCAGGCTTTCACAGTAGAGTCTCCTAGGTTGAGAATGAAAGATGCCTAAGGATGCTAGAAATGTTCGCACCCACACGAGTTCACTAGTTGCCACTGCCATGGCTCTGTATTCGGCTTCGGCTAACAACCAGGACACTGTTGCCTGTTTCTTTGTATGCCATGATATAGGTGAGTGACCAAGTGTGATAAAGTAGGCACTTAAAGATCGTTGAGAGAGAGGGCAGGTACCCCAATCGAAGTCACAATAACCGTATAATTGTAGATTACTATTGGAAGAAGGAAAATACCTTCTCTTGTAGTGCCTTTCAGGTAGCGCACAACGCGTAGCGCGGCGTCCATGTGATCCGTTTTGGGTGAGTGCATAAACTGTAATAAGACATGGACGGCATAAGTAAGATCGGGCCTAGTTATAGTGAGGTAGATAAGCCGCCCAACCAAGCGTCGATACCGCACAACATCCTTAAGTGGGGGACCACTTGCCAATGCAAGTTTGTGATTTTCAGCAATAGGAAAATCAGTTGGCTTGGCCCCTAAAAGTCCACACTCGTCGATAATTTCAAGAGCATATTTGCGCTGACATAAGAACATCCCGTTAGGTCCACGGGCTACGTCAATACCAAGGAAATATTTGAGGGGTCCTAAGTCTTTGATGCTAAAACATTGATGCAAATAGGCTTTAAAGGTCGCAAAAGCAGCAATGTTATTACTTGCCAGCACAATGTCATCCACATAAACAAGGAGTGACATGAATACGTCCCCTTTGCGATACACAAAGAGGGAATAATTGACATAGGAGCGAATAAATCCATATTCACACAATTTTGTGGATAGCTTGGCAAACCATTGCCATGGGGCTTGTCGCAGGCCATATAAGGACTTCTTTAGGCGGCAAACTTTGGTAGTGTCCCTAGTTTTGAATCCAGGAGGCAACCTCATATATACTTCTTCTTCCAAGTCGCCATGTAAGAATGCGTTGTTCACGTCAGCTGATGAAGTTCCCAGCCCTTTGCAACTGTAGTGGATAGAAAAAGCTTGATGCCTGTCATTTTTGCAACTGGGCCAAATGTTTGATTATAGTCAAATCCTTCAACCTGATGATCGTCACGGATGACTAATTGTGTTTTCTACCGCTAAATGATGCCATTAGCATCATACTTCACTCGATATGTCCATTTATAGCTAATGAGGAGCTTGTCTGGAGGGAGTTCCTCAATCGACCAAGTCTCATTCTTTTCCAACGCTTCAATCTCTTCGGCCATGGCCACACGCCACTTAGGGTCTCGTGCTGCATCCTGGAACGATTTGAGCTCAACGACCCTTGTTATAGCAGCTAAAAAACATTGATAGGATGCAGAAAAATTGTTAGTCGAGACATAGTTAGCTATAGGATATCGTGCACCTGAGGCTCCTTGGTGGTGTGAGCTGGCGAGGGAGAGGAGTTGTGAGGTGCGGGGGTCATTGGGACATGCACTGTAGCACAAGTAGTCGGCGTAACGAACAGGATGCTTACTGAGTCTGGAGGGCCTACTCGGGGCTTGGGCTGCATCGGAGGTCAGTGTCGTATTGGAACCTGTTGGCCAATCATGATCGTGGGATCCAGTGGGCTGATGTGGGCCACTTCCATTGGGCTTTTGACTGACCCATTATGGGCTCGGTCCAGGCTCAACACGAGATTGCGGCTGGCCCAATTCTATGTCCGTGCTCGCTTTTGCCCATGAGACAAGGAGGCTCCCCCTTGCTTCGATCATCGGCGACCCATGATTTACTACTTGATGTATATAGCCTCACCAATCACTCCAAACACACAAGGCTCACGTATGCTAGCAACGAATTTGTAACTTGGAAAGATAGTGAATGCAAGCAAGGGATAGATAGGCAAGATCTTAAGACAAGAGATAATCCAAAAGCAGCCACTCTTGCTAAGAACTTGGGCAATCTCCTTAAACCAATTAGGATACAGAATTGAATCACCACCCAATTGATACAAGGAGACCTAGAACACCACTTGAGGAGCCAATCTCAAGATATAGAAATAGGGATTTGAGGAAGAAAGAGTGTTTGAACTCAATCCTGAAATTATACTTGATAATTGATGATTGCTTGATCAAAACAAACTAAGCTATGGCCCTTTTATAGGGCTGGCCTTACATATGAATAGACACAAACACAAATTACTAGGCTAACATAGGAAATGCAAGAGACAAAGTACAAGGAAACTAAAAAAAATAACAATGTAGCATGGATAATTAAGTCTTGAACCATGAATCATCAGCTTGGAGACTAGATTAAACTCATTTTCCCACCCAGTACATGATGTATCAGCCTTGGGAGTTAGAGGGACGTGGTTTAAGTCCTCTGAACAGAAGTTTCTTCATGCATTAATTGCTCCTAGTTGTCAGCGCGTTCACACAGCAGCAGGGCCAGATTCAATGAGCCATATCTCTCTTGTTTGTGATCCAAATTCGATGATTCAGGCGTCAAATGAAAGCTTGAAGAGTCTACTTTCCAATGGAAAAAGTTTCACTGGATTTGGATTAGGTTTTTGGGAGAAATGGGTTGTAGAAGCCAGAAGGTCGAAACTAGACTGGATTCTGGCCAGTTTACTTGTGGGCTTTATTTGATCAACCAAATGGACTCCAAATGACTTGAAACTTTTTTTATTTGAAAGATGACTTCTTAGGATTGACAAGGGTGAAGGTTCCCATTAGGATTCCCGAGGTCTTCTTGCTGTAAAAGGTGCACAAAACCGGACCTGTTTTCGGTCGAACTGGACAGTAGGGTATGGTTATGAGTTAAGGCATTTCTTATCAAGGCGTGGATTTGCTTGACCTCCTTGTTAAGCTATAATTCATGCATTATTTTTTTAATTTTTTTGAGTATATTATATATATTATTTCATCTAAATTGTTTTATTTTATATATTTTTCAGGGTTAATATTAAATTAATAAAGAAGAGAAGAGAGGGAATCAAAGCTCGATTTTTACACACTTGGCTACAAGACGGTCCAAAAATAATAATTATGAAAATTATTATTTTCATAATTATTATATTGGATTAGGGTTTCAAGAGTTGGTGAAAAGAAAGAAGTCTTGAACAAGAAGAAACCTAAGGTGGAAGGAGAAGAAAACCCTAGAAGCTAAACCCTCACCCTATTAAACCATAACCCCACGCCATCCCCATCTCTCTCCATCACCAACATCATAATTCATCACCATCTTCTTCTTATGATCACCATCTTCATACAAAAACAAAGCCACGTCTCCCTCCATCAACCTCACTCCAATCTCCACAAACCCAAAACGCCCAACCCCTCAATTGCGGCTATTTGCTTCTAAAAAAGGAACCCATACCTCACCTCACGATCCCTTCACATCATCTTCATCTCTCATCACCATCCTCTATCATTCTCACGCATCCAAGACTAATCTCCTCACCATCCCAGCTCCTCACACCCCTCTTCTTCCTCCTCTTTATTCATCTCCATCGCATCGTC
>JACYFF010031956.1:89328318-89351394 GCA_017589665.1 Selenicereus undatus | reverse complement strand
TATTCTGATTTTATTTTTCTGGATTATTTATGGAAATATTTTTACTGTTTTATTTCCAGAATATGATTCATAATATTTAGGAGCATTATTGGGTATTTGTCTAGATTTTTATTCATTAGATTTTAATTATTTTAGAATTATTAAGATTGGACTTAATAAATTAGATTAGTAAAATCATTTAGGATTAAACTAGCCTTTTATAACAATTTTTCCTCGTGGATCGATCCCTAATTCCCTATGCTATAAATATTGTTTAATAACCGAAGTAGTGGTTAAATTTGTAACTCTCGACAGGCTTTACACTCCTTGACATTCCTCTTACCCTCCTTCTCTTCCTTAGTGGCATTGGACGCCTTGGCTTGATGGTCTCCATCATTCTCCCCGGCTAGATTGAAGCTTGACCTCAAATTCGGAAGTTCCTCATGCTCATCATAATATGGACTGAGGTCAGCCATATTGAAGGTGGCGAATAGTCCATAGTCACTAGGAAGGTCAATTTAGTAAGCATTGGGGCCAATTTTCTCAAGGACCTCAAAAGAACCATTTGATCTCGGCATTAGCTTGGATTTGCGCTTGTTAGGAAACCTTTCCTTCCTCAAATGGATCCATACCAAGTCTCCTGGCTGGAAATGGGCTTCTCTTTTGTGCTTGTTTGCTTGCTTCATGGCTTGTTCATTGGACTTACCAATCCTATCTCGCACTTGAATATGCAATTCTTGAATCTCCTTGGCTCTCTTCTTGGCCTCCCAACTGAATTTGGTGAGATTTGAAATGGGAGTGAGGTCCAATGGACTCCTTGGATTCTGTCCATACACTACTTGAAAAGGGAAGAGGTGGGTGGCCTTGCTAGGTGCTCGATTGAAGGCAAATTCCGCATAGGGTATCAACTCATCCTACCCTTTTATACTCTTCTTGACAAGGACCCTAAGCAAGGTGCCCAAAGTCCTATTAGTCACTTCCGTTTGTCCGTCGGTTTGGGGGTGGCAAGTGGTGCTGAATTTGAGTTGTGTACCCATCTTCCTCCATAAAGTGATCCAAAAATGGCTAAGGAACTTGTTGTCCCTATCCAAAACCATGCTTTTGGGAATACCATGGAGTCTTACAATCTCTCTAAAGTAGAGATTAGCAATGTGGGAAGCATCATTGGTGGTATGGCATGGGATGAAATGAGCCATCTTGGAAAACCGATCTACCACTACCATGATTGAATCCTTGTTCCTTTGAGTTCTTGGTAATCCCGTGATAAAGTCTAAACTCACATCCTCCCATGGAGCTTGAGGTATGGGAAGAGGAGAGTATAGGCCTTGAGGTAAGACATGGCTTTTGGCCATTTGACATATGGAGCATCTCTTCACAAAGTGCTCAACATCCTTGGACATGTGCAGCCAATAGTAGTGTTCTTTGAGCATGGCACAAGTCTTCTCTACCCTGAAATGTCCAGCTAGAGCCCCTCCATGAAGCTCTTGAATAAGAAGTTCCCTGAAGCCACACTTAGGGATGCAAAACTGGGATCCTTTGAACAAGAAACCTTCTTCTAAATGAAATAGTCCTTGAGCACGCTTGAAACACTTCTCATGTATTTCTTTGAAGTCTTCATCAGTAGGATACATGTCCTTTAGAATCTCAAAGCCAAGAACTTTAGTACTTAAAACAGAAAGTAAGAGATACATCCTTGAAAGTGCATCTGCTCCTTTGTTCAATTTGCCAGCTTTATGATGGATTATGAAGTGAAAGGATTGGAGATACTCAACCCATTTAGCATGCCTTGGATTGAGTTTGTGCTACCCTTAAATGCATTTCAAGGCCTCATGATCGGAATGTAAAATGAATTATCCTCCAACTAGGTAGTGCCACCAATGCTCCAATGCTCGGACTATTGCATAGAACTCCTTGTCGTAGGTAGAGTACTTTCTCTTAGCCTCGTTTAGGTTTTCACTAAAGTATGCTATAGGCCTCTTTTCTTGGGACAAGACAGCCCCAACTCCAACTCCCGAAGCATCACATTCCACTTCAAAGATCTTGGAAAAATCAGGTAAGGCCAAAACGGGTGCACTTGTGAGCCTCCTCTTGATCTCTTCAAAGGCAAATTGGGCTTGATCTGACCACTTAAATCTTTTTCCTTTTAGCACCTTGGTCATAGGGGAAACAATGGTGCTAAAATCTTTTACAAATCTTCTATAGAATGAGGCCAAGCTATGAAAACTCCGAACTTGGTGAATTAATGTAGGTACGGGCCACTCTTGGATGGCCTTTATTTTGCTTTCATCAACATGAATCCCTTGGGCAGAAACAACATATCCCAAAAAGATCACTTGAGGAGTGAAGAAATGACACTTCTCAAGGTTTCTATAAAGCTTCTCATTGGATAGGATGGTGAGTACCTCACGGAGATGTTGAACATGTTCCTCCTTACTTTGGCTATAGATGAGTATATCGTCAAAATAGACAACAATAAATTTTCCAATCACTGGTTTGAGTACTTGGTTCATCAATCTCATGAAGGTGCTAGGGGCATTAGTCAAGCCAAAGGGCATGACTAACCATTCATACAAGCCTCCATTGGTTTTGAAAGCCGTTTTCCATTCATCTCCTTGATATATTCTGATTTGGTAGTAGCCACTTCTAAGATCAATCTTGGAAAAGATGGCGGCTCCATGAAGTTTATCAAGTAAATCCTCCAACCTTGGAATAGGATAGCGGTATTTGATTGTGATCTTGTTGATTGCACGACTATCCACACACATCCTCATGCTCCCATCCTTCTTAGGCACAAGTAAGGCTGGGATAGCACATGGACTCAAACTCTCTCTAATCAATCCCTTGGAGAGAAGATCATCCACTTGCCTTTGTATTTCTTGAGTTGCTTGTGGGGTCATTCTATAGGCTGGTTTGTTTGGGAGAGTAGAGCCGGGAATGAGGTCTATTTTGTGTTGGATGGACCTTTGTGGTGGTAAACCGTGAGGGATTTCTTGTGGAAAAACATGCTGGAAGGTTTGGAGAAGTGGGGTAAATAAAGGATGAGCATGGGTAGTAGGCTCTGGCCGCTCTGACTGCATCAAAATCAACTCTTTAAAAGGTTCAAATTCATGGTGTTGGGATTTTAGAAGAGTGGTAAGGAAGACATCCATATAGGGGTTGTCTTTGGGTTTAGGAGAGGGGGCAGATTTGAGAGGAGTTAGGGTGATATTTTTGTGGTCTTTATAGAAGGTATACGTGTTCATCCGGCCATCATGCATGACACTTCTATCAAAGAGCCAAGGTTTCCCCAATAAGATATGGCAAGCATCCATGGGCACAATATCACACCAAATCTCATCTTTATAGTTCTTGCCAATTGAAAGAGAAATAAGATAACGAGAAGAGATTTGCATACCCTTACCTTGATTGAGGCATTGAATAGTGTAGGGCTTGGGATGGGGTGTGACCGTAAGCTTGAGCTTGTCCACCATGGTTTTGGATGCAACATTGGCACAACTCCCTCCATTAATGATGAGTGAGCATACCTTGCCTCCCACGGTGCATCTGGTGTGGAAAATGGCCTCTCTTTGTTCCATGTCATCTTGAGTAGCAAAGCCACTCAAAGCTCTCCTGATCACCAAAAGTTCGCCTTCGTCCGGTCCCTCATCAACTTCCTCTACATTTTCAGCCAAGTACACCGTCGTTCCTTCCTCCTCCTCATTTGGCTCCTCAAAAGAAGCTTGATATTTAGCAAGGGATACCACTCTTTTGTTAGGGCATTCAGAAGCAAATTGCCCTAGGCCTTGGCATCTAAAACATCGAATCTTTTCCTTGGGCTTGGGAGGTAATTTTGTGGAGGCTATGGGGGCGCTAGGGGGGTATTTTTGGATAGTAGGGGGGTTTGAGGCTTAGGGGTAAAGTAAGGTGGTCTTTGAGAGGGAAAAGGTCGTGGGGTAGGCTTGGACAGGGCTCCCTTTCCTTTGGATTTTCTTTGTTGCTCAACTTTGTAGGCCAAAGAGCTTAAGTCATCAAGGGAAGTATAGGGGTGCAATTCCCCAATATGAGCAATATGTTCATCCAATCCACTTAAATACCTCACCATAGTTTAAGCATCATCTTCCCTCAAATCACATTTCAATAGGAGCTGTTCAGACTCCCTAGTGTACTCCTCTACACTCTTATTCCCTTGTTTCAAATGATGAAGTCTCAAGTAGTTGTCTTGAAGGTAATAAGAAGGTAGAAACTTAGACTTAAGTTTGTCCCTCATTTTACTCTAAGTTTTGATTTTCCCCTTTCCTTTTCTAGCTCTTTTAGCCACTAGGTTAGCCCACCAAATGGATGCATACTTTCTAAGCTTGAGAGCAACAAGTTTTACCTTCTTGTCCTCCGGAATGTCATTATATTCAAAGACTCTCTCAACGGTTTGAAGCCAATCCAAGAAATAATCTGGATCCAGTTGGTCTTCAAATTCAGGGCTATCAACTTTGAAGTCACCATAGCTGCCTTCACGCCTTCCATGGGGTCTTCTAATGGAGCCTCGTTCACTTGAATTCCCTTGGACGCTGTTTTCCTCCCTCTCAGACTCATCAGAATCAACACGGGTGTGGTACCTGTTAGGGTTCTGCTCCACCTCCTTTTCTCTTTTAAAAGTTAGTTGAGTTGCGTTTGGAGGTACTTAACTTGGGCCTCCATCTCAGCCTTTTCTCTAAGAGCTTGCTCGGCAACTTGTTCCGAAGTGAGACTAGACGACATTCTGGCCGGCATTGAAATGGGTTCTTTGAGGATTATGTGTTCGTGGAGGGCTAGATAAGCAAAAGGAGCATGACCTAGGGGTGGCACGGTCGTGCTCAATGGCACGGTATGTTCGTGCCAAAATTCTGATTGGCATGGTGAGAGAATTCAGGCGAGGCACGGTCGTGCTTAGTGGCACGGTGTGGACGTGCCCGATTTCTGCCGGGTGCCGAGGGAATTTCGAGTTTTATGGTTTGTGTTTGGGATGGAAGCACAGCAAAGATTGTAGCCTAAGCTCTTATACCAAATGATGTATATAGCCTCACCAATCACTCCAAACAAACAAGGCTCGCGTATGCTAGCAACGAATTTGTAACTTGGAAAGATGGTGAATGCAAGCAAGGGATAGATAGGCAAGATCTTAAGACAAGAGATAATCTAAAAGCAGCCACTCTTGCTAAGAACTTGGGCAATCTCCTTAAACCAATTAGGATACAGAATTGAATCACCACCCAATTGATACAAGGAGACCTAGAACACCACTTGAGGAGCCAATCTCAAGATATAAAACTAGGGATTTGAGGAAGAAAGAGTGTTTGAACTCAATCCTAAAATTATACTTGATAATTGATGATTGCTTGATCAAAACAAACTCAGCTATGGCCCTTTTGTAGGGCTGACCTTACATATGAAAAGACACAAACACAAATTACTAGGCTAACATAGGAAATGCAAGAGACAAAGTACAAGGAAACTAAAAAAAAAAAAGTATCATGGATAATTAAGTCTTGAACCATGAATCATTAGCTTGGAGACTAGATTAAACTCATTTTCCCACCCAACACATGATGTATCAGCCTTGGGAGTTAGAGGGACGTCAGTTAAGTCCTCTGAACAGAAGTTTCTTCATGCATTAATTGCTCCTAGTTGTCAGCGCGTTCAGACAGCAGCAGGGCCAGATTCAATGAGCCATAACTTTCTTGTTTGTGATCTAAATTTGATGATTCAGGCGTCAAATGAAAGCTTGAAGAGTCGAATTTCCAATGGAAAAAGTTTCACTGGATTTGGATTATCCGTTTGGGAGAAATGGGCCGTAGAAGCCAGATGGTCCAAACTGGACTGGATTCTAGCCGGTTTACTTGTGGGCTTTATTTGATCAACCAAATGGACTCCAAATGACTTGAAACTTTTTTTATTTGAAAGCTGAATTCTTAGGCTTGACAAGGGTGAAGGTTCCCATTAGGATTCCCAAGGTCTTCTTGTTGCAAAAGGTGCACAAAATCGGGCCTGTTTTCGGTTGAACTGGACAGTAGGATATGGTTATGAGTGAAGGAATTTCTTATCAGGGCGTGGATTTGCTTGACCTCCTTAACATTCCTCTGACCCTCCTTGTCTTCCTCAGTGGCATTGGACCCCTTGGCTTGATGGTCTCCATCACTACTGTCCCCGACGGTTGCTGAAGGGATCATGTGAGGTAAGGAAAGGTTCAGCTAGTCGTGAAGGAGTGTGTGGTTCTCTGGGTTGCACCATGGTTGCGAATGGAAAAATGTTCTTGTGGAAGATGACGTCGTGGCTCACAAAAGTTTCCAATCCCTTTTGGCTAAAGGGATAGCCCACAAACAAGCACCTCCTCCCCCTAGGGGAGAACTTGTCCTTGATTTTCTTGTTATGTGCAAAGCATAGGGTGCCGAATACCTTCATATGATCATATGAGGGCGTTTTACGATAAAGCATCTCATATGGTGTCTTTCCGTCCAACAGTTTGCTAGGCGTTCGATTGATCAAATAGACGGTCGTAAGCACACATTCACCCCAGAACTTGGCAGGGAGACTAGCTTGAAACAGTAGGGCTCAAGCTACATTCAAAACGTGCCTATGTTTTCTTTCAACCCTACCATTCTGTTGTGGTGTGTCCACACAGCTACTTTGGCACAAGATTTTGTGTTCTTCATAGAACTGTTGCATGGGCTTGGAGGTGAGTTCGGATCCATTGTCGCTTCGTATGAATTTAATCAGGGTCCCAAATTGATTTTGGATCATAATATTAAAATCTCTAAACAATTTGCTGGTTTCGGCCTGATTAATTATTAAGTACACCCAAGTTGCCCGACTTGCGTCATCAACTATTATGAGAAAATAGAAAGCCCTACAAGATGATGCTTCCTTACAAGGCTCCCAAATATCGCAATGAACAAGATTGAAAACAAACTCAACTTTATTTGAAATTTTTGAAAAAGAAATTTGTGCTTGTTTGGCCCGATGACAAATCTCACACACATCTCCTTAACATTACTACTAATTACTCATGAATTATTTGGTAACAGAGATAAAATTGCACGGGATGGATCTCTCAGTCGTCTATGCCATAGATGATCAGTGTTGACAGCATTGACTTGTGGCTTGTCCAGTGACCTATCCTTGAAGTAGTAAAAAATCCTCCTCGTTGCTCACCCACACCAATCGAAGTCCTCAAAATACAGTTCTGCAATACACAAAAGTCATCGAAAAAGTTGACACTACAGTTTAGCTCCTTACATAATTTTACCATTGAAATGAGATTGCATTGAAGCAAGCGAACATATAGAACTTTACTCAATTTGATCCGTTGTCCCAACATCACAGAGCCTTCATCGTTGGCCATGGTGTGTGTCCTATTTAGTAAGTGTTCGAGCCAAAAATGAGCTACTTTTAGGATACTTTTACACCTATTTTATGCTCGTTATAATCGTATTTTCAAGGGTTTTTTTTTAATTTTGTTTTGTTTTGTAGGTTTTGAATAATTTTTGAAAAATGCAATGAAATGCGGGAAAAAGATGATGAAAATGCTGGAAAATGAAAATTGGGCCGAATGGACACGAACTCAACCCAAAAGCTCTTTTGTTGTTTGGCCCAATTGAAAAAAAAATTAAAAAAAAGGAAATCAGCCCAATTTAATCAGCCCAACTCCCTCTCTCACGTGCCTGGCGCGTGATCAAGTTCTCTCCCCAGCCTGGCTTGTGCAACTCACATGACTCTCACATAAACCCCCTCCCCTTCTTCTTCTCTCTCATCATGGTGAAATCCCAGAACTAGAGAACCCCCGAGACCCCATCCTCACCATCTCAACTCTCCACCATCTTCATCTCCTCTGTTCTCATCTCCTCATCCTTCTGTCTCTTCGAACTGCCAGCACATTACGCCAGCGCATGATGCCAGTATCAACACCACCTTTGCTGTCCCCATCTTCGCCATCCACGACTTCCCCAATCGAACGGTTGAAACGAAGCAGCATTCGGGTATAAATCGAAGCAACCGACGCCATTGAAGGAGGTTAGGCAATTTTAGGGTTAGATTAGGTTTAATTTAAGTTTAGATTTAGTTTTAATTTCGATTTTTTTCGATTTTCAGAGTTAGGGTTTCATGAATTTCGGTTAGAGTTTGATGTAATTATGCGTTAATTTCGTAATTCCCAGTTGTAGTTCACAAATTTAGCTTGTTTTCGTAAGAGTTGGGTGTGGTTTCATTGAATTTTAGTCACAACTTTCCTCCCTCTCCCCTGTTTTCGTTTGTGAATCAACCATGGTGTTTGGCTATTAATGGTAGTCGTTGAAGCTCCATCATGGTTTGAATCGTGGTTTTTGCTTGGCAAATTTTGCACCCTGTCCCCCCTGTTGCGGTTTCCCCTGTTTAGAAGCAGAGCGTGTCTAGTCTTGGGTTTGCTTTCAATTGCTAGGTCGGTTAATATGATTTTGTGCTGCTTGATTCTCCCTCTCCTTGATTTAGCTTGGTTTGAGTTACTATTTTGTTGATTAATCGGATTGATGATTGATTTTGGTTGATTATTTCAGTTTGGTTTCGTTGATTATTCAGGTGAATTGTAGATTTTGGTTGGTTGATTATTCTGGTTGGTTGAGCTGGGTTTGAATATGATGATGGGTTGTTTAGTTGCCTTTGATTGTAGGTTGTTTTAGGTTATTCCGGATTTTAGTAGCTTGTTGATGATAATGGTTGAATGATTTCGTATGTCCCATTCCCCTGTTTGCTTCCGTTTTGCCTTGCTAGTGTGGTTCTGTTCAGTTGTTTAGCCTTAGATTAGGTTCTGTTTTGATTCTAGTATGCCATTATTTGGTTAAAACAACAGTAATTTCAATGAGTAAATGTCTATTCCTTTAGTCTCATTTTACCTTGTTATTATGTTTATCTAGTAAAGCTCAATGACGCAGGTTTGTATGTCAAGTAAGTTTAGAATAGGGTATATAAGTATAGGGTATATAAGTACTTAGTTTTGAACAATTTTCATTTAGCTTGAATACTTTCTTTATTTGGTTTGCATTTTGGAAAGTGTGAAAAAGAGATAAAATAAGTAGTTGCTTTAGCCTATTTCAATGTTAGGATAATTTAATTTTGTTTAGAATAATTTAGTTAAACGTGACTTTAATCTCTTCCATCGTCCTTGTGGAGACGACTCTCAAGTACTACAACGAAAGTTGTACGCTTGCGACCCTTTTTATTTACACTCAAAGTGTACCCAACAAGTTTTTGGCGCCGTTGCCGGGGACGACGGTATAAGATTAGGTCATATTTTCATTTTCGTAGCTACTTTTGTATTCGTTGCTTTGTTTTGGTTCGGTTTATTAGTCATTGTGTTTTGATCTGTTTAGTTTTGCTTTTGATCTCCTCCTTTGTTATATTTCCTTTTGTTTTCTAGTTGTTTAGTTGATTTGGTTTATTTTGCTCTGTTTTTGTTCGTTTTGTTCATTTCATTTAGTTGTAATTTGTTTTATTCTGGTTTATTAGTCACCTCTCACTCACTCACTTTCTAACTTTATTTTGGTATTGTTTGCTAGTGTAGTTATTTCTTGAAATTCAAAAATCCAAAAACATGAGAAAAACTTCAAAATCACTAAAAAAATTGAAAAAGCCTAAAATCCAAAAAAATAGTAGAAAAGGAAAAGGACCAAAAAAGAGGATTTCTGTTGGTAAAGGTGTGGGGTTTTTATGATTAGTTGGGTTAGAGACGCTGAAGATCAACAACTTGTTAGGAGTGAGCCTGACCCTAACATAGAACTCGAACCTGAACCTAAGCTTGAATTAGAAAACATGGCACAAGAGAGGACTTTGAGTGATATTTTCTATCCTCCTAGGACTACTTTGTCATCATGTTTTGTTATGTCTGTTCTTACACCAAATGTGACCTTCGAATTGAAAACTCATTATAGTCAGATGCTCCCTAAATTCACAAGTTTAGAGGATGCTTGTTTGTTTTTAAGGGAATTCGAAGAAGTTTGTTCTATGATGCATTTTCTAATATTCCCATTGATATTGTGCGAATGAAATTGATTCCTTTTGTTTTGAAATATTTTGCTAAACAATGGATGTATGACTTGGCTGCTAATTCTGTTACTTCTTGGAATGATTTTGTAAGATTGTTCTTAAGAAAATATTTCCCTAATGCAAAGACGGTTAAGCTGAGAAATGAAATCAATCAATTTGTACAACTTGATAGGGAATCATTTTGGAAATATTTTGATAGATTCAAAACTTTGTTGGCTCAATGTCCCCATCATGGTTTAGACCAAGCACATTTGTGCTAGATTGTATATGAAGGACTTGACTAACAGACTAGGACCATAGTAGACTCCATGTGTCAGGATGGTTTTCTTTCTAAAAGTCCTATAGCTGCTTGGGAGTTTCTAAAGGACTTGGCTGAGAAAACCATGCAGTGAAAAACCGCTCGTGATGACAGCCTAAGTTCCAGGTTGGCAAGGGGTGGATCGCATTCAGTCTCTGATGTGAGTCATTTAGAGTCTAAGATTGTTGTATTAGAAAAACATGTTAAAGGGATTATCTCCCCAGATGTCCCAATTATCTCAGACTTCTACAATGTCTTGTTCATATTGTCAAGCTTTAGATCATTTATTGAGTGCTTGTCCTTACGTTGCTCATCAGTTAGTAACTGAACAAGAACAAGCAAGTATGGTTTTCCAGAGACCTAAGAATGATCCTTTTTCCCCTTATTACAACCCAGGGTGGAGGAATCACCCTAATTTTTCATAGAATAGTGGACCTAATGTTGTGGTTCCTAATTCCCAGCCCGGGATGTTTTCGGGAAACAATTCCCAACACATTTCTCACCCTTCACACTCTTTTCAAAGACTGGCTTTCTTAGGTGCGCCTAATGCACCTAGACCTCCACCTCCTGTAGCTTAAATTCAACCTCCTCCAGGTTATACTGACATTGATAAATTAGAGACGAGAATTAATAACAATGTGAAGAGAATGACTAATGCTAACATGGAAAAAATGATGAGAATGATGACTGAGCAGTTCTCCCAGTTAGCATCATCTTCTAGGGAACCGGGTACTTTTCCGAGTCAACCTGAGGTGAACCCCAAGGGTCATGCCTCCTCTTCTTCTGGTAACCCTAATGAGTCGGTGAAAAAGATGAATGCGGTTATATCTATCTGTTCTGGGCGAGAGGTTGATAACCAAGTGAGGAATCCTAATGAACCTTGTAGGTTTCCTCATTAGTTTTTTCAGAATTCTTCCCCCTCTTCTACTTCAGATACTGGTCCATCCAGGCAGTTAGGGGATACTCCTGATGGTGTTCCCAATGCTTCAGATAGTCCTCCCTCTTAGTCACCCTCCGAGGAAGAGGAGCCCCAAGGAAAAGACTCATCTAGCTTAGCAAGTTCTTCACCTCCTAAGAGTTCTTCTTCCCCTTCTTATGAGAAAATCCATATGCCTTTGCCTCCTTTCCCCCATAAGTTGAAGAAGAAAGATCAGGATCATATTGAGAAGATGAGAGAGACTTTCTCTCAAGTTAAGATCAACTTTCCCTTGCTTGATGCTATTCAGCAGATGCCTCCTTATGCTGGATTCTTAAAGGACCTATGTACTACAAAGAAAGCAACTAGTGTACCTAAGAAGGCTTTCTTGACTTCTGGTGCTAATTCTATTCTCTCTCAGATACTAGTAAAGTATAAGGATCCTGGTTGCCCTACTGTGTCTATAGTCATAGGGGACCAACTCATTCACAGAGCATTGCTTGACTTAGGGGCTAGTGTTAATTTGATTCCCTTTGCTGATTATGAGAGGCTAGAGTTAGGTGACCTGAAACCTACCAAGATGATCATTCAGTTGGCTGGTAGATAGACTAGGGTACCTAGGGGGATAGTTAAGGATGTGTTGATTAGAGTGGGTGAATTTATTTATCCTATAGATTTGGTTGTGATTGAAATTGAAAAGGTGTCCAATCTAGCTAATCAGGTTCCTGTGATTCTAAGGCGTCCCTTCTTGGCCACTGCCAATGCCCTCATTAACTGCAGAAATGGTATGATGAGACTATCTTTTGGCAATATGACTGTGGAATTGA
The DNA here is from genome assembly GCA_017589665.1 of Selenicereus undatus. Taxonomy (NCBI): domain Eukaryota; kingdom Viridiplantae; phylum Streptophyta; class Magnoliopsida; order Caryophyllales; family Cactaceae; genus Selenicereus; species Selenicereus undatus. The sequence goes on along the minus strand of JACYFF010031956.1, from coordinate 89,339,351 downwards.
ATATCTTTAACATGCAAAGACAACCTTCTGGATTTGATGATATGGAATTTTCTACTCTCAACTGGGTGGGAGATTCTGCATTTGATGATGCTTTGGATGATGTGCTTGCTACTGAGTATGAGTTATTTCTGATAGATGATGAGCCTGAATATGATGTGTTTGAGTTTGGCGACTTATGCTCTACTACTGACTGTTTGCTCACTGCTATGTCCAAATCTGTTGTTCAATCCGTTTCCCCTGTTGTTCTTGAATTGAAACCCCTTCCTGATTCTCTCAAGTATGCATTCTTAGGACCTGATGAATCCTTACCTGTTATTATAGCTTCTGATTTGGATTGGGACCAAGAGGACAAACTTATTTCCTTGCTTAGAGAGAATAAGGAAGCTCTAGAATGGACTCTAGGGGATATTAAGGGCAAAAGTCCTTCTGTTGTGCAACATAGAATCCATTTAGAGGACCATGCTAAGCCCTACTGTGATCGACAAAGATGTTTGAATCCCACTCTCCAGGAGTAGTCAAGAAGAAGGTTTTGAAATGGTTAGATCATGGGATCATTTATCATATTTCCGATAGTGAATGGGTTAGCCTTGTTCAAATCATTCCTAAAAATATCGGTATCACCGTGATCAAGAACGATAAGAATGAGTTAATCCCTACCCGAGTTCAATCTGGGTGGCGAGTATGCATAGATTATCGAAAATTAAATGCTGCTACTAGAAAAGACCATTTTTCCCTTCCGTTGTTAGACCAGATGCTAGAGAGATTGGCTGGACACTCCTTCTATTACTTCTTAGATGGATATTCCAGTTATACCCAAATCTCTATTGCTCATGAGCATCAGGAGAAGACTACTTTCACTTGCTCATTTGGAACATATGCTTTTAGAAGAATGCCTTTTGGACTGTGTAATGCCCCTGCTACCTTTCAAAGGTGCATGATTTCCATTTTTTCAGATTTAGTTGAGCAATGTATGGAAATTTTCATGGATGATTTCTCCGTGTTTGGATCATCATTTGATGATTACTTATCTAATATAAGAAAAGTGTTACAAAGGTGTAGGGAGAAAAATTTGACCTTGAATTAGGAGAAATGCCATTTTATGGTTAAAAAAGGTATAGTCTTAGGTCATATTATTTCCCAAGATGGAATTGAGGTAGACAAAGTTAAGATTGACCTGATCATCAATATTCCCCCTCCCACCAGAATGAAAGACGTGCGGTCTTTTCTTGGACATGCTGGCTTTTATCGACGTTTCATTAAAGATTTCAGTAAAATTGCAAAGCCTTTGTCCAATCTATTAGCTACGGATGTGCCATTCTATTTTTCTGAAGAGTGTCATGAGGCATTTTCTAAGTGTAAGAAGGCCCTCACCTCTGCTCCCATTCTCCATCCTCCCATTTGGGGAGAACCTTTTGCATTGATGTGAGATGCATCAGATTTTGCTCTTGGGGTTGTGTTAGGACAACGTATTGATAGGAAACCCCATGTGATTTATTATGCTAGTCACACATTGAATGATGCCCAACTGAATTACACTGTTATCGAAAAAGAATTTTTAGCTGTAGCCTTTGGTTTTGAAAAGTTTAGATCCTGTCTGATTGGATCACATGTGATTGTTTACACTGACCACTCTGCCCTTAAGCTCCTTCTCTCTAAGAAGGATGCTAAGCCTAGACTTGTAAGATGGATTTTGCTTTTGCAAGAATTTAATTGTGAAATCAAGGACAAGAAAGGTTATGAAAACCTTGTATCTGACCATTTGTCTAGGATCATCTGTGAGAGTGAGTCTAGTATCTCTGAGTGCTTCCCTGATGAGTAATTGTATGCTATTCACCCCGATCCTTGGTATGCTGATGTTGTGAATTACTTAGTTGCTGGTGGGATCCTTGAGGGTTGGACTAAGAATGACAAAGATAGGTTCTTACACCTTGTGAAGTTCTTTATTTGAGATGACCCCTATCTGTTTAAATATTGCTCTGACTAGGTCTTTAGGAGGTGCATACCCGACCATGAAATGAGAAGTGTCCTACCTTTTTGTCATGACTAGGAATGTGGGGGGCATTTTATTGGTAGGAAGACAGTAGCCAAGATTCTTCAATGTGGTTTTTACTGGCCGACTTTGTTTAGAGACACATTTGAATATTACAAGAGTTTCCCTAGATGCCAACAGCTGGGTAGGATAACCAGGAAAGATATGATGCCAGTGAACTGCATTCATTGTGGTGGAGGTTTTTGATGTGTGGGGCATTGATTTCATGGAACCCTTTTCAATATCTTTTAGGAATGAGTACATTTTGTTAGTTGTGGATTATGTTTCTAAATAGGTTGAGGCCATCCCTTCCGGGACTAATGAAGCTAAAGTGGTTGTAAAATTTCTTAGGGAGAATATCTTTGCTCGATTTGGTGTGCCCTGAGCCATCATTAGTGATCAGGGCACCAATTTTAATAATAGATCTTTTGATGCCTTACTGAGGAGGTATTCCATAATCCACAGACTTGCTACTCCCTACCACCCCCAAAGCAGTTGTTAGGTTGAAGTGTCCAATTGGCAAATTAAGCAGATTTTAGAAAAGACAGTGAATAGGCATAGGAAAGACTGGGTTGATAAGCTGATAGATGCTCTCTGGGCATACAGGACAGCTTTCAAGACTCCCCTCAATATGTCACCTTACAGGGTAGTTTATGGTAAGCCTTGCTATTTACCTGTGGAGATAGAGCACAAAGCTTGGTAGGCCATTATAAAGCTTAACTATGATTTAACTTAGGCCGGTGAAGAGAGACGACTGCAATTGAGTGAGCTCGATGAGATTAGAGCAGAGACTTATGAGAGTGCTCGACCGTATAAAGAGAGGGCAAAGTTGTTTCATGATCGACAGATTTTTAGAAAGGAATTTGCCCCATGAATGAAAATACTCTTGTACGACTCTAGGCTTCATCTATTTGTAGGGAAATTGAGGTCCCACTGGACGGGTCCTTATGTTATCTCACATGTTTTTTCCTATGGTGCAATTGAAATTCAGGATCCTCAGACTGGTGCCACCTTCAAAGTGAATGGCCAGCATTTGAAACCATTTCTAGAGCTACTGAGTGAAGAAGATGTGGAGTGCCTGATACTCTATGACTCGAGCCATGATCAGTGACTGAGATCTGAGATAGTTTGGGTGTGCTTAGCACCCAACGTGGTTTGCCAGAAACTTCTTCTCTTCTCTCTCCTTCCTTTTCTCTTTTCTTCTTTCTTTTATTTCAGTTCACTTTTGTATAGTTCACTATTTTCCTTATGATTGTTTGTTGTTTTGTTTTTTAGTCTAGTTTCTTAGGTTTTACTTTTGGTATTTTAGTGTCTACTCCACCCACAATGAGGACATTGTGAAGTTTTGGTGTGAGGGTGGGGTACCCCATGTGTACATATTTTTCTTTGAGAATTTTTTTTAGAAAAATCCAAAAAAAAAAGATTTTGATTTTCGTTGTTTTTGGGGACGTGTGTACTTTCTAATTAGCTTGAACCCCGTGCACTTTATTTATTAGCTTGTATATAAATAGGATGTGCATGATAAGTCTCCAACCTCAAATATGATATTCTAAGACCTAATTCTAACTCCAATTGTTCATTATAGTTGTGTAATCCAGTCCTTGTCTATTCATTCATCATTATTTTTAGGTCTTAGGTTTCCATGAATGATTCTCCCACTAGTTTGTGACACGATTACTCTGAAAAAAAATGAAGAAAAAGTGTATTATGAATAAAGAAGAAAAAAAGATAAAAAGAAAAATTTTGGAATGACAAGTATCCCTTTAAGGCATGCGCTACTGGGTGTTACCCTTTAAGGCAATATTGCTATTGGGATTGAGTCTAATTCTGGTAAATCTAAGCCCTGGGATGATGATACACTTGCACATAAGCACTAGGATGGGTTCACAACTTTGATGTTCAATGGGTGAAAATTAGTGCTCTGATGTCATTTAAGAGGTAGAGGGCTTTGAAGTACATTTTATGCATATGCAGGTCAATAATCGGGTACATGGGTGATTTAGCTGATTAGAATGTGTGCATATCTTTTCTAAATTTTGTACATATTTTCTTTGAAGAAAAACCCAAAAAGATTTTTCTTTATTTTTGGAATATTTTTTGTGGGTATTTCACTTGAAAACCCTCACGAGACCTCACTCGTTCACTTGGGAGACCGAGAGGTTTAAAGGGCTTGTTGCATACGCTAAACGCAACCGTGATTCCTATGAGAGTGAGTTAAGATTTTGTTTTTCGTATTTTTAATTTTTTTAGTTAGTTTAGTTATTTTACTCGATGACAAGCAAAATCTTGGTGTTGGGGTATTTAATCGTGCCAAAAATGAGCTATTTTTAGGATACTTTTACACCTGTTTTACACTCATTATAATCGTATTTTCAAGGTTTTTATTTAATTTAATTTTCTTTTGTAGGTTTTGAATAATTTTGAAAAAATGCAATGAAATATGGGAAAAAGATGGTGAAAATGCCGGAAAATAGAAATTGGGCCAAATGGACTCGAACTCAACCCAAAAGCCCTTTTGTTGTTTGGCCCAATTGAAAAACAAAATAAAAAAAAAAGGAAATCAGCCCAACTCCCTCTCTCACGTGCCTGGCGCGTGATCAAGTTCTCTCCCCAGCCTGGCATGTGCAACTCACATGACTCTCACATAAACCCCCTTCCCTTCTTCTTCTCTCTCATCTTGGTGAAATCCCAGAACCAGAGAACCACCGAGGCCCCGAGACCCCATCCTCACCATCTCAACTCTCCACCATCTTCATCTCCTCTGTTCTCATCTGCTCATCCTTTTCTCTCTTCGAACCGCCAGCACATCGTGCCAATATCAACACCTCCTTTGTTGTCCCCATCTTCACCATCCATGACTTCCCCAATCGAACGGTTGAAACGAAGCAGCGTTCGGGTATAAAGCGAAGCAACCGACGCCATTGAAGGAGTTTAGGCAATTTTAGGTTTGATTAGGTTTAATTTAAGTTTAGATTTAGTTTTAATTTCAATTTTTTTCGATTTTCAGAGTTAGTGTTTCATGAATTTCGGTTAGAGCTTGATGTAATTATGCGTTAATTTCGTAATTCCCAATTGTAGTTCACGAATTTAGCTTGTTTTCCTAAGAATTGGGTGTGGTTTCATTGAATTTTAGTCACAACTTTCCTCCCTCTCCCCTGTTTTCGTTCGTGAATCAGCCATGGTGTTTGGCCATTAGTGGTAGTCGTTGAAGCTCCATCATGGTTTGAATCGTGGTTTTTGCTTGGCAAATTTTGCACCCCGTCTCCCCTGTTGCGGCTTCCCCTGTTTTGAAGCAGAGCGGGTCTAGTCTTGGGTTTGCTTTCAATTGCTAGGGTCGGTTAATATGATTTTGGCCTGCTTGATTCTCCCTCTCCTTGATTTAGCTTGGTTTTTACTATTTTGTTGATTAATCGGGTTGATGATTGATTTTGGTTGATTATTTCAGTTTGGTTTCATTGATTATTCAGGTGAATGGTAGATTTTGGTTGGTTGATTATTCTGGTTGGTTGAGCTGGGTTTGAATATGATGATGGGTTGTTTAGTTGCTTTTGATTGTATGCTGTTTTAGGTTGTTCCAGATTTTAGTAGCTTGTTGGTGATAATTGCTGAATGATTTCGTATGTCCCATTCCCCTGTTTGCTTCTATTTTGCCTTGCTGGTGTGGTTCTGTTCAAGTATTGCTTTGTTTAGCCTTAGTTTAGGTTCTATTTTGATTCTAGCATGCCATTATTTGGTTAAAACAATAGTAATTTCAATGAGTAAATGTCTATTCCTTTAGTCTCATTTTACCTCGTTATTATGTTTATCTAGTAAAGCTCAATGATGCAGGTTTGTATGTCAAGTAAGTTTAGAATAGGTTATAAGTATAGGGTATATAAGTACTTAGTTTTGAACCATTTTCATTTAGCTTGAATACCTTCTTTATTTGGCTTCCATTTTGAAAAGTGTGAAAAAGAGATAAAATAAGTAGTTGCTTTAGCCTATTTCAGTGTTAGGATAATTTAATTTTGTTTAGAATAATTTAGTTAAACGTGACCTTAATATCTTCCATCGTGCCTGTGGAGACGGCCCTCAAGTACTACAGCGAAAGCTGTACGCTTGCGATCCTTTTTATTTACACTCAAAATTGACCCAACAAGTTTTTGGCAACCGATATGGACGAAATTTTCTTTGTCTCATGCATCACTTTTGGATCTCCAGTCATATGACATGAAGCTCCACGGTCAAACATCTAAGCAATATTACTTGATAATTTTTCGGTCCCGAGTTTCGGTGTTTTAATAAGGCTTGAGTAGCTTTTGAATATGCTCTGGGCTTATTCATGGAATTGACGCTGGGCCAAGGCCTGTTGGGCCACTGCTACTGGACGTTCCCTCTTTGGTCTGGGCCAGGGTTTGATTTACTGTTTCGCTGAAGCCGCGCCCACGTCCTGCGCTTGCTCGGCCAGCTTTTCTGCCTCGGTCTATTTGACCTCCTCGCCCACGTCCTCAAGTCCCCCAGTTCGGAGGGTACCCGATTAGTTCGAAGCATCCGTTCTCCGTGTGTCCTCGACGTCCACAGTGCTTGCATGTGAGTCTTTCTGCTGTAATCAGGTGCTCCTTGACGGCAAAGGCCACCATATTTTCAGTCCTATGATCTCTACCCATCATGAGCAGTTTATGATTCTCCTGCTGCTGCACCATATTAAAGATTCGATCAAGGGACGACAATGGGTCCATTGCCAAGATTTGGCTTCGTATATTGCCATACTCTTCGTCATTAAGTCCCATGAGAAATTGGTGTGTTTGCTCCTCCTCTAACATCTTTACTACTTTACCCCCAATGTTACATTCACACTTTCGACAAGTACATTGAGGAATTTTAGTGTAATTGGTTAATTCACTCCACATTCCCGTGAGTTTAGAGTAGAATTCAACTACATCTAATCCTTCCTGTTTACATTAAGCTATATCTGTTTTGAGTTGGTGGATTTTAGGGGTATTGGCCACCGCATACCTTTTTTGTAGATTTTCCCACATTGTCGCTGTTGTTTTGACATAGGCGATGCTTGTGCGCGGTTTTGGCTCAATGACATTGACAATCCAAGAACATATCATCGAGTTGACCATCTCCCATGCGTTCAACTCGCCAAGGTCGTCTCCTTTAGGTGTAGGCTTGGTTACAGTTCCATCTATGAACCCTAACTTGTTTGTGGATCTCAAGGCTGTTCGTACAGCCTTTTGCCATAAATCGTAATTTTTGCCATTGAAGATACTGAAGTGATTACCACTCTAGGACCTTCTGAAAGGTGAAGGTAGTAGGGGGATTGACTGTCGATTACAAACCTCTTTACTCCACTTATGGGTTTGATATCATGAAGAAACTACTTAAATGTGATAGAGAAATATTATAAAGCGTGAGAAGGCATAAATCAGTTTTATTTACTTGCTTGCCTTTGTGGGTGCAAACGTTTTATGTTTACATAGTACACGCATGCCATGCTAGCCCGTCTATGCCCTAGTCGTGTATTGCCTGGAGTCCAAGCAAGGAGAAGAGTCCTATTCTAGGACCAATATAGGAAACAATATCTAGGAAAAATATTAGAAGAATAATTACTAAATAATAGCTTTCCATAACAGAACCATAGGTAAATGGAGAAAGTTTTATCGTAAGTTCTTATTTTGAAACTACCAAATAGATAATTTAATAGAAGGGAGGTAAATCGGAACGCTACTAGTATTTTGGGGATAATTTTTTTATTATTTTTAATATCCTACTAGTATTGTGGGGGTAAATCATTTTCTTTGAATCTGGATTCTCCAGCATTCCATTAACCAAACTTACATAGCTGTGAAGACTTCATGAACTTGGAAATCCGCAGGAGTCATGAAGATTCCATACAGCGTAAAAGTTGAGCTTTGATTGTTGTCCAAAAGAATCTTGAAAATCATCTCATTTTCCCCTTTTCACACAATGTCATTAATTTTTTTCCAATAAAAAAAGGACACATTGTTTTGAAAAAACAAATGCTAGTTTAGATCAAGAATTTTATGAAATCAGGACTTGGGGACGTTCTATTTGATTTGTCTAATTTGACAGTATAGTTACATGAGATTATCATTAGAGGATGAAGGATACAAAAGAGATATTCATGTATTATTTTGTATGCTTGATTCAATATAAATATAGCTACAGGGCTTTTAGAATTCCAACTCCAGTTGCTACTGCCGCTGCCACCATCCACTTCTCTGTCCTTACCGCCTCCGTCACCATCTTTTCACCCTGACTTCCTGACCCATGTATGTAAGTTGAATAAGTCCCTTTATATGTTGAAATTAGCACCTTGTAGTTGGTTTCAAAAACTCAATAGCTATCTTTTGTCTTTCGGTTTCACTTGTAGTTGGACTGATTCATCCATGTTTGTCTATTGTACCTCCACTATTTTGCTTATACGTATTCTTTATATAGTTGATGTTATGTTCATTGGCAACTTTGATCCTCCTCTTTTTCATCTCACTAGATTATTGTTTGCACAATTTCCTATGAAGAACTTAGGGGACCTTCATTATTTCATGGGGGTTCAAGTTGTGTGAAATCCAGATTGTCTATTCCTTTCTCAACATAAATATGTTAAGCACCTACTCACAAAATTCAACATCCACAAATATAATCCTGCTATAGTTATACCCCTGCAACGTAGGGGCTGTTGATATATTTTTCAATGAGTACTATGTTTATGTAATTTATCATTTATCTATTTATCTATTTTTTATTTTTTATTAAATATTTTCATAGATATATGAGGTCCAAGTGGGGTTAAACCTCTTTGATAAATTGATATACATATGTTAGATAATTCCTTTGTTAATTAAAATAAAGTGAATAATATTTAAAAAATAAAAAAAACCAAGAAGAATAATGAATTTAAGATGAATCTCAGTAGGAAAGTTCGTCCATAAGATAATAATTCAACCTTTGTAATTTATGTGTGTAACCTCTTTATCTTACAACAGAACTAGAGAGTCTAGTGTTTCTTGTTTTCACTTATTTAAAAATTTTATTTTATAAATATTGGATTATTTAAAAAATTATAAGCTTGTAGAAATATATAATATCTTAATCATGGAACATAATAAATCTTTAAACAAACATTGTCCATTATGGCTAAACCTATTTGAGTATTTTAAAAGCTATGTTTAAAACAAATAGGTTTTATCAATAATCAAATTTTTTTCAAAGTAAAAGTTTTAGCATGAAAATCCAAAAGAGTAAGAACAATAAAAATAAAAAATGAATGAGAGATATGAACTAATTTTTTTGCCAAAAAAAATATATATAGCATACAGATAAAAAATAGTGTGGCCAGAAAAATGAAAAAAAATAGAAATTATATAATAACTACAGACAGAATACAGACCAATATTTGAAATATAAAATTTTAATATGCAATAATATTTGACTATATATTGTTGTTCCTCTTCGGATGAAGTAAAAAGTTCTCTTAACTAATCTCCTATTCAATGCTCAAGGTACAAGGTTATAAAGATATAAATGAACAACCAAATATCTCTCCGAATAGATTATATTTTACTAATATTATAAGATATAAATATATCTTTTTCAATCTATACCATATAATTTATAAACACTACATGGCTTGTTCTTTTAGGACACCAACAAAAGGACTATTGCAAACAATACTTTATTGCATAAGTTTCAAGACTTAAAAGTCAATAAATCAATATTTACTAGCTTTAAAACCATAAAGCATTGACTAAGGCATTAAGACGATAACGGTAGCTCATATGTTTTAGAAATTATTATGGTCAAACCAATTTTAAAAATTTCAACAGAACAAACACATTTTTAATTTTAAATCATAAATAATAAGTGTAGAATTAAAAAAAATTAAAAATTAACCAATAACACTGTGCCGCCTCAATATAAAATTGCACAGTGAAGATATAACCCATTGATCTCACTCTTTCATCCATATGATAAAACTGCTCCCAAAAAAAAATTATCTCACTCCTTAATTCCAAGCTTCAGTAGTGCGCTACCAATTAGAAAATAGAAGAAAGTTGGATATGAATGTCATTTTTTTAAGTAAAAAATATATTTTTTGGCATATAAATGCAATTAATAATGGACACTTTTAATGTGAATACAATCACTAATAAAGTTTATGATTAGATGAAAGACAAAATCTATATAATACATAATAGCAATCTTGTGGGTCCTACGATGTATCTAAATTCTCAAAAATTAGAAGTTTTTAGCCGTTTGATTAATAGTGCTTTTAATAGTCACCGTTAGATTTTCTTTTTTAAAAAACTATTGTAATTTTAAGAAAAGAATTATTAAAAGAAAAAATAACAACCTTTAAATCAATGATAGATGTTCCATACAAAATAAACGTTTTTCAGTCAAACTAGGATTCTAAGAATAAGAATATTCCATAAAAAATAAAATCTTCTTTAAGAAAATAAAATCTTCTAAGTTACTCCATATAATTTTGGGGCAAATTGCAACATCTATTTTTGTCATTCGCAAAAATGGAAGATCTACGACACTGCATGCCTTGATTTTTTTAGGTTGTTCCAATAATAATATTTATTAACTTAAATTTATATAACATATCTTTATTTCATTGTGTGTGCCAAATGAATTTTTAAAAAACATAGAGGTAACAAATGGTATATTTCAAAAATCAATTACTGTCATAGTCACTATTACATTGTATCACTTGGATCCTTAATAGCAATGTGCCCATTATATTCATATACATAAGTTTTTATTAATAATTTTAACAATGTACATGATATGATATGATACGATATAATATTAGTAGTATTAAGTCCATGGAGATGCATGGGAAATCTCAAAAATTTTCTATTGCAGTAATTATCAAGTTTTTTATGTTTAATGGCAAACAATGATTAGATTTTTATGGTAGATAAGATATATAATATCAAAAATTGTGTATATGAGTATGTGTCTTTATAATATTTCACATTAGGAGCCA
>JACYFF010031956.1:89283442-89320842 GCA_017589665.1 Selenicereus undatus | reverse complement strand
TCCCCACGAGTGTTTTCAAAAGTGCGAAAATTTGTCATACACAATTCAACCCCCCCCCTCTTGTGTGAGTAACCTCATAAATACAACAAACTCTCTTTGGTACAAAATGGTAATTATTAGTAATGTGTGCAGTGTGCTTGCTACAATTGTACAAAATGAAATTGTCAGCCATATACGAGAGGCACTGACGTTGTCAAAATACAAACGCACGGGCTCTAGTCAAAAATTACCAAGATCCATTAACAGTTTGCGAATCCAAATAGTTCTTCAACTGTATACCTAGTAGCACGATACTTAGCCCCCGTAGACAACTTAGAGGCAGCAAGTTGCTTCTTAGAATGCTAGGATATAAGAATAGGTCCAAAAAACACTGCAAAGTAAGGGGTGGAGCAGCATGTATTACCGCCAATGTAGTATGCATGAGAGTATGCCATAACTACAGAAGAACTCATAGAAGGGCACAAAACAATCCATGATCTAGCGTGTCAAAATGTGCTTCATAGTATGCAAATGAGGAGTATAGGGGGTATGCATAAAGTAGGATACTACATGGACTTAATATATAATATCTAGTTGAATCATAGTTAAATACTACATGTTACCTATCATATTTCGATACTTTGGAGGATTAGTAAGCAGTTAAGCATCCCTAAGGGGTAAGGTGGGCCAGGCAATATAAGGAGTTCTAACAGGCCTACAAGTGTAGAGATGAAATTTGTGAAGCAAATCATCAAAGTGCTTCTATTGCGAAAGAAAGAGTTTGAAAGGACTACTACCACTTGAACACCAAAAAAATAATGCAATTCCACAACATATTCATGGGAAACTTATTATAAAGAAGTGATATCTATCTAAATAGTATTAAAATTGAGTGATAGCACAACATTAGGACATGTGTCCTTTATGTCATCGGCCAAGTCATCAATTGTCATTATGTGTACTGGAACATCAACACAGCACAACATTATGTGTGCTGTCATTATTTGTGTTATCATTCATTCATTTATGTGGCTAAGTCTCTTTATTTTATCCCCTTAAAATTCCATCATCCTTCACAACTTAGCAATTTGTTTTACAACATCCTTCTCATATCCAGTATTTCTTAGCCCTCCAAACAATGTTTCCTTGATAATCGTGCCTTATAATAAATTATGAAATTGTTATTTTGAGCTTTTGGGACAAGTAATTAGCTTAGAAATTTCTCTCACTACATTTGTAGAACATAGAGAGTTGTCACACACACACACACAAATTACCTGACACTATAATCTATAAATTTTTCATGGAATTAATGCTTTGACATATTTTTAAGAGTATTAGCTGCTGTAATTTTTTAAAAATAAAATAATTTAGTCAATATTAACTCAGGCATGATCTTGCACATCCAAGAAAAAAAAATGCAAGAAATCGTTCAAATCCGATTTTAAATTTAGAGTTCATTAATCAATTTTACATTCCTTTGAACAATATGTAAAGTAGTTTGGGTTTTCCTAATAGATATTAAAATCATGAAATAACAACATTGATATTGCTAAGTCATAAATATATTTTGGATATAAATGGTGGAGATTATTATAATTCAAAATTGACTAATTTTAATATCTTTAGGAAACAATCTTTTCTCTTGCTTTATATGACACACTCAGGTACAAGAATGTAAATGTTTATTATTTGTAATGTCATTGTGTGTTATCATTAGTATATTGCCAACACTCTGATGTGATATATTACTCTAGACGTTAATTTTAGAAACAATTCACGCCCTTTGTCCATCACTAATTGAAAAAAAAAAAAGCGTAAAATTCAATTACTACCTTTCTAGCGACGCCTAAAATTACTCTACATGACCAACATTTGTTTTAGAAATGATTTATATTCTTTGAAGGACACAATAGTAAAAATGGACACAGATTCCTCTGAATAGTAAAAACATACACTTTAAATAGTAAAAACGTACAATTAACTAGATTCGTCAATTACTCTCAATTACTCCTCTCTCTTTGTCAAGAATCAAGACATACTGTAGGCTGCTTGACTAAGTTTCATTTGAAGGATGGAAGACTTTGATCATGCCTCTATAAATGCAGTACTTAAATGTCATTTATATATTATAAAAAAATATTAACCATTCCATATTATTCTTCCCCTCATTAAATATATATTACAACTATAAATATATGCTATGTGGATGAAGTAACTCACCCTATTTTTACTCTATCCTCCATATTTTTATTCTTTCCTCCAGATTTATTTGTTTCCTTAGTTTATTATCGAATATGGATGCACCAAGGTAAATGATGTTATATTGGTTTTTCCTAATTTTCTTTTCTCGAGAAAAAATCATGTACTAATTGTTGCTATTTTTTCCTTACATACTCTGATTTTTGGTTTTAAATTATGAATAGCCAAAACAATCATGAGACTATGTCATATTTAGACAAGCTTAATTTTGGCAAAGATGATTGGGCAATAAAGGTTTGGAGATTATGGGATGTTTCAACTTGAACAACAAAACAGATCTCCTTAGCACATAAATGGTTCTTATCATTGAAAATGTAATTTTTTCCCTTAAAATATTATGCCAAATTTTCTTTATCTCTCATTTTAGTTTAATTTTTTCCCCACAACATCAATAAAGTAATAATAAATTTTTCCTTGTTTTTTTCTTTGCAAGACTCCTATATCCATGCTACCATCAAAGTAGGTTTTGCACATAAACTCCGTCAATTACTCCTTGAAGGAAACATTTACGTGGTGAAAATTTGTCTATTCAAAATCATAAAGAAAGAAGGCATATTGTGGTAGAAAACAAATTGATGATTACATTTTTTGCCAACTTTACAATCAAAGTTGTCATGATAATGCTCCCAGCATATCAAGACATGAGTTTGAGTTTTTCCCTTCCGAACTTGAAGATAGAGCTAGAAAAAATTTTCTAGTCACAGGTACAATACTTCTAATTTTTCTCCTTTTTTGGTGCTAATTATCGTCTTCACTTATTATTATTTTTTTGGTGGTCTTCTACAATTGAGTGATAACACAACATTAGAAAATTGAATCTTAATATGATCTCATTAAATTAATAATATGAAACCAAATAAAAGTCTTCACTAAAGCCTTGATATAGTCTTCAGGGAATACAATACTTTGAATATTTTAGGTGCAAAAGTCCCCTTTAATAATATTAACCAAGTTTTCATTTGTTATTCATAATATAGTTGTGCCTGCATCAGTAATATAGGTAGAGGTTAATTATCTAATAAATACAAAGTTATTTAGATAAGGGCAATAGCCAAAAAAAAAGAAAAGAAAAAGGAAAGAGATGAACCAATAGCACTGTGACATTTGGGAAGGGCATGTGATTTCACTCAATTTTATGTACAGTTGTATAGATTATGTTCAACTAAGTCATCACGTACCGATCTAATCCACAACCGTGAAACACACTGACATACCACTAGTAAGATACTAAAGTTGAGTGGAAGAACCACATGTCAGAATTATGTCATCAACATAAAGGGGGAGAACCAAAGTATGATCATTAGTGCACAAATTAAACATGTAAGGATCAACATTGGTACAAACAAAACCATGAGACACAAGAAAACTGCCGAAATGATGCAATCAAGTCTGAGGAGCTTATTTCAAATTATATAATGCTTTACAAAGCTTGCACACATAGTGGGGAAAATTAAGGTAAACAAATCCTAAGGGTTGTTTCATATAGACCTCTTCAGTTAGATGCCAATGCAGAAAAGCAATTTTAACAATCTAGTTGACGAATGGAACAATTAGAAGAAATAGCCAAAGAAAAATAAGTTTAAAAGTAGGGGATTTGACAATAGGGTTGAATGTTTTATGGTGGTCAATGCCAACTTGTTGATGAAAGCCATGGGCCACCAATCTCCTTATGTCACTATACAACACCATTAGACCGATGCTTCACTCTATAAACCCATGTACTCCCAACCAAATTCCACAAAGGATGGGGTGGAACCAAATCCCAAGTCCTGTTAGCCATAAGAGCATTGTATTCCTCAGCCATTACTTGTTTCTAATGAGAAAATTTTGGTGCTTGAGTAAAACAAGTTGGCTCAACTTTGGCAAGAGAAGCACATAGAGACAAGATGGACTTGGGCTTAGTGATACCTAACAATCAAGACAGGATGCAAACTAGTGGTAATAGAAGCACACACAGAAGCAGATGAATATAGGGAGACATACACAGTAGGACTAGACACATCAGGAGAAGAGGCATGAAACTCCAAAGGAATAGGAGATATAGGCCAGACAAACCCATCAGAGGCACAAGGAGCTTGACGTTCTTAAGTTATGGGAGACCCGGGTATGTGAACGTAGAGATAGGTAACCCATATAACAGAGATGGGTTTGAAGAAGACCCAGACAGAAAAAGCCTAGCAGAACTCACCATGGTGGGCTGCAAAGTCGACAAGAACAAAGTAGAGAACACTTTATCAATGGGGTCAGGCCCAGAGGTCATGTCAAAAGAGACCAAAATCTGAGTATGAGTCAGATGATGAACATCATCCAAACAAAAATCCACTAATGAAATAGTGTATGAGGCATGAGTTATTAGATTAGAAAAAGAGAATTCACTTTCATGAAAGTGAACATGTCTACTTACATAAACACGATTCTTTATAGGATCTAAGCACTAGTACTCCTTGTAATTTGAGGCCCCAAAAACTAAATGAATAGATCTTAGTGTCAATGTATTTGATAAAGACGCCAAAATTAGGAAAACAAGATCACCCAAAGGATTTTAAAAAATTAATCTGGCTTTTATAACTTTGGCAAATAAATTTTGATATGGAGATTAGTTTTTAAGTAATGAGGTAGGTAGATGCTTATTGTGAAAACCACAGCAAAAGGAGCATCTAGCTAAAAAGAAGCAAGCATTATTTCTTGGATAAGAAAAGATCCAATCATTTCATCAATATGCCTATTTCTTTGGAGAGCTTCTCCATTTCACTGCTAGGTGTCAGGACATGATTTTCTAAAATAAATGCCATATTTAAGAAAGTGAGCAAGCTTAGGTCTATTATCAAATTCTTTCCCATCGTTACTTTAAAAATGTTTCATTTCGCAGCTAAACAAATTTTTGACTAAAGCTTAAAAGTTAAAAAAAAAGCTAGCTAATAGACTTCAGATTTATGTTGTGAAGGACAAATCCAAGTGAAATAAGAAAAATCATTGATAAAAAAAAAAACATAATACCTATATTCCTTATGAGATAAAATAGGGGATTTGGGATACATCCAAATGAATTAATTCAAGAGGGGGCAACAAATCGAAGGGAAGTCTATGCGACTTAGCCGAATGGCAAGTCATCCAAGAATCACGAAAAAAGCATATTATTCGTGCTAAGAACATCTAAATCATATAGACCATAGTCGGCAATACTAGATGACTCCAGCTATGCCAAAGACAAGATAGGCAGGAACATGTTGACTCTGACTCTGCAAGATAGTGGACATGATACACATTATAGGCACAAGACGCCTGCAAAAGGACTTTACCTAAGGTGTTGTCCTAAATACAAACAGAATTAGAATCAAAGGCAACATGACAATCATTGTCACAGTACAACTTCCTAAAAGAAAACCAAATTATATCGAAGTTGAGGAACAAGGAAAAAAACAATTTTGAAGTGCGATCACTTTAAGGAAGTAGCAAAGTTCGAATTTCCAATGTAAGCGATTGGTAATAAGGTTTCATTCCTGACTTTAACATGAATCGGGTTAGACTAAGTGGTTTTAGAAAGTAACTTACCCTCGCTTGGTGTTATATGAGAATCAGTAGCCGAGTTTGGGTATCAGGTGTGCCCACTAACATCAACTGCACTGAAGGTGGCATATGCTAGCAGCACTGGTTGCTAACGTGGCCGATACCTCCTTGGATAGAAATCAATTGAATGTCCTAAATCATGGAAGATTTTAAAGATAATATTGGGATGAGATCCTAAAATCCCTTTAGATTGATTAGTGCATATAGAGACAACATTAGTGACAAAAGTAGAGAATCAACAGTAGATAACAATGAACCTACAGTATAACAACAAACAATCCAATAGGCATCTCCTTAGAAGATGAATTAGGATTCTAATCA
The DNA here is from genome assembly GCA_017589665.1 of Selenicereus undatus. Taxonomy (NCBI): domain Eukaryota; kingdom Viridiplantae; phylum Streptophyta; class Magnoliopsida; order Caryophyllales; family Cactaceae; genus Selenicereus; species Selenicereus undatus. The sequence goes on along the minus strand of JACYFF010031956.1, from coordinate 89,314,713 downwards.
TCTATAGGTTATTCCCTATGTTGTTGTTGTTATTGTTATTGTTGTTGTTGTTTCTGCCACCAACAACCCTTTTTATGACGACACTTGCCCTTATTATTAGTCCCAGAATTCCTAGTCTTCGAATTATACCGTTGATTTGAACTAGTTAACGCCTAGTAAAACGTTGTTCATACGTTGCTCATAAGAAATAAGTTTAGTGAGTAAATCATGAAAGGAAGGGATACTAGACATCATAAAAAAAGCAATAATAAAATTATTGTTGCCATCAGGAGGCAACTAACCCGTCATAAACTAAATTTATTTGAGGTCACTAATATGGGATTGAATAGCTAGCAACAAGAGCTTCAGCAATATTCTTAATTTGATGCAAATACTCTTCCAAGGACTGATCATGTCCTTTTGACACTTGAGTAAGCATCTATACTATTATAATAACAATCTTTACAAAACCCTAGAATGGTGTAACGAGAGTGATTTGCGAAATTTGATGTAATCTTAACCATAAAATGATTTATGTAGTAAATCTAAGCCGTCTATTTTAAAGTTATGATATCTCTTTATTTTATTTAAAAAATCTCCCCTGATTTCGGATTTACATGATAAAAGATAGATGATAATCCAATTATCTAGGAAAAATTAGGCAATTATATTTATTCATTAAATCTAAACCGTAGATTTTAGTTTTAAAAACCACCTTATCTAAGTAAAATACCCATTTAGAATTTTTATTTTTTTTAAAAATCACCCATAATTTTGGTTATATTTTATAAAGAATACATGATAATTCTATTATCTAAAAAAAATCCAAGTAGTTAAAAAAAGTGATAATCTTTGAAAAAACCTAAAATGCTAGCTACAATATGAATGATTTGCAGGATTTGATGTAATCTCAGTCATAAAAATTACTCTTCTATTAAATCTAAGCCTTCGATTTTGTATCTAATCTGTCTATCTATCTACACTATATTAATAGTAATATTTGAAAAACCCTAAAAGACTAACACGAGAGTGATTTGCGAGATTTGGTGTAATCTTAGCAATACTTATGAAGCAATGGATGTGTGCAAAGACTAGAAGAACATATGAAAATCTCCTTCTTTTTCTTTTGCTTTCAATTCCTGGGATTGAATCTACTAGCATTATGTGATGGTGTGATTGTTTCTGCTTTAGTTCCTTTATTAATTTCAGTTTTGTAACTGCTAGATTGTCATGACTATTAGCAATTCTTTTTTCGTTGTATGTTATTAAGGTTTTGGTTTTTTAACTTTTTATTTTTATTTTTTAAGGTGTAAGAATGACAAATAGGATAGTCACGATAATGGAATTTTGGAGAAGGGTGGTTGATTTGTGAAGTCAGAGATTTTGAGAGGAGGGATGATAATATGGTGTATTGATTTAGCAGGGGGCAATCAACTTTAGAAAATTGAATTTTTGCTAGAGGGAAATTCAACCCTGAGGGTAGGGGTGTGCAAAAAAGTCCAACACTGAAAACCCAAAAAATCAAACCGAAAAACCGGTTAACCGAACAATTTTTTTTCAAAAATTGGTTCGGTTAACTGAACCGAAAAAAAATTTCGAATTCGGTTCGGTTACGGTTTGGACAATTTGAAAATTCGGTTAATCGTTGGTTAATTGAACCGAAAATAATTTTATTTTTTAAAAAAATTATACATAAAAAATAAAAAAATTATGTCAGAAAGTGCACTTTTTTATTTTTTATAAATGGTAACCAAATTTTAATTTTTATAAAAAAATTTAAACATAAAAAAATGAAAAATTTAAGTAAGAAAGTGCATGTTTTTTGTTGTTTGTGAACGGATAATCGGTAACCGAACCAAAAAGTCGGTTAACTGATCAGAAAAATTGATTAACTGACTTTTTCATTCGGTTACAGTTCGGGTTTTGGACGAATCGAAATTTTCGGTTAATCGAAAAACAATAAACCGAAATTTTCGGTTCGGTTATGGTTCAAAAAATTTTTGAACCGAAAAACTGGTTAACCGAAACTCCGGTTAACCGGTTTTGCACACCCCTACCTGAGGGGTATTGATGGATTCATTCTGAGTTTTGAACTCCATTTTGTCTTTTCTTTTTGGACGAACTAATTGTACAGCATGTTATTTAACATGATGAGCACTAAATTAGGGATTTGGGGAGTTAATACTTCTGGAAGAACTTGAAGCATTGCATTACTGTCTAATAGGAACCTTAAGGAAAAATAAGTGTACTTCAAGAACTTGGATAAATATTTCGATTAACTAGGAAGAGAAAAAAGGACAAATAAAGGAATATAGTACATTTTTGGAAAATGATGCATTCACCTTAGCATAAATTGCTATCTCTTTTAAAATATTTTTGTGAAAAAACTAAAATAATGAATTTTAAAGGCACATACAGTTTAGTATTTAATGAAGGAGAATAAATTTTATACTATGATTCTTACTATTGTCGGCAAATTTTCATGAGACATTACATTTGATATCACTATATTTTTAAAAAATTCATTTCACACACAACATAAATATAAATGTGTTATGAACAAAGTTCATCATGATCTCCGGGGGGGGCCCCCCCCCCGACGCAAAAAATTTCTTGAAATATGTTTAGCAAAAAGTTTGTATTTTCAGTGAGACAAAAATATGGATGGTTGGATTATCGCAATATTGTCATAATTTAATTCTTAAATAAAGAATAGTAATGGAATAGGATATATCTACACCAATGAGAGCATAATTGAACAAATGATTTGAAGTGGTTGTTTATTCAAAGTAACTTAGGGAGCCTAAATTCCACCATTGATGAAGAACTTTAAGTTTGTTAATTATTAAATCCATTATTGAAAATTAGTGGTGAAGAATTTGTTCTAAGAACCTTTATTGTACTAATTAGATATTGTGCGTGAAAGTCACGAGGAAAGGCAGTAAGATGTGTGCATTTTTTTAGGTGGATTAACTTTTTCTTAATTATTTCATACACTTCAGTATAGTATATTTACTACATATTATAACTCCTATTTTGCTATTGTTTTCTTTTATATCTACTTATAGAACATTAATCCTTCTTTGGGTGTTATTAAGCCTTTTTTTTCCACCATAGGTTCTCCATATACTTTGATGCTAACTTTAGGTCTTTATTGGACAGTAATTAAAGACATTAGGCACTTTCAAAGTACTTAACTCAGGATTTTAGGAGAGTGGGATTTCACTGAGAAGGGGGAGTAATTTCCTTTTTAATTTGGATGTATTTTTTTTTATTTGTTTAGATTCTGTTTCGCAATAAGTGGTTTGTGATTTTGGTTTATGCTTTTTGTTTTTATTTTGAGTTTATATTTAGATATCAAACTTTCCCCCTAACAAGTGGTTTGTAATTGATATTACTATTGTTCCTCAGTGTTTGACTCGTTATAAAACTAAAAGGATTTTCTCTTATGAGGATGCATGCTATCACATGGATTGTAACTTCCAAGAGGATGTGTAATGTGTTGGTAATTTATTTGACTTAATTCAAAATGTCATCATATGATGGGACGATTACTTTGATTAATTATTTATTATTTTCCTTATGATTTTTATCTGCCTTTGGAACTCGGTTCGAGGAATATAATGCAATTGTTCAACATGAGAAATGAACAACCATGAAATTCACTTCCCTTTTTAAGTCATATTTAAAGGTCTTGCAACACTACCATTCTTTGAATATATTACAAAGGGGATGCTGATTAACAAAAAGGGGGAAACAAAGCAACTCATTAGAAGAAACAAGTGCAGCTCGAACCTCAAATCTTATACAAGAATTTATGTATAATTTTTTATGTTATAGCTAGGTGAGGGTCTTTAATATACGATATATTTTTGGATTCATATTTTTTTTATGGGTTATCATAAGGACTATCAAATGTTAGATATGTTATGGTGTAAAATTTGTAATCCATAAAGGTTCATGTATAAGCATAAAAGTAGGAGTTAAAAAGAGGAAGTGACTTTGTTTTGAAAGAGATTTGGATAGCTAATTATTATCGATGGTGGTGTCGTCTAATGTAAAGGAATGGGTATTTTTCGCTCCTAACTGTGTCATACTATGTGTTGATTATTTCATGAATCAAAACTTGCTTTTAGGGGTTAGATATAGGACAGAAGGATTTGATTCACCAATTAAAGTTTTCATTGATTAAAAAAGCCAAATTTGCTAATTATATGATTAAGTGAGTTAGACAATATTTTATCTTAATATTCATAAAATATTTATGAGACAAATGATTTTATAAAATGAATACTCTATAGTTTTTAAATTAGAATTTAATTTAAAAGATAGTCTGTGCATAGCATGGGTCTATAGTAGTACACTTTAAATCTAGAGCATGGGCCAAACTAGTAGTATGAACTGTGATTCTAGGTGTTGCCAAATTGTAAAAAAATGACTCATGTTACATACCTCACTCAAAGTGTCTGCAGATATAGTAGCGAAAATCCATGCCTTTACCAATTGATCACCCGAAGCCAATTAGAATAGTTGAGATTTGTTAAATTTTCATATTAATTGAAAAATTAACAAAGAGTCATACATATAAGCTCAAATGAAGCTCCATCTCAAAACTAATTGGCAATGGGTGGAGTAACTCACAAGCTTATATGCATGCTCAAACCCTTTAATTTTGTCAATGTGGAATAACACTCACTTTCATATTCTTTGAGTTTTATCAATGTGAGACAACACCCACTTTCATTACTCTAACAAGATTTGGATGTTGAATACCTGGTGCAACTAGGATACGCATAGAAGGGGCAGGAATGGTTCCATCGAGCATCCCCTGTTATTCCATGATCACAAAAGCAGAGAACTATGTTCGCCAAGCAAGGTAATCGTCAATTGAAGCCAAAATATGTGGCTACGTTTACTGTCCAAAGACTTAGCGTGAGACAAGGAAGACCACCAACAGACCCCACCAAGGGGATGTAAGATGGCCATGACATATTAAGTACACCACCCGCAAAAACCATGGCTACACTGTATCTTCTAGAGAACGTGTCTATTACGATATCATCCAATATTCATTAGAACTTATCATCTTGAACTCCTACCTTATCTAAACTAAGCTTGTTTACATGTCATAGAATTAGGAAGCTTGTCTACTTGTGTAATATGCTAGGGTTAGCCGTGACATGTATGCATGTATTTATACCCCTGACATTGTTCAATGAAGGAACAAAAAATAGCATGGATCAAGAGGATCCGTGATTAATCAAATTTGCAGACACAAATTCATCAAATCAAAGCATTGATTTTATTATGGTATCAGAGCAGTAAGGTTATTTGTTTTTCCTTTTTCTCTCTTCTTCTCAAATCGAAACCATGACTAATAAAAGATTTGTCAAACGCATTTGCCCTATTACTTACGTCCCTCTGAGGGTCCTGGGGCCTTGATCACAGCTGTGGTCTTTGATGGGAAAAATTATGATCTCTGGGAGAAGGTGATCAGAACTTCTCTCAAATCTGAAAATAAATTGGGCTTCATAGAAGACACTATAACAAAACCTATACCAACAATTGGAGAAGACACCACCAAATTACAGGCCTGGGAGATGGCTAATTCGATGGTGTGTTTTTGGATACTCAACGTCATCGACCCTAAGCTTCGAACCAGTTCGCCTAAATAGACACTGCAACACTTATGTGGACACATTTAAAGAAATGCTATTCAGTGTCTAACGCACCTAAGATCCACCAACTTAAAACAAAACTTGCTAAATGCAAACAAGGTGGGTCGGACACTGTAGAATTTTTTTCGAAGCTTAGGGGTCTCTGGAGCGAACTAGAAAACCAAGTACGCTTAAGTGCGAGTGTAAAATCGGTGAGCAACTTGTTAAGATGGTTGAATAAGAAAAGGCCCATTAGTTCTTGATGGGACTAAACGATAAAGTCTATGCTTCCATCAGATGACAAATTTTAGCCATTGAACCCCTGCCCTCTCTTGACAAGATATTTAGCATGGTCCATCAAGAGAAGAGCCATAAGCACATGATGCTCTCAAGAGACAACAGAGTTGAGTCCGCAACAGCCTTTGCAATCAGCAGCAGTGGACGTCGAGCCAGGATGAATAACCGTCACAAAGGAACTTGTGGCCACTGTGGCAAATTCGGCCATGATGAGGCCAGATGTTTTGAGCTCATCGAGTATCCACCCGGTTGGACTTCACGTAGCCGAGGTCGAGGACGCGGACATAGGGGAGGTCGAGGTGGACGGCACGGTGTTATTTGAGGTAGTGGTGACAGTCGAGACGGAGCTCATGTTGTTGCAGTCAGCACAGTCGTCGAGTCCAGCGCTGCAGACCAACTGGTGATACCCGGCCTGACCCCCGAGCAAATTCAGCGACTAATGAGTTTAATCGAACCTACTAAACTTGAAATGAAAAGCTTACAAATAATGAATTTTGGATTCTGGACAGCGGGGCTTCGACCCACATGACTGGTAATTCAACATTGTTATCCAAAACCAAAGCCACGGCATAGGTGGTGATTGATTTACCTAATGGAACACAAACTCTCTCAAATAAACAGGGAGTGGTGGTCTTGCATGATGGGACCAAATTACGCAATGTGTTATTTGTGCCTCAACTTAGTTGTAATCTTGTATCAATTGCTAAGATCACAAAAGACCTGAATTGTAGTGTGACGTTTTTTTGATGATCATTGTGTTTTGCAGGACCGTATTTCGAGGATGCCGATTGGAGCGAGTGAGCAACGGGATTACTACTGCGAGGTATCATCACAAAAGCATCCGAGTAATGCAATTCGGTCCGGATATTTATGACACAAGAGATTAGGGCATCCATCCCCAGACACCATGAAACTTTTTGCTAAAATGTAGTTTTCTCAGTTTCTATTAGTAAGAATAATGATGTATGCGATGCATGTTTATGTGCTAAGTAAACTAGAAAACATTTCCCTATTAGTTGATGATATGAGCCGTGGAGTGTGGTTGCACCTCATGAAAGAGAAAAGCGGCTCACCTAAGAAATTTTATCACTTTGGTGCAAACACAATTTCACAAGCAAGTCAAGGTGATAAGAACTAACAATGGCACCAAGTTCAAATCCAGATCAATGAAGATGTTCTACTAAGAGAAGGGGATCACACACCAAACTAATTGCATCGATACCCCACAACAGAATGGACGCGTTGAACGCAAACATTGGCATATACTCAATGTTGCTAGGGCGCTTTGATTCCAAGCTTCTCTTCCTTTGCATTTTTGGGAGGAGTGTGTACTTATGGCAACTTATTTAATAAATCAAATCCTAAGTCAGTTGTTAGGAGGAAAGACACCTTACGAAGTGATATATCAAAATAAACCCAGCTACGAACATATTAAAGTTTTTGGTAGTTTGTTTTATACCAAAAATCACCAAAAAGGGGTGATAAGTTTGCGTCACGGAGTAGGCGTTGTGTATTTATAGGTTATGCCTATGGTAAGAAAGCTTGGATTGTATGACTTAGAGACACATGATGTTTTCGACAGTTGGGATGTTGTATTTTTTGAAGAGTCCTTTCCTTTTCATGAGGATAAATGTGTGACTGAAGTAAGAAGAACTGAAGATCATCCCGGTTCACTTTGGCAAGATGAGTATGCTGCCGAGGCATCTTAGGACTGATCTTTAGCAAATTGGGATTTTGTTTTGCCTGGGCTTGTCGCCAGGGGGAGTGACCAAATCATGAGGCCCATGGACCATGTTGACAAAGGCAACCGTGAGCAGTCCACAGTCCACCCTAACAGCAGCAGTCCCAACGTTGGGGCTGTGGGAACTGTGAACACGGCATTAGGCCAGGAATCTGGAGTCAGCGATCTGGGTCAAGCCACTATCGAGACAGATATGGGTCAAGAGCAGAGCCCACAATCTTTTCTTCCTATCCCCGAAAATAGTCAGCACGAAAGAGGACATCGGACTCGCAAGGTTCTCGCTTACTTTGGTCAGTACATATGCTACACTACTCGGTCCAAAAACCCCGTCTCTACTGCTTCACCTCTTCCAACGGAGTCCTCAGGTATGCATTATCCATTAAAACACTATGTTACTTGCACTAATTTCTCACCTTCGCATCAAGCTTTCTTTGCAGCTATTATTAAGATAGTAGAACCGCAAGCCATGGCCAAGGAAATACAGGCCTTAGAAAAAAAATCACACTTGGTCCATTGTAAGTTTTCCACCCGGTAAGAAGCCTATTGGTTACAAATGGGTTTACCGAGTCAAATACAACTCTGATGGTACCATTGAGCGATCTAAAGCACGCCTAGTTATCCGTGGAGATCACCAAATAGAGGGTTTTGACTATAATAAGACATTTGCACCTGTTGCAAAGATGACTAGTGTTCGTTGTTCCTTAGTAGTAGCAGTAGCGATAGGGTGGGAATTGCATCAATTGGAGGTTAACAACGTTTTCCTTAGCTTCATGGCGATCTGCAGAAAGAAATTTACATGAAGCTCCCTCCAGGTTTTAAAGGCACTCATGAATCTAAAGTGTGTCGGCTAAAGAAGTCTCTTTATGGATTGCGACAAGCTCCTTGGCAGTGGTTTGCCAAACTATCTTCCAAATTATATGAATATAGATTTGTGCGCACCTATGCTGATTACTACTCTCTATTCACCTATCACAAAGGTGACGTCTTCATGGGTGTTTTAGTAAACATTGATGATATTATAATCGCAGGAAACAATTCTGCAGCATGTATGCAATTCAAGAATTATCTAAACACATGATTTAGTATTAAGGATCTGGGCCCTTGAAATATTTTTTGGGCATTGAGGTGGCTAGAGGTCCACAAGGCTTATTCCTCAGTCAAAGAAAGTATGCCTTGGAAATCCTTGATGAGTGCGGCCTCTTGGGCGCTAAACCCATTGACTTTCCCATTAAGCAAAATCACCGCCTCACCCTCGCACAGGGCAACCTACTTGCCGACTCCAATTGGTATCGAAGGCTCATCGGACGCCTAATTTATCTCACCATCACCAGACCCGATCTTACTTATGTTGTCCACATTCTTTCTCAATTCATGCATGCCCCGCGAGAGGAGCATATGATTGCCGCGCACTGAGTATTACAGTATTTGAAGGGTACTGCAGCCTAAGGAATCTTGCTTCGATCTGACAGCAATCTTCACCTGATTGGTTTTTGTACTCTGACTGGGGAGCTTGTCCGATTTCTAGACAATCTCTCTTAGGCTACTTTATAACGCTGGGTGGTTCACCAAGTTCGTGGCGTAGCAAGAAACAACCCACAGTATCCCAGTCTTCAGCTGAAGCAGAATATAGATCCATGGCACTCACTACAAGTGAGCTGGTTTGGTTGCGATCCTTTCTAGCATCCTTAGGCATATTTTTGCTTCCTATGCGACTTTACTGTGACAGTCAGACAACTCTACATATTGCGTGCAATCTTGTATTCCATGAACGCACCAAACACATTGAGATTGACTGTCATTTCGTTCGGAAGAAACTCGAAGAAGGCATACTTGTGCTGACTCATATCGGGACCAAGAACCAACCTGCTGATATTTTCACAAAAGCTCTTGGCAAGAGTCAGTTTCAATTTTTGAAGGGCAAGCTGGGCATTTTAGATTTGCATGCTCCAACTTGAGGGGGAGTATTACACTATCATCCAAAACTCATTAGAACTTATCATCTTAGACTCCTACGTTATCTAAACTAAGCTTGTTTACATGTCATAGAATTAGGAAGCTTGTACTTGTGTAACATGCTAGGGTTAGCCGTGACATGCATGCATGTATTTATACCACTGACATTGTTCAATGAAGGAACGGAAAATAACAAGGATCAAGAGGATCCATGATCAATCAAATTTGCAGACACAAATTCATCAAATCAAAGCATTGATTTTATTAGTGTCAGAGACGAGTGGTGAGAAGAAGGGAAAACGAAGACACTAGGGATCCCGAGTTGAGAAAAGGACCACGGACACCTTATGCTAGTGGTTGGGACGGCTATTCGCAACTGTGAAGTCAGCAGGATAGAAGGTGGTGGCGGTAAGGGAAATGAGAAATTGGACGCTTGATAAAAGGTGTCCACGTTCCAATTTTGCAGAGACAATGTGTGAGGAGCATCAACCATAGCGGTCGTGGGTTGACATACTTATGCCAAGCAGAAGACGGTGTTAATCATGGAGGTATTAGGAGGGAAGGAAGTCATAAAAGACTGTGAAAAGATTGAAGAAAGAAAGGGTGGGTTCTCATGTTGGGCCATCGCTACTAGTGACCACGAGAGAGAGGAAGAAGAAGAAGAAGATAGATTACATGGAGAGAAAGGAAAACTCACACGCTAGGAGTCAGGGAAGCGACAACTCTGATACCAGGTGAAGTGTTGAATGTCTCACCCAATCCTAGGAGTCTAACATTGTACATATAGCAAAATCATACAACAAAAATTACATAGATATCCTTAGCACACTATTATACTAGAAAATTCGTGTCTAAAAAGGGTGTGTGGGCCTGGATGTATATCAACTTTAACCGTAAACTGTAAAGATGTTAGCTTCATTGTACTATCATTAAAACACATTTACTATCCACAATTTCAGTTGGGTGGGAAGAGGGCAGTAGGAGACAACCTAAAGAGCCATTTTATTTTGGTCCCTGTAGCCTAAATTAAACAAATTAAATTGAGTTTCATAGCTATCTTAAATATGGACACTATCATTATCTATGTTGAACAACGTTAATATTTGGAGCAACGTTTAATATCTTGACCAAATTAAAATACTAACTTGCCAAATGTTAGTATTTAATAAAGTAGTGTAATTGGTGTTCTATGTAGTGATATATCGTGTCAAATAGCATTAATGAAAATAATGAAATTAATGTTTGACTTTAAAAAGTAACATCCCATTATTCTTGGTTGAAATTATCCTTTCTCACAATTGTTTTCACAGAATATCCTTTATCTTTTTTAATGTCAATTCATATAATCAGTTTATCGAAAAGTTAAATGGATCAGATGTGTTAGCTCAAAGTCAACGCTTTGCTAAATACTATCTATTGATGGCTATATCAGAATAACTAAATACTGGGGTGCTTGATAAAGAACTTTTTAAAGAGCTTTTGTCCGAAAAGAGTCTTTGAGGTCAAAGTCAAACAACTAATAGAGTTGCTTAGTGAAATAGTGTCCTGGATTAGCTTTTTGGTCCATGAAACTAATTCTCATAAAAGCCCAAACTAATAGCTTTTTAAGATTAGTTGTTTAACAATAACTATTTCTCTCACATCTTTTGTAACTAGGGATGGCAAAAAGTTGGGGAATACCCGTCCCCGCCGGGGCCCCGCCCCGAAGTGGGGAAAAATCTCTGTTCTCAAAGGGGACGGGGATGGGGACGGGGAGGAAAATTAATCCCCGCTCGGAGATGGGGACGGGGACGGGGACATAGTTCAACCCGTCCCCGTCCCCATTTCCCCGTCGGGGATTTTGCCCCGTTCCCATCCCTGTCCCCAATTCCCCGATTGGGGAAAAATCCCCGTCTCCGCTCACAATTTTAATTAAAATTACAAAAATAACCTTATTTTCAAAATTTTTAAATGAAACAACTAAGGTTATATATGTAATTTTCTTTGTAAAAATCCTAGGTATATACTGGATTTGGTACTCATGGCCGTGAAGAGTTTAGAAGGTAAGGAAAAACAGTGGGTCAAAATCCCTGTTGGGCCCCGACGGGGATTAAATCCCCGTCGGGGATGGGGACGGGGGGGAATTTTTTCCCCGTGGCGGGGAACGGGGCAGGGATTCTAGCAGGGATGGGGACGGGGAATATACTCCCCGTCCCCAACCCGCCCCGTTGCCATCCCTATTTGTAACGACAACTAATTAACCAAAGAATACTTCTTAGAAACAACTATGCTAATAGTTAATAGTACACTATTACAAATAGTCTCACAAAAAATTAACACCTTATAGCTAATATAAGTAGCTAATAACGATTTACTAAACATTATCACTATTTAAACAACTATCAACTATTAAAACAATTATCTACTATTTAAATAACTAATTTTACTAAACACGACCTAACTCTCCTACCGGCAATAGTCAATTTACAATGAGTAATTTTCAGCTCCTGTAAAAATTCGTCAAATGTTGCGTGACAACCCAAACCACTTGAAATTCTCCACGGCCAGTTGGCGTTGTTATCAAACTTTTTTGCAAAGGCTCATGACAACTTCCAAATGAAAAGAACTTAACCATATTCCTTTGGACTTTGTCATTTGTTGGTCACGGACAAATTAAAGCTGTAATATTCGTGGCCAGTTAGCAAGACCTCTCTAAACTTGGGATCCTTTAATTCATTCTTCTATCCATTATCAGTTTGTATAAATAAGACTATTTATGTTCGCATCTTTTTAAGAGGATTCATATTGTTTATATTGTTATCTCCCTGGGGAATGCCAACTTATATATGTAGGTCGTTAGGGAAGAGTCATGATGGCATGATGGTAAAAGCGAATTGTCTTGCTAAGTTATCCTTCCACCTTTTTCAAGCCCCGCCCCCCCCCCCCAAAAAAAAAAAAAAAAACCCTCCCTAATGAATAGTAGGCAACAAATCGTAGTTTTAATAATGGTCTAATGGGTACAAAGCAACCTCTGTACAATTGACGAGTTTTCCTGATAAATGTAGCCCTCCTTCCCCGTGACACCTGGCTTCTGTACTCAGATCGGTGCACTTGTCTGCTGTCTTTGAACTTGAATCGTTACATGGCTGGCAAATCTCCACTGTCTCAAATCAAGTTGAAAAGCCAACAGCACCGCCAAGAGTAGACTTGAAACATACCTTCTATACATACTGAATGTTTTGTGGGTTAGTGAAAGAGGCAAACGTTTGCTTTCTGTGGTTTGTTTATATAAACTGTTGTTGGTATTTGTTCAGAATTTTGACTGGGTAGCAAATCCTGCTTTCTTTGTAAATGTCAAAGCATGCACGACATAAGAGACCATCATATGGGGACTGAACTGATTTTTTTGAATTTCATTTTATGTCAAATGTACCCGCATAAGCTCGATTAATTGACATCGATTTTCAGTGCTTAATTCTGATCTTTTCGACTAGACACACAGTATGGAAAATGCCCCAGCTCTACATCTAGATCTACATTAGATGCTCTACTCCGATATGGGTATGGCTAAGTTTGGGTAATACTGATCATGACTTTTGCAGACGAGCGATGCCGTAGAAGAGCAACAGAGGATTCAAAGAACAACCGTCCCAAATCCAAATACCTACAACTACAAGTCAAAAACTATGCATACCAAGTGTAAAAGAAAAGAACCGTGGTATCATCTGACATATATGACCAATAAATACAAGGTAATCTATACAACAGAACACATAAAGAATATGTTACAACAAAGCTCTTCAAGTACAACACATACACAAGTAAAAGGGAAAAAAATTTGTCCCCTCCCAAAAACCATGTAATAATTAGTTATCAAATTCCTCAAATTCCTGAACCTGGATTTTCTGAAGATCGCCTTCCAGGTTCCTCTGTCAATGTTCCTCCCACAAAGAAGATGCTGAAAGATTATGTTCCTTTCGTCAAAGACTATCAAAAACAGACAACTCGCTTTCTTCCCTCACCAATCTACATCCCCACCCTCACGCCCATTGAACATGTCATGGGGTGATGAATAGCCCATGAGCCGATGAAGTGGTGACTTGCTCCTCCTGCTAGGCAGTTGCCACATCACCTTCGTCTGTCTACTCCGAGAACGGCTTCCTGCACGATGAAATTCTTCCAATTTCTCTTCATTGCTCGAATTTTTAGACCTAGTTTCAGTTGAGCCATATCTCTCAGCATTAGTCTCACTGCCTTCAGTAGCCTCGTCAAGTACATGAGGTGTCAAACAAGTCTCATTTTCGAGGGCAAACTTGAGAATACTTAAGCAAGCACCACACTTCACCCGGTGGGAGGTGGTTCTTCTCCTCGAAAGGAGAAACTCTTCAGGGAGTTGTACAACTCTAAAGCAGAAATAGCAGGTGATGAAAGGAGCACCCCCTGCCAAGGGATGGCAATGTCTTTTCACCGCCTGCCGTTTCTCCCTTATGTGCAATCTCCTCATGATCTGATCCCTAAGCCTCTGATCATCAGATACAGATGCCGCGTCACGTGTCCAAGGATAGGGCTCAGGTTCCATGAACTGTCTTGGGCTCGTTGGGCACGAGTCATATGCATCCCAGCAAAAGGCACTAGGTGGAGGCAATTGGGCGGACCATCTGATATCATCAGGGCGACGATTCATAAAGGGGTCCCGCATTTGATACCTTCCGTTGAAAATTTCACCAGAGTACTGTACACGAGGGAGACTCCCACTCAGAGACCAACTTTCTGCCCTTCTCCTTCTATCAACATAACCAGGATGTCTTGATCTTTGGTAGATTTCACCTGATGTTTCGTAGTTATAATACGTAGGAACAAATTCACTTTCCCTCCAGAGAGCTTCCGGAAACCTTCTTCGATCTATATTTTGTTTCTGAACATATCCCTTCTTAACCCATGCTTCTGAATCCTCATACGTGCAAGGATAATGATGCATCCGATGAATTGGGAGCTCCTCGTGTATGTAACTAGAAGAGCTCCCAGTTTCATAGACCAGTTCAGAACTCCGATAGAGAGGAACCCTATGTATGAGGCCATCTCTATACGGCCTAGGCCTATTTCTCCCAGGAATTGCATTATCTTCTACCAGTTCTGCTTCCTCTAGCGTGCCACTTTTCATCTTCTCATCCAACAGCATTTTTGAAGAGGTTTTCGCCTTACCTTGAAATCCTGACTCACTATAACCACATCTTGATACCAAATTTTTCAATTCAGGGCTTGCCTTATTAGCATGCTCCTGTTGTTCTATGCCTTGATCATCGTTTCCATCAAACGAAGAGACACTTCCATCATAAGCAAGAGACCCTCTGGTCAGGGACCTCTGAACTGTTTTGCGCGATCTGCCATCTTCCCTTGGTGCGTTAACTGGCTCTGATGCTTTAGGGCTGTCCACAGATCTCACAATTTCAGAACCATATTCAAAACCATCATCGAAGTCCTCAATCTTTTGCCTCAAAGTTTCTGAGACATTTTTCAATGAATTGCTCCCACTATGAGACTCTTGGGAAACATTGCAAGAATCCATTTTCACAGTATCTCTAGAAGCTCTGGAGTTGGCTTCTCTGCATGCTGTTAAATTGTCATTTCTACACAGCATAATTTCAGTTGGCATGGAAGGCTCACTTAGTTTTATACTCCCAAGTGGCTCCTGTATACACTCAATGGAGTCATGTTGGGCCTCCCCATTGCTCTCTTCCTTTGCTAAATTTGGAATCTTTTTCATGTCATGATAGTTGATATCCTCTGCTGATATCTTTTCATAAGACAGTTTTCCCTCACAGTCATCCTTTCTGTTTTTCACTAAAATGTGATTATCTAATCCATTACGGACTGTTTCTTTTGTCCCAGGAGAATCATTCAAGATACAAGCTTGGCTGAAAGAATTCACATCCCCAACCTGTTTCTGATCGTCAGAAGGGATGACATGAGGGTGCTCAAGTTGTTCATTCTCATTCTCTGTTACTCCATTCGCTCTGGTAATATGCTGTGCTTCTCTGTTCTCATGGGGCGCATGATCCTGACCCAATGTTGATAGTTCTTTGCTTTCAAGGACCTGAGAGCTGCATAATCTAGAAGCTTCTTTAGAAGAGTTTGCGTGTGCAATGCATTTTTGAGCTTTAGTCTCAAGGACAGTAGCGCTCTCAGTGAAAGAAGCCTCATTGGCAGAGTTTGCTGCTCTTGGATGCTGCACGATCTGATTCACAACATGGTCCTTTGAATTGGACACGTGTGATTTACTGTCAACTTCTCCATCTCCCTTGACCATGAGAAAGCCAGACTCCTCTGATAACGCAGTAAAATGGTCAGAATTTGCACCACCAAGCTGCTCAGATTTCCCTTCTGCAACATTGTGATCCTGCACTTGATTTCGATCTGAAGATTGGTCGCCAGCAGAACTGGATCTTTGACTTGAGCTGCCAGATTCTCCACCATTGCGAGCCTTGACAATTCCATTACTCTCAGCAGCGACTTGTTCATGTGAATCCAACCCTGAGGCCCTATTCTCGGCTCTATAGTATTTAGCTGCATTGGTCACACAGTCCTATAAGTCCGAGGCAAAACCAGATAAAAACAAATTAACATCTACATGCATGTAGCGAACATCGAACATGCCATCAAGTTTTTACAGATTGCCATAGGCCTTGCAAATCTAACATGTACCTGATCAACCAACCCAAATGACCCATCCCTAACCCAAAACAAAGCAGCCACAATTTCAGCCAAACTATTATTAACCTAATTGAAAACTAACCAATCCCAAGTTTAACTGACCAATACTGAGGTATCTTATTCACAAATTTATTAAGTAAATCCCACAACAGATGTCATCATTAACCAAACACAAAATGGCTTGACTTGAAACCCAATCCACCCCAAATATTCAATCAGTCATTCTGCGCAATCTGAAATAGGCCAAGACTCAAACAGGAGATTTGCCATGTCCAGATTGCGAATAGAGGAAAATACGCTAAACGACATCACATACTTGCATACCTGTTTTTGAAACCTTGTTTAACAAATAGAAGCACATAAGAACCAAAGCACTATAAGCACCAACTGTATCACAATGTCATTTTCAAATCAAAGCACTGGCACTCCAAACCCATCATTTGCATTTGTAATGCAACAAAAAACAGAGAGCTCACCATACAAAGCTCATGTTAATGGAAATTGGCAAAGAAATTTCTCAGTATTACCTTGAAGAATGGTCCCACAGCCACCACAGGTGTACAGAGGAACTTGCTCAGGTTCCGGAAGGATCTTTGAGCATTTTGGACATTTAACTAATCGAACTTTTGTGGGCAGTCTATTTGTCATGTTCCTTCCAGCTTATATCTGGGGAGCAAGTACAACAAACATTTATTAGTTTCACAAACCTAAATTCATCCACAAGCCATTGAAAAGATGATGGCTGCCATTCAACACATTTAAGACGCCACTATTGTTCTGCAGAACAGCAAGATGATGAACATGAGTCACAAATATCAACAATGTCATATAATTTGAGACGGAGGAAGAATTTCCTAAGCACATAATAACCTTAGATGACAGTCTTTGAACATAAGCCAGTTGGGTCATAGTTTCAGATTTGAAGCTCAGTTTGGTCAGTAATTTAAACCCAGCTATCTCATTTGAAGCCGCATGACTGGGGTAAAGTCTCTCGTATTTCCAACAATCATGCAACAATTAACAGAAATCAGATAACCAAACATGGAAAAAGGTGTCTTGCTACAATTACTATAGTGCAAAGTTGAAGGCTCCACCACTAGCAGAAAATTTTGAATATTCAGGCACCTGTAATTTCCCAAAAAGAGAAGTAGCTCATAGTCACAAGCAGTCTAAAAAGAGGGGGAACAAAGATGACAGATTCCACCATTCACATGTGCTCATCATCACCTAAATTTTGGTGCCACATTCTCATTGGTAAAACTGCTAATACTGTATGCATTAAAAACTAGGATAAATGATACACACACACACAATTACAAGCCAAAAAAAAAAAAAAAAAAAAAAACCCTCAAGCCTGAAATCTAGCCAATCATTTCTTAACCAATATATGTATTATTAAAATAGCCCAAGTTGCTCTCCACGCTATTAGTTTGGTTTGGTTTGGTTTATCTGTGATATCAACACAGAGTCAATGCCCAAGGCTCCCCATAGGTGCAGGGTCTGGAATCATTATATGTATGCAATCTTGCCCCACAAATGCAAAAAAGGAAGGGGAGGGGGTTAATGGGCCAATCACTTAGCACACATGAATGCACAAACTTCTAATTCCACAAAATATAGATACAATGATAATGGATTTTGGATAATTTAGAAACTGAAATGGAAAGTATCATAGGCCAAACCCAATCAGGCCCTTTCTGGGAAAACCAGCACTTTGGATAACTGATAGTTGTTTGGGTAGCTAGTGCCGAGATTTACACAATCTTCCTAATACAATAGACTCTTAGATACATCTATGTTGTTTTTGTTGGACCAAGATTTGAAAGGTATGAACTATCCACTACTTCACAACAAAAGAAGTAAAGAAGAACAACAAAATGGAAAGTATCATCAAAGCAACGGATACAGTAATTAGCAATGCCCTACCACCTGTCCAAGGAGTTTTAGGGGGTAGTGCCTTAAGCTTCGTCCCAAAAATAAAGGACCAATAGGAGAGAGCATTTTGAATTAAAGCTGCCATGTAAACATGTATTGCTCGGAGCATAAGATATCTACACTCTTTTTAGAAAGCAAAAATGAAAGCCCTCCCAACAAACTTCAATTTTCCCTCTATACATTTGTGATGATATTATTTCCCTTTTTCACAGGGAAATATCCGCAAAAAGCAATCAACGACCTACCCCCATATTCTCACGGAAATTTCAGAATCCAGAGAAATTAGTCATTTCAACTTGATTTAACCAACATTTCCCCACATGAACTAGCAAACAAAAAAATTGCATCAATTTTAACTGAAACACCCAAAACAAGAAAAGGAGCATGAATTACGAGATGGAACACCGAATTACTCTGAATCTGATCAAGTACCCATTTAAATAAGACATACCCAGATCGAGAAAATAGCCGCAATTTTAAGAAACTATGCTAAAAATAGGGGGGGGGGGGAACTCTTTTTTGGAATTAGAATTAAGATATTACCTATAGGCAGAGGAGAAAAGCCGAGAAGAATGAAGTATGAAGATGACCCAGAAAGCAGGTGATATGTCAAAAAGTAATAGAACCCAGAATCCTCTTCATCTTTTTTCCTATTCAGGAGACAGATATGGGTCATTTTATGAAGAAAAGGAGGAAATTTGAGCATTTGCGATCGGGTTTTGAAGAAGAAAGAGGGGGTAAAAAAAAAAAACTAACCCAGTAAAGAAATTGCAGGAAAAATTGAGCTCCCCTTCCTGGGTTTTGCTTTTCTTTGATTTCTTGCTAATTTTTCCCCTCGTTTTGCTTTCCTCTCTCTTCTTCTCCGTCTTATATTTTGATCCGGTCACCTGGGCATTCTTCTGTTACCTCTCTCCTTCCCAGTATTCCGTTTTTCCTCAAAGTTTTGAATTACACTTCTAACATCTTCTTCCTTCAGATACTGTGAAGTCGTCTCTCTCTGTCTTCGTTCGACACGTCCAGGAAAAGAGAAGGCAACGGAGAAGGGGGTAGGAGAGAGGGAGCAGCGTTGAAAGTTGGCGTTGAGAGAGTGTGTCAAGGAATGATAATAGGAACTAGGAAGCACGAAGGAGTGCGTGAAGACGAGGCACAAATATTTTCTGACACTTGAAAGAATTAATTTTACTATTTCTTTCTTTGCCTACCTTGGATCTCGAAGTCAACTGGTTTATATTACAATGATGATCATGTCTTAACCAAAATTCCAACCACAAATCACAGTGGCTATTTGCCCCCGTTCACACGAGCTTTATCAGGGTTCCACATTTTTGCGGCAAAATCACAAATATTTTAGATTTTACATTATGCTAATGTATTAGGAAAACATTTTATTACTGCTACTATTGTCATTATTATTATTATTATTTATTATTATTATTATTATTATTATTATTATTATTATTATTATTATTATTATTATTATATAGCTCTATAATAAAGAAACTTTTCGAATATTTATGATCTAGTTTATTAAGTAAAATTACAATTATAGAGCAAAACTTATTGTAGTCAAACAAATGTATGCACTGTTTTAAAATTATGGAATTAATTTTATCATCAACAGAACTTCAATGAAAATTAGAGACTCACTTTTGGCATGTGAAGATCAAATTTGTTCTAAAGTACAATCAAACTCCAGCATTATTGCTTGCTATGAATATCGATCACATAACAACATAATTGAGAAACTCACTAAGGTTCTATTACTTTCAAGTGAATTTTTATAAGTTGAACTATTTAGTTTATTTTTATTGAACTGAGCTAAATTGAATTGAATTAAATTAATTTTTTGCTAAATTGGACTAAAAACTGGTACAAACTAGTATAGGAAAACCCTAAAAAAAAAGTTATGACAGACAAGCATGACATTGAAAATTGAGATAAACTAAGAGATTGCGAAGTACCATGTGCAAAAATCCCAATATCGTTGTGTTCCTGTTTTTATTAGGAAGATCTAAAAATTAATCTTTAAGTATAAACCAGTGTAGAGTCGTGCTATGCACGCTGCTTGATGAAATTAACCGTTAGAATATATTTATTCTTAAAAAAATTTAAAAATTTAAAAATTTTCCACTACATTCATATTTGATATTATAAGTTAAAAAACGATAAGTAACTATTGAAAAAAGCAAAAAGTTATCAACTTAATACACTGTAATTGAGATTAATAGTGTAGAAAACAAATATCACTACAAAAATACATCTGATCTGCGAGGGACATACCGACGAAAAAGTCATTTTTCTGACGGAAAATACGACACCAAATAGCCCGTTGGGATTCAACTCGTCGCAAAAAACCATCCGACGGAAACCGATGGAATCCGACGGTATTTCCGATGGAAAACCCCCAACGGAAGGTCCGTCAGACAAGGTGCAGGTGAATTTGCAGAGTAGGGCGGAATTCCGACGGAATTTCCACCCCCCCCCCCGTCAAAAAAAAATTTTGCTTTTTAAAAAAATTTTGGTTCTCAAAAACAAAGAAAAAACTTAAATCATCACATAAAATGTATGTAATAATTACCAAATATAAAGTTTTATACCTGAAAATAAAAATGTGCTAAATTAAACATTAATCACAATATCCATCAAACACAATTGTTTGGGATCTACAAGTAGGACATATAAATTGATTCTGTATATAAATTAATCAGAATCAGATAAATTTGTGGGATCATCGTCATTGTCATTTTCGGAGCCCTCTTCATCATCAGGGTTCAAGTTGATTTGGTTGGAAGAACTTGCTCTTTGTCCTTTAAGAAAGCTTAAAACTTTTTTCATAATGCGATTTGTTTTCCCCTATTTTTTGGCAATTTGATTTATAGCCTCTACTTTCTTGGTTATGCTCTGATTGAGGAGTTGCGCTTGCTCTCTTGGATCAAAATGCTCAGTTGATGAGTGACGTGCAGCTGCAATTGTAGCTGATTTCTTCAACTTGACCCCCTCCGTGCTAAAACCGTATATATGGCCTTTTTTGTCCAGATTTTCTTTAACTCAAAACTCTTCTGGGATCATAGGGGACAGTTGGGAGCCCCCTTGAGTTGCAGCTTGAGTGTACTCCTGTCATTTGTTGTGATGATCCTCCTGAAAATTGTCAACAATAAAGCTATTTCATACTAAGCCTACAATTATAACATATGAATAATCTCTGAATAAAATGTGTCAAACTTACATATTTTTTTGCAGATTTTTTATCAACGAAAGTTTTATCTTTGACCTTGCAGTGAGTGTCCTTAAACAGCTCCTCACATGTGGGTTCCCTACCTAATGCTTTAGTCTAAAAAAAAAAATGTAACGAGTGATTAAATGTAAATAAGGACCAATCCATACCATACATTATATATGACAAATACGCTTATTAATAATCACATTACTTACCAGGCGCCTTTTCCTTTCACTCATTGAAACTGAGCCACATGTATGTAACAAAGGATCAAAACCTTCTGCATCACTCAATCTATTCTTTTTGTTTTGTTGACTCAATTTCTTGAACTTGTCATCCTCACCCCAATATTTGAGCATCTCATTCGAAATACTAGGTGGTAACCACTTCGACTTTTTGTTATACTTCCTGGCATATCCAAGAATGTCCCTAAGTAGAGTTGCACCTCTGTACTCAAAGTTACGTCGTATCTGAGTTTCATTATCTGGATGCCAGTAGTAGTGTTTCTGTGACAAAGTTGAAGTATATTAGTAAACATCTCAAACAATCCAATGACGACTGTCAAATTCGTTGTACAGAAAATTAACCTTGAACTCATTAAACCATATGTCTTTCTGAGATTGTGGAACGTCTCCCTATGTGGTCCAAGGATGTGAGTACTTACCTGCAAAGCTTTCAACAATTTTTTGAACTACGCCATGATATGGAACAAAACTAAGAACAAAAAAAGAATTTGTTAAAGGTAATTACTGTAGGCATTAAAAGAATATGATTACTAAAGAAGTTAGGAAATTTGTAATGAACTTACGTATCACCATCAGGTTGTAAATATATCTTATTATTTATGCTTGCGGTTTCACTATCAGGTGCAGGAGTTTGTCTATCTCTTCCTACCCCTTCATTTTGGATCTCTTCGTTGTGGACTGACTGGTTTGGCATTTTAGGTTGACCTATAATCTGATTACTGTTGTAATGTGGACTAACAGTGCCAAACTGTTGATAAAGTAATAGAGTAGCTAAAATACCACCGACGTAAGGAATATTGGGTTGGATTGGTAACTGCATACCTGCACCAAAAAAAGGTGATTGCATATGGGGTTGCTCATTCATACTACCAAAATACCAAAAATTAACCAAATCATACCAAAAATTAACCATATCTCAAAAAAAGAATATTATTCACATACTTACCAAAAATTAATATACACAACAAATCGAACAAAAAATAAACATACTTAACATTCTTAAACCATTTACCAAAACAAAATATATATTATACGTGCTTACGTACTCACAACTATTTCAATTATTCAAATCAACATACATTAGATATTAAATTAGAGTTACATTATTTAGTATAAATTTTGTATTCACTAATGACACAAATAAAAAAAACTTATATTTATATTTAGTTCACATTGTATATTCCCGGGTTCCTTAAATAAATTTTCACAAAACCTAAAATACAACAATTAATGTAATTAAACATATATGCTAAAACAATAAATTTAACATAACAATATTATTTATCCAAATAAACCTAATTAAGCATCAACCGCAAATAAAACCATTTATTTCACACTTCATCCAAATAAACAAACCCAAACAAAAATAACAAAATACTATTAACATACTTAGCAAACTTAAATTAATATATACTTAACATATCTAAATATTACAAAAATATAACAAAAACTCTTAACATATCAAACAAATCATAAAAAAAATTAAACATACCTCAAAAAATATACACTTCACATACTTACAAAAAATTAAAATATATCGCAAATCAAACAAAAAATAAACAAACTTAAATTATTCACTTTAACAAAACATATTATACACGCTTAACATATTTAACATTTTATAATAATTAGATAATTATTTTAAATGTACATACTTAACATGTTTTACTCCACTCATTCAAATAAACATATTTTATAAATTAAATAAAAAACTAACGTAATTCACATTCACATTCATATTCTACGGAAAAAATAAATTAATTAAACTACAGAAATATGCTTCAAGATTAAAATTCATAAAAATTAACATCACATATCAAATTAACACAATTTTAAAACGCAACAATTCTACTAACCTTTAAACACCCGAAAAATCAAGCAGACTACCGACGGCAGCGGTGGCGGTGACAAAACTTGAAAAATCAAGTACCATAAAAAATATCAATTAGCTTAACTATTTTAATTTTAAACAACAAATTAACAAAAAAAACAACTTACCGTTCAATTTTTCGGTCACCGGAATCTTCAACACTTCACCTTTCTCTCGCTTCCTTCTCCTCCCTCTCTCTCTTCGAACCTCACTTTCTCTCTCTTCGCTTTGAAATGCCCGACCAAAACCCCCTCCCCCAAAATTAAAAGTCAGATCTCTGCTCGCCTCGTAAAATCCGCCCAAACATCCGACGGGCACCGACGGATTCTGACGGAAACAGTTTCCATAGGAAATTCCGTCGGAAATTCAAAAATCCGTCAGGCTCCATCTGTGTTTCCGTCAGATCTTCTGACATTATCTGACGAACTTCCAGCGCGTCGCTGTTTCCGTCGGAGTTGAACATCTTTTTTGTAGTGAAGATAGTAATATATATGAATATAAAGATCGTGGTAAATGACATGATGATAAGCTAATGAGTGCAGCAGGACAACAAAGACTCCTCTTCCTATTCTTATACCTATATAAAAAATATTTTTTTAGTAATCAGTTTATTGCTAACATTGATATTAACAAAGTTTATGTTTATGTATTGTTTAGTTATTGTATTTGGAATTAGTATTTTTCAAGTGAAAAACCTCTTCCTCCCAATCAACTGGCATAATAAGAGTGATAGGTAGTTCTATTTCTTAATGGCGTAGAGGCTCAATAATAAATACGTATGGTTTGTTAGATAATCATCTAGAATAGCGTACATCGATAACTCACCATATGGTTAAGGAAAATGTAAATGTGAGATTGTTAGTAATTAATAATTACACAACAAATGGTGTAGAAACTGATAAAAATATAGTACCAATGCTGCATATGCATCCAATTATGTCGTGGTTGCATGTAGAAGAACTCGTGCATCTACGTGAAGAACAATAAATCTTCTATAACATGTATGATCTCCCAAGAGAACTATGAAGATGTACCTATAATTTGAAATAAGTTAGTAAATAATACTATAAACATTCAATTGAAAATGTATAATGAAGATTACATAACAACTTAAAGCCAATTATGACAAACCTTTTTTGAGTCAAATTTGGTGGATTTAGACATGTACAATAAGGTAGATCCATAACAAATACATAAATTTGTGAACTTTTTTTGCAATTAGTGCAAGCTCGTAGACCAACGGGTCGATGTCATGGACATATACAAAAATGCAGAAAATCTCACCTGTATGTAAGAAACTTATAGCATTACATTGTTGTTCAACGTTTTATATGAAAGCATAAAATTATAAGAATTGAAGTGTCTCTTTTACATTTAGCCTTGGTGCATATTTGTCCAATCCGATCCTCATAGCAGCAAATAATTTCTAAAGATGAACCATTCGTAATGTTCTCTTACGCATTAAATCAAAGTGTCCCATCAAACCTTCGGTCCCAGAGTACATAGAACATGCAACAAAAATATTATGTGTGAGTTCTATTGTAAACCTGCACTTACTACGAAAAGTATTTTATGTTTCATTTTGTAAGCACCATCCTTCAAAGGCATATGTTGCTTCAATATCAGGACTAATCAGTAATCTACTAGTTGGTATAGTAGAAACTGATATACCTACGAACAATTTTTTTTAAAAAGGGGGTTAATACAAAAGAATGTCATCATAACGTCGACAATTAAATAATTTTGCAAAAAAGAATTTTTAATTGGATCGTAAATGCGCCTTTATTGCTCCTGACATGCATCCAAGAAGCAAGAAGTAGGTTTTCATAGTACAGGGGATGGTGGAGATGAGTGCCATCAACTTCCGCAAAATCTCCCCACAAAGTAATCTCAAAGTGTGCATCCTATGTATATGTGTTATATGCACTAATCTTAGAAGATAAATATGCATTAATAAGAAAGCAAAAAAAAAAAAAAACCTAGTAATTTAAAGACGTACTGCATCACATAGTAACATTTCTTGCTTTGCAGTGCCCTTCTTTTTTGTTCATTCCAAAGGGGATATAGCTACTACCATGCCAATAACATCTGTAGCATAAACACTTGGAAAAATATACACATATAATTAGGCTAAAAAAAATTAACTTCTTAACAATATAGTACCTATAACATTATTACGTGATCAAAGATGTGACGACACATTGAAAAACGACACAAAAGGATGAGGGTGTTGGTAGGGAATATCACGGCAATCTTTTAAAACCTTAAGAAGTGTCGTAGTTGCTGTAAAAGTCAGTCTTAAATTATTGTTGACAACATTCCTTTCATCATCTGTTGCACCATCAACCGACAACCTAGAGATGCAATGAACTTTGCCAGCTATCAGTAAGCGTGTCCATTTATTAATATTATCATCACGTTCTATCATACCTAATATTTCATTACACTACAAAACAATATAGTATCTTGACAATCTATACACATATATGGGTAGGTCGAACTTTAACGACTTAATGATACAAATACCTGACGGTCCATGAATATGACTTTCCATATTTTTGGAGCGTGTGCTAATGGGCCGAATGTAGATTGCTTGAGTTTGGTTGCAAATTTCCTCTTAGTAACAAGATATGACTTGATTTAAAGGCTTGACCACCAATCAAGACTAAGGATCCACCAAGAATTGCTTAAAGGCAATGCTACCCACAATTCTATAAAGGATTCCACTCAAGACTCACCACCTTGGAGAA
The DNA here is from genome assembly GCA_017589665.1 of Selenicereus undatus. Classification (NCBI taxonomy): domain Eukaryota; kingdom Viridiplantae; phylum Streptophyta; class Magnoliopsida; order Caryophyllales; family Cactaceae; genus Selenicereus; species Selenicereus undatus. The sequence continues at coordinate 89,288,379 of JACYFF010031956.1, read as the reverse complement.
GGATAAAGAGAACTTAAGATTTTGAGAGAAAGTGAGAGCATAAGCTTTTTTGCATTATCATTCAACTACCCTTTCTACATCCTAAGGCTTCCCCTTATATAGGAGAGCTTCACAAGGCTTCAAAATGCTGCAAAACAAGGCCTTGGTCGACCATAAAGCAAAGGAGGGAACCAAAAAGCAATAAACAAAAGCTAAACAGTGCTTTTTACTTTATGTCAGCACTTGTCAGTTTACATAGGTCAACTTTAAAAGGCTATATCTCCTAGGTTTGTTGGCCAAATGAGCTACAAAAGGACTTGTTGGAAAGCTATAGAAGTCCTCTTTCAGGGGCCTCATGTTTCATGCCATTTGGAGAATCCGTTTGGGAGATATGAGGCAAAATGTGCAGCATATGCAGGCTCGCAGTATTTTCAGTTTATAGGGTCAACTTTAAACAGCCATATCTCTTAGGTTCCTTAGGAAAATATGATGAAATAGACCTTCCTAGAAATATTAGGAAGTCAGATTTCACGTGGTTTAAGTTGCAGGCACTTTGGAGCTACCGTTTGGAAGATATGGGCCAAAATGTGCAGCATATGCAGGTTGGGGCAGATTCTGTTGCATGTGGAAAAGGTCTCATCTTGACCTATGACCCAATCCCTTCACCTAGAAATATTTTTATGCCCTTTTAGCTGACATAATAAGGTTCCCAAAAAGTGGGCTTGTAGCAAATTAAACCCATTCTAAGCTTGCATAAATCAGCCCACAAAACCGGGTTAAAATCGGGTAATTTTGCCGTTAGCATGCAACTTGTTGTTTTAGGGCTTCTTTATTATCTCCAAGGGTTTAACTTCATTTTGATGGACTAAACCCTTTAGAAGGCTCCTTGACCTTCCCAAAATAGAAGCGGAACGCAACCCAAAGGTTTAGGATGACGTTGAAATTGGAGCTCCAAATCAGCACAAGGGCCAAGTCCCCTTTGATGGAGCTTGTGAGCATTAAGGAGGAGTTGTGAGTTCTCTTGGACTTGTGTAGGCATGGAATTCGCTTCAATTTTACATCCCTTGTACGTTCGTATACACATGCATCGTACAAGACGAATGAACACTGACACCGATTTGTTGCAAGGGTTGATTGCACATATTGGGATATAACTGTGTGTTGAATTTGCCATGTCTATAATAATAAACAAAGAAAACAAAATATTTATGTAAGGCATAATATGTTTAACATTGTAATTGTGGAAATAAATTATGTTTTACAAATGTGTAACAACTGCACGTTAATGTATCTAGAAAGAGACTAACCAATCGTGAGGAATGTCATAAAAACTTCCCGATAGATGATATTTTAGTGATATTATGAGGCACATCTCTTTTATTGCAAATCAAAAATTTTAGTCCTAAAGGGGAAGTGACGCGAGAGATTGCGACATTTAGTTGGCCGTGAGAGAACACAAGGTTGGGAAGATTAACACTCACATATTGCAATGTTTGACCTTGGCTTTTATCAATTGCCATTGCAAAAGCCAATTTCAAAGTATTTTTATCATATTTTCTAACAAAAGAAAGACAAAAGATCAAATCTAAGGAGAGAAAAGTTTAGAGTTTCTTTTGTTTTACTAAAAAGTATTTACTAGTGGAAGAATCCATTGGTCGTTAGTATATATGTTCATTATTTTCAATTGACGATGACGTAAAGTCAACCTTACACAAAGTACGAACACATACATGCATTATGCATATGATATAAATAAAAATAAAAGGTTAAAAGGGTAGGCAGATAGTCAGATACCATAAAGGCCCTCGACGACCCAACGGTTTGAAACCTTTTGCTCTTTTGATGAATAATTTGACAACAACGTTAGGAATTGTAATGGCATTTCAATGCAGGATACAGCTAGAAATCACTGCTAATCTTCAAACATAACTACTCTTTATTTCTATCTATAATATTATGTGAGGTGTAGGACCTACATAATTAACTAAGCTAACAGGCTACGTGAACCACATTGCTCAAAGAGAGAACAAGTTGGATGCCTGCTGGCCCTCAAGTTTGATTTGACCCAAAGTTTATTTTCATCAATCCACTGATCGATGTCACCCCAGCCCCCCAAAACCCTGATTAAATCCAGAAAAATTCGAGCATAATGATTGCCAAATCCAAGTTTAGTTTCATTTTATATTAGCCGGTGTGTCAGGGGCAGATTTATGAAGAGTCTAGGAGCGTCCAAGCAGATTTATGAGGAGTCCAGGGGTGTTCATGGACACCCTTAAACTTTAAAGAAGTCTAATTGGCTTATTAGAGGTCTATAAAAGAATTATGGATGGACATCGGCCACAAAAAAAAAAAAAAAAACCTTATACACATTTACATGCGAAGTGGACCGCCCCAAGCAACCCAAGGAGCTTCAGCTTATTAGACTACTAACATTTTTCTTTAAAAAAACAAGCACAATTAGCAAAAAATGACAGAGGAAGGCCAAAGCTCTCTTAACTGCTTTTGTTCGACCCTCTCCGCTTCTCACACACCATCTCTGGCTCTCTCATACCGCCATCTCGAACTCTCAATTCATCTCAAACACTAAGCAACCGGCAGCAGCCAGCACATCAGTCCCACTGATCACTAGAAGTCAACGCTATCACGGTGCTACCACAACCACACATTCATGGTCACGTAGACTGGATACATACAGGTTAGGGTCTTTGGTTTGGGATTTCAATCTTTGAACTTTTTTTGGGGGGAAGGACTTAGTCACAAAGATCAAATTTAGTGATTTATACTTGCTTAAACAATTTATTTTTTTTTTGGTTGTTGGCTTGAATTACTTGTTACTTAGTAATACTGACTAGATTTAAGCTTCATATTGTTCCCAAAAAAAACATGAAAGTTGAGCACTTGTTCTTTGTTGTGCTATGAATTAGTGTGAAATTGAATTGAAAACTGGGCCCCACGCCTCCAAGATACGGTACTTTGGGCAATGCATTTTGTTTTTGTTGTAAAATTGAATTCTTTGTTCTGCTATGAAATTATATTCTTTGTTGTCACTGTTGTTTGTTCTCTGCCCCAAATTTTGTAGTTGTTGAAAATTAAGTGCAAACCTAAGAATTTGATCTTTAATATGTTTTCAGGTGGACACCGTCGATCTGAAAGTTTAAATCTGCCACTGAGGTATGCACTATTTCTATTTTGAAATTAATACAATTTAATCACTCAATCGCATTGAGTATTTTCATAAATTAAATATCGACGGCTGTTCAATACAGATTGTTACAAGTACAACTGTCACAGGCATATACCACCAAATTTTCTTGATATTTGTCAAATGTAAATAAATTATGAAAATTTTATAATTTCATTTATTCTTAACTTCAAAAATTACAAACTTCATTCTTATCCCTTTCTAATAAAAATTGATATATTTAGGGGCATGATATTCATAACTCTGTTATTGAAAAGAATCATTTAATTTTCTTCACAAAAAAAAAGGTCTGTCTATATGGGAGAAATTAAAAAAAAAGATTAAAGATGCCTTTCAAATTCAATTGTTTTTTTACTTCTTTGTTTGTTTATGTTTAGTCAAAGACATAAATTCATTTATCTGCACTAGCAAAGTTTAGTTTCTAGTAAAATTTTTAGAGATAAAAAAAACTAAATTTAAATCATACTTGTATTCACATTTACACATTTCTTCATAAAAAAAAAAAAAAAAAACAAAGAAGGGCAGAAATTCTTGGAGCTAGAGGGAGGTTATTACCACAGTATATCCAAAACTTCTCAATTTTCACGGAGTTGAAATGGAAGATTGGGAATGGTAAGCAAATCTTGTTCATGTTTCACAGATGGGCGGGCCCTCCAACAAGTAACAACCATTAGCAGTAGCAATGAATGGGTCGGCAGAGGGGGGTGTTTGATAAGGGCATCCCCAGCCAGCAGCCACGCGTGAAGGGGAGGTGGACCGCCTGTGACACGGGGCAGGCCCAACGCAGAGCACGCGTGGAGGAAACGGGGGACGGAACCGCGCACAGTGCCGTCCCGCGTTCGTTTTTTTCTGTCCTGATTTGGGACCAAAACGCGTCGTTCAGGGATGGTGGGCAACGAGATGCTGTGCGTTTTGAGCCGGTTTTTGCCGAAATTAGATTTTGCCTTGGAAACGGGCGTGGGCTGGGAAGTTGGGCCAATTAAATGTGGTATCCGTTGCTGGCTTGCTCCAACGGCTAGGCTGGGAATTTTTTATTTTTTTTTGTTTTGTTGATTGTTAAAAATGTTTAGTATAAATATGAATGTTAATGTTGAAAATGAGTTATAATTTTTCTCCCTCTCAATTTTATTTGAATTTGAAGTACTATTTGCTGCTATTTGAAGAGAAGAGGAAAAAGTTTTGGTAAGTTGTAAATAATTTTATTATTTAGTTATGTTTATTTATTTAATTAAATTAACTACACATAGTTGTAATTTTGAACTAATTACTTTTCTTTATATGGTGTTGCTGGTTAGATATTTGAGAGGTGGATTTGTGAGCTTGAGAGGAATCAAGATAAAGTGAAGTGAAGAAATTTGTAAGCATCATTTGTTGTATATATTTTTTGTTCTTAGATGTTATGTGAAAATTTGTTTAATATTTACTACATTTATGTATGTAAAGATAATGTGAAAATTTCGAAGTTTAATTGCTAGATGACGTTTATGTTGTTAGATGTATGTGTCATAGTTAATAGAATTTGGAATGTGAAAAAGATGAAAATTTGAAAAATTAATTAGTTTGATTTATTTTTGAATTTTGTATGTTGTGATTAACGTTTGTACGTTTTAATTAATATGATAACAACTTAAATCAAATTATTAACATAAAGAAGCTAATGTGAAAGTTTTAAATTTTATTTGTTAGATTACGTTTATGTTGTTAGATGCTATGTTTAATTTTTAATATAAATTCTTTAGTGTGAAACGTATGTTTA
>JACYFF010031956.1:89212111-89283432 GCA_017589665.1 Selenicereus undatus | reverse complement strand
ATGTTTATTTACTATTTTTTAGCTTGTTAATAATTTTTAATATTTGTTTTTTTCTGAAAAATCAAGAAATTGTATTGAGTAGTTTAGATTGAACTTTAAACTTAAACTATAATGTAGGTGAACGTTGAAATGGATCCGAATGACACACAATCATTCTTGCACCTACTTAGCGGGGACGAGTCACAAAGTGAAATTGGTAATAGTTCAAACCTTCCCCCACGGCCCCCGAATTAGCAACACTATCCACCACCACATAATCTCCTACCTTATTCCCAACAATATTCGGCACAATACCCTACAAATTGACAACATTACCGTCCACCTCCAAACACCCCTCCCCAAACTTTTAGCTATGCAACAATGCCCCTTCCATGTTACCCACCTGAACCTCCTCATACAACTTCAACAGCACCTGAACCTCCTCGTACGACCTCAATGAATGTTACTACTGATGTCATTACCAATGAAAAGTGGGATGAGCAGAAACTTAGACAATTTATTAGATAATGAGAGGGCCCTAAAAAAATCGAAGGTTTTATTTAGGTCTAGCAAAATTATCCCCGAGATTTGAAATCTGAATCAAACGATTTAAACCTATAGCTGACTCGACATTCGAAATATGCTCGCACGAAAGTAGACCTGAAATCCGAATTGACCTGAACTGAAACATATTCGACTCGAAATTTTCTACAAAATTGCTTATTTTTGCATGACAAGCATGTTTGACCAAAAATCGATTGACCAGAAATCGACCCGAACGGATATTCACCCAACCCAAACCAAACCGACTTGAAATGTCATCTAAATCGAAACATGATCTGACTCAAACTTAACCCCACCAGTACCCAAACCGACTAACCCATTTCTCAAGTGTAGTTGCATTCTCTAGGAGTCTACAAGCTACTTTTATTGTAATTCTCTAAATTAAAATCCTGTTTAGTACTCACTTTATTTTAAATATTTGTCAAGATTTTCTCTGTTGGCATCTTTAAAACATTTTTACGTTTTGGGGTGAAAATGACTCTTTATTTTAGAAAGTGATAGAAACAGTAATAAATAATTCCATGTTCCCTTATTTCTTTATAGTGGGGCAAGTTTGCTGAATTTTTAGGACAAAAGCGTATCAACCGCCGATGCTTCCATGAGAGGTGAGCGCGCAACAGCGCATCGTAAAATCTTTCTTCAATCTACTGGCTTAAACTTTTAGCTGTGCTAATCTATCGAGTATAGTAATAAAGAATTTTGGAGCAAGAAGCACAAAATTTGAGTCATATCGATCCTCATATATATATGGTATTTTCGATGTTGAGGATTCATCCTTTGGGAGTATTGGACGGAAATTTATTAACCTTTTATTTTGAATATTAATAGTATAATCTTTATGGGTATTCTTTTTAACAAATCACTACCTCCTTTTGAAAACTTTGATTCGCCATAAAGCTAACGTGTTGAGTGGTTTAGGACATGTGCTCGGTGGTGTGACTAATCAATTTCAACCTTCTAATTTTTTAACAAAAAATCAAAATTAACAAGTATTATCACAAGCTCAACTCCAAATTAACTTGAAATTATCACAATCTAGACCAAAATTTAACTTGAAATTAAGTTAATTAGTCCCATCATCGCACGCTTGCTGTAAATCGCCCGACCCATTAGCTACAATTCTCAATGAGTCAAAATGTATATTTAAAAAGTAGTGGCAATTTGCTAAAAACATACCCTTAAATTAAAGGTCATATTGTTAGCGTCTAAAAAAATTTGTATATTTTCATCCATGGCCCCCAAGCGTTGTTGGAGTAAAATTTGATTTGATGGATATAAATATCAGTTTGTCACAAACAAACTCAGTGTCAAATAAACCGAGACTTGTAGGCAGGTATAAGTAAGTTTTTTCTAATGACTCTATTCGCGTCCACATGTAATAGGGTTGTCTGAATAGGTCTTTAGGATATAAAGGAGTCTCTCCTATCTGCGTGTTACACTCACGAAGATAGGACCCTAACTGTCCAAGATATGATAGAAATTTTAGAGATTATGGTGACACTATAGCTCTCTTAATTATACCCTTCAAGACATTACCTTTCACATGCCACCATGCCGCATATTTATGAAGATATTCATATCTCTTCATGAAATGATAGCATCCTTTCATAAATACAATTTCAAAAAGGGCATCTCTTCATAAATGTACCCTTTCATTAAAATGCATAAGTTAGTTAATCATCCAAGCTAACTTGTACCCCTTCATAAATAATTAATCAAACTATTTATTTATCAAAAGGTGCATCGCAATACTTAATTATGAAGATAATTAATTATTATGTAGGCATAACTCAAAAATATATTTCCATAACTATTTTTATGGAAATAATTATCTTATTAAATTTTCATTTAATGGAAATTACTCCAACATTATTTACGTCTAATATCCCTACAGGTGTTGATCACAATTATCACTCAAGGCAAAAATACACGTATGTACGTAACATCTATGCTTTAAATGCAAAAAAGCATTTTCGTGAAAAGATTTGTGATTGCATTTTATAAAACCTTTCCTTAGAAATGTGATGTATTTAACATTCACGCTTTACATTTTTAACTGAGGCATTTAATTCATTCTAGACATGTTTCTTTGAGTGCTTGCTGTGGCAGATTAGTTGGGGGTAGGGATTCCTCTATTCAATAAGGTATGTCGTCTTCATTAAAATCGGCTACTTGACCAGCACATGGCCTGAATAGGCGCAATAGCACTTGAGATATGACCTCTTCAACGGCAATGAAAATTGAATGCTCCTCCTAAAATTAATGTATTTCTTTAATTAGCGGTTGGTGCTATAATAATCTAGACCAGTTCTCACAAAGCTTTACTAGTTGGCAAGTGTGGCAGTAAATACAATTGTCTCGTATAGTAAGTGGGGTTTGGAACAGCGAGGAAATTAAGGAGGCAAATTATTTTATAAACCAGCAAGTACGTACTCTCATAACTATTTTATATATATTTTTTTGGGGTGTATTTGTCATATATTTTATATTTCAATATATAATTACTCATATGTTACATAAGAGTACATACACTCCAGTGCATGATATAAACTTTGAATTAAGGAGATGATTCAGGTTTGTGTGAGTTACTGAAGACGGCAACAGATTAAAAGGTGCTTTTTGCTTTTGAGAAACCAATCCCTATGAAGTTTAGTCTAGCAAATAGCAATAGTTAGCAGCGCTTAGCCAGTACAAATATGAAGTTAGGGATGGGGAGGTTAGTAAGAGCATTCTCAATAGGAGTTTTAATTTTTGGAACTCCATCTTGTTAGATCAGTTAAAAATTTATTTTTTAAAATTTACATTCTTTCTTTTTTTCAACATGTGAAACTTTAATTTGGATCATCTAATACAATATTTGTCATGGATTCACCTATAATATACAACTTTTTTTTAACAATCTACAAAATATTTTTAAGAAAAAAAGGAAAAACAAAAAAATAACACAAAGACAAAACACAAATGGAACTCGAGTTGGAACAGTGCTTCGTTCGAGAACGTGGGGCAAACTCATGGAAAGCCAGGGTGCATTTGACATGTGGCAGTGGGGCCCGCCAGGTGGAACACACGTTCTCTAGCTGGAAATGCAATGTTTCACAGCAGTAGCTACTTTTAAGTGTCGTTGGCAATGTTTAAGAGTAATTGATTATTAACATCATTTAGGCCTGTTCTTTTCTTTGATATTTTTTAATTTGTCAACTTCAAGCTACTTTAATTCACTTCAATCTATTTTAATTATTTTTAACCCACTTCAATAAAAAAATATCAACTTCAACCAACTTTAATTCACATCCTTCAAAATTTTATTCTCACTATTTTAACCAACTTCAAATCATCATATAAAAATATACCAACTTCAACTAACTTCAACAAAAAATACTAATTTCAACTCATTTCAATCTACCTCAACCAACTTTAACCTTTTATCAACTCCAATTTACCAGTGAAAAGAACAGAACGTCAGTAATGTTTGCGAATGTTTAGGGTTTACTAAATTCCAAAATGAACAAAGCCTGTGCCTTTTTGATATTTGCTCGTTGAAGAATAGTAATGATAAATTTTTCAAAGTAAGGAATTCACTAGCACTGTCATGAGTTTTTAATGTTTGTAGGAAATTGGGGACTCAACTTGGTGCGGAGTTTATCTGGATCTGTCTATCGTCTACTATTCATAAATAGGTGGCTACTAGAGTCACTAAAAAATTCACACCACAAACCTAAGTCTCAAAGGTGGCTAGATTAGTGTGAGGGAGAGAGCAGAGAGTAGATGTTTGTTCTAGGAAATTGCTTGCTCAAGTTGTGTGTATCAATCCTTGATATGAATCCCTTTAAATATTAGCACTAAGCTGAAACTAACATCATAGAATTAAATTGGCCTGATTAATTATGAATTAATCACATTATTTATAACGGTCATTATTGCCAATAGAACTTTCAAAGTGGAGATTATTTAAATCCAAAATTTTAAAAAAAGAAACCTATCAAGAAAGAGAAAATTTGTTCTACTTTTTGGTTTTTGGTGCCAAAGAGGGGTTACGGACCCCGAAATATACTATTATTTAATAGTCAAAAGACAGGGACAGGGCACCCTTACAGCATCAGCAAACAATAGATCCTTGACCTCATTAGGATAGGAATCAAAGTAAATGGCTCTAAAATCTAATCCAACCTCAATATTGGCTAACTTATCTACCAGCTTGTTAGCCTTTCTATAGCAATGGGAGACAATTTCCCAGTTTGGACTTGAGATGAGTTTCCTACATCGAGAAACAAGTAAAGCGTGATCCAGCGCCAGCCTATAAGATCCCTGAATGAAGCTAACCACAACTAGCAAATCAAGTTGCACCCAAAGCTTCTTGATTCCCTGTTCCTTAGCAATAGAGATACCTATGAAACCTGCTTTCAGTTCAGCCTAGACAATATCACACCAGCCCATTTCCTCAGCAAATCCCCCCAGCCATTCTCCTCGATACCCTCAAAGAATGCCGCCACCACCACCTTCCATCCCAAGATAGCCTTTAGCAGCACCATCTGAGTTCAAAATCATCCATCCCTCAAGCGGTGCTTCCAATTTAAGTAGAAGCTCATAGTTTCGTAAATGATGCATAGCAATGTGTTCCTGCCAGGGAACAGATCTCAAGTCTGAAAATGATGCACTTGAAGCACTTTGTAAAGTAACGTTTGCGAGGATGGAAACTATGTTCACACATAATACAGATATATCTAATGTCACTTTTCCTTTTTTGCTGATGTTTTGTTTGCATAAATCTCATATATAATGTAATATTGCTGATTTCAAATGTACACATTATTTGAAATCTTGCTATTGTTACTACTTTTCTTATTGTCATAAATGTTTAAATGAATACATCATGCTTAGCTTGTGGCAAACAATAAAATGAGTCGAAATTCTACTGAGTACCTACCCTGTAATGGGAAAATTATATAATTTAAGAAGTGGTATAGAAATGTAATATGAAAATATGAGCTCTGACTCGCTATGATAACAATGATAATAAATAAATAAGTAAAAGAAGACGGATAAAAGTCTATTAGAGTGTTGACCCTAGAACTTTGTTTAGGATGTGTTTACAAATGACAGCTCGTCAACGCAGGCAAGTACAAAAGAAGGCCGGCCAAAGATCACAAACAGTAAACACATGTGGGCCCAACTTCGGTGGGAGCGGTTAGATACTGGGCCCCATGGCATTGACTCAGAGAGAACGTGTCCAGAATTGTGGGCCCAACTGGCGGCCCAGTAGACCTTCAATTATTTCAGTATGTTTGCCTTGCTTGTTGGGCAATGACATTTAGTATCGTGGAAACACAACAGCAAAGCATATTATCTTTTTGGATGAATGAGTTACGAAAAGAAACGTTTCCTAGATGCTGACGGAATTGTTGTCATATTCATGACTCATACACGGCCTTTGGGTTTTCCTAGTTTTTTCTCCCTTTTTTTTTTTGGGAATGTACGACCAGTAGCTGTCAATGGAGGCTGCCCAAAATTTTCTCCGTCAATATGCCCCGCATTGATAACCACATCGACAATTAATTTGGAAGATTCCACGACAGTCCATGTTGTATGTTTATTTCGATCGGATTTTGGAGACAATAGGTTCATTTATGGGGTTTAGTTATTTTATAAACCAAAATAGCCATAGAAATTCATTTATGTAATATATACTGAATTTTCAAGCTATTTGCGCGCCGTATATCAATGCAAGCATAGATCTGTATCACGCAAGAAGAAAATACATAGAAATGCATTATATATAGTTATCTGTAAATTTGCATATCATGTATAGTTTCTTTTAGTGGCATACACAACATAAATGGATTGAATATATATATATATATATATATATATGTGGATCGTGAGTAGGGCACATATCAAATACAAGGAGCCCATTTCAATTTGGGTTGGGCCTTCGAAGCCTCCACCAAACTAAATCAAACCAAACCAAGGCCACATCATCTTGTTCTTAGACATAGAATGAAGAGTCAATTTCAATTTCTATGACACATTATTCTTACAAATGAAATCTAGGAGGTTTTACCTAGCACTACATCTCAGGAAATGATAAACGATAATTTAATGACGTATTTTACTTCGGTTTACTATGATCTGAAGTTGTCAGTCATCACTGAACAACTCTCGAGACCTCAATCAACAAAACTGATAAACGGTGAGAGGTTTAAATACGATAAATGTTATTGGGCATCATGAATGTTAAGCCTCATCTCATCAATTGCTCAATAAGAAATACTAGGATCCTTCACAGTCTTAACCATCGTCTATTAAAACTCAGAATATATTCTAGACTTCTTTAAAAACCAATGCAATCACCAACCTGCAATACACCAACACTTGCTACATTTGGTATCGTTAGGACATCAAACATGAGTTAAAGTCTTTCATTGAGAGTTTAAAGGGAAATAGCATGGCTGTTGAACTTGAAAATGATGCATTTTATATCCTTTCATTATCTGATATTTGCATAAAATAAATTATTAACTGAGAATTTTAATATATTTTTATTTATTTTGTAGGAATTATGGAACTTTGAAGGATTGAATAGATTTCTCGGAAAAAAAAGGGATTAAACCAAAAGATGAGTAGATCAAGTGGAATGGAAGAAAGAATGAAAAAAAAAAATAAAAATGGAGAAGAGAAGCATGCTTGCTTTCTGAGGTCCAGTATCGCAGCCCAAGCGCTTTAACCCAACTTCACCCTTTCCCCCTCTTCTCACGCCTATCTCTTTTTTGCGGGCCTGGCCCAACTCTAGCCAAGGACCCCTTCTACTCGTTTGCCTATCCTTCTCACTTTGGGCCTGCTCTGCTTCCCTCACATGCGGCCCAAACGCCTGAGACCGCTCTCTCTCCTTTCTTTCTTCCCACATATAGGCCTGGCCTAGACTGCCTCCTCCCTTTTCCCTCTATCTCGGGCTTGCCCCAACACTCCATGTCGAGCTTGTCTTTTCTTCTTCTTGTGAGACCATTTATTCATTTCTCCACGACTGTAGCCTGCTCCCAGGTCGCGGGATTGCTCCTTCTGAAGCTGTAGCCTAGAAGCATAGGGACCCAGCAATCACTTAATCTTCTCACGTGCCTGTCATGTGTGACATCAAAGCCCCCTCTCTTCCTCTGTCTTTTTCGATGCTCCTCCCGTGAATGAAGATGGTTGCGCCCTTTCTTTTTCTACCTCACATCGCCATTAACGAGCCCCATTCATCTACTCTTTCTCTTTCTTCATTCACCCTCATCAAGTTTTCAGCGGTTACCCATCAATTCCATCATCATCATCTTCATCAGTGAATCTGTAGTTACAAGGGCTTTCATTCAAGCATTTATGGAAGCAATGAAGACTCCACTTTGGGATTGGCAGATATAATTTGAGCAACAAGTAGCGGGGGGGGGGGGGTGCGCAAGGGGAGATTTACTATCAATTTGAATTTCTCTTTTTCATCCTTGACCTATCAGTTTCAGATTTAGGTTTAATTGTCGGATTTGGTGTAATACGAATTTTGGATTAGTTTAGTGGATGTAAAAATCTATGCTAATTTAAAATTCAGATTTTGGGTCGCATTGTTCGTCGGTATTCACCATTAACAGAGCTTGATTTTGGATCGTGAAATTAGTTCGGCTTCCACGGTATTCTTTTGGCTTGGTTTGGGTTAATTTTTTGTATGTTGAATTTTGAGTTTATTTAAATCAATTGAATTTGTTACTTTAATGGTGGCTAGATAGCTAAAATGGTTGACAACTACGCTTATTCCCCTAGTTTCCTTAGGAGTACTTTTATGATAGTTAAACAAGTTGATTTAATCCTTAATTTTCTAGTGTTTAATTTGGTTGATTTTATCAAAGGTTTGACTCGATAGTCAATCCTACTACAGACTAAAAGTAGCGAAAAATCATAGCACTTGCAATTAAAACTAATCTTTATAAAAATTTCAACAAGTTTTTGACACTGTTGCCGGGGGTGAGTTTGTGAAATTAGGTTGTATCGAGTCATTGTAGCATCGTTTTTGAGTCATTTTCGTTTTTTGTTTCGTATTTTTGATTTCCGATTTTGAATGTGTTAGTTTAGTTTTAGTTGGGTTAGATTAGTTTAGTTTAGGTTATTTTTGATTTTCGATTTGAGTTAGTAGTTTGATTTTGTTTTTGTTTTTGGTTTGGGATCAATCTAATATGATTTTTAGTGTCTGTTTTACTGCTAAAAAAACAGTACTAACTGATTTGGTGAAGGATGGGCAGGAACAGAAAAGAAAGAAGCAGAACAGAACCATTCCAGTGCAGGTTTTTCTAGAATTTCCAAATTCTGACTGAATTATTTGGAGCAGTCACGGTCTAAATTTTTATGTGTTGATTAATTTTTGTGGATTTTGCATGATTTTTAGAGTCTAGGTGAATTGTTCTGGAAATTTTAGGACCTTTTGAAATTTTCAGTGATTTTTGAAAATAATTTTCTGTTTGTAATTTTCTGCACTGTTCAGGGACAGAAAAAATTCAAAAAAATATATTAATGTTACTTGTAATTGTGTTGAATTTACTGTGTATAGAGTTCTAATTTTGGGAGTTTTATTTTCTGTTTTAATTTTATTTTTAGATTTGGCTTGTCTATGTTTTAGTTTATTTTCTATCTTCTTTTAGTTTATTTGTGTTTTTGTTTTCGCTTTATTTCTAGGATTGGATCACTTTATGTTTTTATTTTGTTTTGGGTTTGATTCACTTTTTGATTTTATTTTGTGTTAATTAAAAAAAAGGAGAAAAATTTAGAAAAATAAAAAATCCAAACAATTAGAAAAGAAAAAGACCAAAATATATCCTTTTGTGAGGGTGTGGGAATTGCATGACTGGTTGGGTTGAATACCCTGAAACTAATGAACTTGTTAGGAGTGAACTTGACTTTGGCCTAGAACCCGAGCCTGAACTAGAATTACAAGAAATGCACAAGAAAGATCTTTGAGCGATATTTTCTATCCTCCTAGAACTGCTCTGCCATCTTGTTTTACTATATCTGACCTAGGACCAAATGTGACTTTCGAGTTGAGACCTCATTGCACTCAAATGCTTCTTAAATTAATGGCTTTAGAGATTGTTTATTTGTTTTTGAGGGAGTACGAAGAAATATGTTCTATGATGCATTTTCTTAATATCCCTATTGATAGTGTGTGAATGAAATTGATTCCATTTACTTTGAAAGATTCTGTTCAATGATAGATGTATGGCTTGGCTGCTAATTATGTTACTTCTTGGAATTATTTTGTGAGATTATTCTTAAGAAAATATGTTCCTAATGCCAAGACTGTTAAGTTAAGGAATAAGATTAATCAATTTGTGTAACTAGATAGGGAATCATTTTGGAAATACTTTGATAGGTTTAAAAATTTGTTGGCCCAGTGTCCCCATCATGGTTTAGACCAAGCACAATTGTGCCAGATTGTATACGAAGGACTTGATCAATAAACTAGAACTATGTTAGAGTCCATATGCCAGGGTGACTTTTTTTTTTTTAAGAGTGCCACTGTTTCTTGGGAATTTCTAAAGGACTTAGCTGAGAAGCCCATACAATGAAAAACTGCTAGAGATGACAGTTTATGTTCTAGGTTTGCTAGGGGTGGGATGTATTCTTTCTTCGATGTGAGTCACTTAGAGTCTAACATTGCTGTTTTGGAAAAAAATGTCGAAGAGGTTGTCTTCCCAAACTCCTTAGTTATCTGAAACTTCTATGGTGCCTTATTCTTACTATCAGACCTTAGATAATTGGTTGATTGCTTGTCCTTATTTTGCTCACCTGTTAGCAACTGAAAATGAGCGAGTGAGTATGACCTTTCAAAGACCTAAGAATGATCCTTTTTCACCTTACAACAATCCAGGGTGGAGAAATCACCCTAGCTTTTCTTGGAGTTGTTGACCAAATGCTATGGTTCCTAACTCCCAACCTGGGGTGTTTTTGAGAAATAACTCCCAACTCATCTCCCATCCCTCCAACGCTTTTTAGAGATCGACTTTTGAAGGTGTGCTTAATGGTCCTAGGCCTCTACCTCCAGTAGTTCAAGTTCAACCTCCTTCTTATTATACTGGCATTGATAAAATTGACAGGAGAATTAATAGTAATGTGGAGAGAATGATCAAGGCTAATATGTAAAGAATGATAAGAATGATGACTGAATAGTTTTTCGAGTTAGCATCATCTTCTAGGGAGTCATGTACTTTTCTGAGTCAGCCTGAGGTGAACCCTAGGGCTCATGCCTCTTCTTCCTCTAATGCTAACCCTAGTGAGCCTGCGAGAAAAGTGAATGCAGTTATATCTCTTCGATCTGGTCGGGAGATTGATACCCAAGTGAGAAATCCTAATGAGCCTTGCATGTATCCTCACTATTTCTTCTAAAATTCTTCTCCCTCTCCTTCTTCTTTAGAAACTGGTTCATCCAGCAAGTCAGGAGATGCTACTGATGGTGGACCCAGTGATTCCGATAATCCTCTTCCTACTGAGTCACCTTCTAACAAAGAGGAGTCTAAGGAGAAAGATTCCTCCGATTTAGTTGAGCCTCCACCTTCTGAGGATTCTTCTTCTCCTCCTTCTACTAAGAAAGTCCATAAGCATTTGCCTCCTTTTCTCTATAGGCTTAAGAAGAAAGATTAAGCTCATATTGAGAAGATGAGAGAGACCTTCTCTCAAGTCAAAATCAGCATTCATTTACTCGATGCTATTCAACAAATGCCTCTATATGCTAGGTTTTTAAATGATCTGTCTACCACCAAAAGAGCTACTTGTGTCCCTAAAAAGATTTTCTTAACTTCTAGCGCTAGTTATATCCTTTCTCACCAGATCCTAGTGAAGTATAAGAACCCTAATTGCCCTACTATTTCTATAGTTATAGGGCACCATCTTATTCATAGAGCTTTGCTTGATTTAGGAACGAGTGCCAATTTGATATCCTTTACCGAGCATGAGAGGATAGGGTTAGATGAGATGAAGCCTATCAAGATGGCCATCCAATTAGCTGATAGATCAACCAGATTGCCTAAGAGTATAGTTGAGGATATGCCAATTAGAGTGGGTGAATTTATTTACCCTATGGACGTTGTTGTGATTGAGACTGAAAAGGTGTCCAATGTAGCTACTCAAGTCCCTGTGATTCTAGGGCATCCTTTCTTGTCTACTGCTAATGCCCTCATTAATTGCAGGAATGGTATGATAAGACTGTCTTTTGACAACATGGCCTGAGAATTGAATATCTTTAACAAATAAAGACAACTATCGGGTTTTGATGATATGAAGTTTTCTACTCTCAACTGGGTAAAAGATTCTATATTCGATGATGGTTTTGATGATATGTTTGCTACTGGGTATGAGTCATTTCTTATGGATGATGAGCCTGAATATGATGTGTTCGAGTTTAACGACTTGCACTCTGCTGCTAACTGTCTGCTTGCTATGGTTTTTGAATATGCTCAGAGTCTGTTTCCCTTCCTATTATTGAATTGAAACCTCTTCCTGACTCTATTAAGTATTTATTCCTAGGCCCTGATGAATCCTTACCTGCCGTTATTTCTTCTGACCCAGACCAGGATCAAGAGGATAAATTGATTTCTTTACTTAGAGAGAACAAGGAAGCTATAGGTTGGACTTTAGGGGATATCAAGGGTATTAGTCCCTCCATTGTGTAGCATAGAATTCATTTGAAAGACAATGCTAAGCCTTACCGAGACAGCCAAAGGCATTTGAACCCAACTTCCAGGAAGTAGCTAGGAACTAAATGTTGAAGTGGTTAGACTATGAGATTATTTATCCCATTTCTAATAGTGAGTGGGTTAGCCCTGTCCAAGTTGTGGCTAAGAGGACCGGTATTGCTGTGATTAGGAATGACAAAAATGAGTTAGTCCCTACTCGAGTTCAATCTGGGTGGCGTGTTTGTATAGATTATAGAAAGTTGAATCCTACCACTAGAAAAGACCATTTTTCCCTTCCATTCTTGGACCAAATGTTAGAGCGGTTGACTGGATATTCCTTCTATTGCTTTCTAGATGGATATTCTGGCTATATCCAAATCTCGATTGCTCCTGAGGATCAAGAGAAGACTATTTTCACCTGTCCGTTTGGGACATATACATTTAGAAGACTTCCGTTTGCACTGTGTAATGCCTCAACTACCTTTTAGAGGTGCATGATTTCTATTTTCTCGAATTTAGTTGAGCAATGCATGAAAATTTTCATGGATGACTTTTCTGTGTTCGGGTCTTCGTTTGATGATTGTCTATTTAATATGAGAAAAGTGCTGAAAATGTGTAGGGAGAAAATCTGGACTTTGAACTTGGAGAAATGTGACTTCATGGTTAAAAAAGGGTTAGTCTTAGGCCACATTATTTCTATAGATGGGATTGAGGTAGATAACGCTAAGACTGATTTGATTATTAATCTTCCCCCCCCACTTGTGTGAAAGAGGTGAGGTCTTTCATTGGACATGATGACTTCTATCATTATTTCATTAAGGACTTTAGTAAGATAGCGAAGCCCTTGACCAACCTGTTAGCTAAGGACGTGCCATTCACTTCTTCGAGGAGTGCCTTGCGCATTTACTAAGCTTAAGGGAGCCTTAACCTCAATCCCATTCTTTATCCTCCCATCTGGGAAGAGCCATTTGAGTTGATATGCAACGCATCTGATTATACTGTTGGGGTTGTTCTAAGGCAAGGTGTTGATAAGAAGTCCCATGTTATGCGTTATGCTAATCACATTATGAGATGGATCTTACTTTTGCAAGCGTTTAACTATGAGATTAGGGACAAGAAAGGTTTTGAGAACCTTGTAGCTGACCATTTGTCTAAGATTCTCTATGATGGAGAATGTGATTCAAGTATTTCTGAATGCTTCTCTGATGAGCAATTATATGCTGTCCTTTTTGATCCTCGGTATGTTGATATTGTGAACTACCTAGTTTATGGTAGGATCTTTGAGGGTTAGACCTAGAATGATAGAGATAGGTTCTTCAACCTGGTGAAATTCTTTGTTTATGATGACCCTTATTTGCTTAAGTACTGTTATGAAAAAAATTTTAGAAGGTGTATTCCTGATAATGAGGTGCGAAGTATCCTTTCGTTTTTTTATGACCAAACATATGGGAGACATTTCAGTGGAGACTGCAGCCAAAGTTCTTCAATGTGGTTTCCATTGCCTACCTTATTTAGGGATGCTTTGTAATACTGTAAGAGTTGCCCTAGGTGCGAACAGTTGGATAGAATAAGTAGAAGAGATATAATGGCACTTAATTTGGTCATTGTGGTGGAGATTTTTGATGTTTGGGGTCTAAATTTCATGAGATCATTTCCATCTTCTTTTGGAAATGATTTCATTTTATTAGCTATGGATTATGTTTCTAAGTGGGTTCAGGCCATCCCTTCTAGGGCTAATGATGCCAAGGTGGTTGTGAAGTTCCTTAGGGAGAACATATTTGCTAGATTTGGCATGTCTCGAGCTATCATTAGTGATCGGGGTACCCGCTTTAATAGAAGATCTTTTGATGCCTTACTAAGGAGGTACCCCATAGTCCATAGGCTTGTTACTCCCTATCACTCCTAAACTAGTGGGCAGGCTGCAGTGTCCAATTGCCCAATTAAACAGATTCTAGAGAAGACAATGAGTAGAAATAGGAAAGATAGGGCCTTACAAGCTTGTTGATGCTCTTTGGGCTTATAGGACATCTTTCAAAACTCCCTTTGGTATATCACCTTATAAGGTGATTTATGGTAAGCCTTGTCATCTCCTTGTTGAGATAGAGCATAGACTTGGTGGTCCATTAATATGCTCAATTATGACTTAACTAAGGCCGATGAGGAGAGAAGACTGCAATTGAGTTAGTTTGAAGAGATAAAGGCTGAGGCTTATGAGAGTGCTCGATCTTATAAAGAGAGGGCTAAATTATTTCATGACAAACATATTCTTAGGAAAGAGTTTGCCCCAGGAATGAAAGTACTCTTTTATGACTCTAGGTTCTATTTATTTCCAGGGAAATTGAGGTCCCGATGGATAGATCTCTATATTGTTTCACGTGTTTTCCCCTATAGTGCAGCTGAAATTCAAGATCCTAAGAGTGCTGCCACATTCAAGGTGAATGACCAACGGTTGAATCAATTTCTGGAGTTTCCAAGTAAAGAAGATGTGGAGTGCCTGATACTCCGTGAGCTGAGTCCTCATCAGTAATTAAGCTTCTAAGATAGCTCGGGTGTACTTAACACCCGACCTGGTTTGCTTGAGATTTCTTTCCTTCCTTCCTCTTTTTGTCATTTTTCTTTTCTTTTTTTATATTTGGATACTTTTCTTTTTCTCTTGTGTGTATATGTTTGTACATTTGTGTTTTTTTTTATTGTGCCTTTTGTTTTTGGGTCTTCTTTTTCCTTTTGCATATTTGTTTTTATTTCTAGTTTTTATTTTTTGTGTTTGGTGTTTTCTTTCACTTCTAATGAGGACATTATCTGATTTAGGTGTGGGGGTGGGGAAACTTTGTTTCAGAATTTAAGAAAATGAAAAAAGAAAATAAAATTGAAAAGATTGAAAATCCAAAAAGATGTTTGCTTTATTTTGGGGAATATATGTTCTATTTTGAATAACTATGTTCTCTTGTGCCTTAATATTAGGTTATATATAGATGTAGTGTGTGTTGATAGAACTTAGTCCAAAGTGTGATGTTTGTATATAGTTCTAACCCCAGCATTAACTCTAAGTAGGCTTGACTTTGGCAGATGAACCGTGAGATTTTGAGCCTTATAGACTAATTCATCATTCTTTTTAGTCTCACAATTTTCTTCCATGTGTGCGTCTCTTCCATAATTCAATCTCTAGAAGTTACTTTGATTATCTTCAAAATCACATTCAGCATATGCATTATGATAATATGATAAAGGCATTCATTGGTTTGTGTGAGCCACTTAGCCAAATTGCCACCCTTGTTTAGAATATTTTTACCATTTGCTAGCCCTTTGAGACTTAATCCTTTTTGTTGTGAATCCTTGATTTTAGCTGTTGGGCTAAACACATTTTCTATACCTAAGCCAGACTAATGGAGCAACTCTTCATTATTTAGTGAGAAGCTTTCGGGTATTTTATGTATTTGATGGTTGATTTTGGTTATGTATGGGATGTAGCGTTGTAACCGTTTGGAAATTTGAGTTGTGTTGTTTTTGTACATGTCATTCATTCATTTTCTTAATGAAAAAAAGGAAAAAAACAAGGAAAAAAAAGCAAAGATAATAAAAATGGAAGAATTTCGCAAGAAAAAAGATTGAAAAAAATAAAAAATTTCAAAAAGAGTTGTGAATAAGAGTATTCGACATGTTTTTGTCGTTTTATATGCTCATATGCAATGGAAGATTAAGTGGGGTGCTTTCTTTTTTTTGGTGGGGGGGGGGGGGGCGGGGAATGTATGATTATAATTGGTGTAAGTGTTGGTTGGTCATTAGCTATGACTTTTGCCTTCTCGTTTCCCAAATCATTTCTCCCTCTCCTAACCCTTGACCTTAGCCCCATTACAACTCTGAAAAAGTCTTCTTGATTATTATTTTGCCTTTTGCATTTTAGTAGTGGAGAATTGAGAATCTTAGCAAGCCTATGGTAGTTTGTTTGATTGGAAGTGAATTCAGTGAACCTTGTATAATATTAAACACCTGAGGGGGTGTGTTCCACATTTCCCTAAATTAAGGTTCTATCGGTCATGCTTGTACATATTTCTTAAGCGGGGTGAAAGATTGTGTATAGATGTTATTAGTGGAGATTAAAGAGTTCTTGATTTGTAGATTCAGTTTATATGTGATCTAATTCGTTTGTTACTTGAGTGATGCAGTTTGTTGGAATATGTATATATTTGGCCTGGTGTTGTATATATATAAGTTTTTATAAAACCCAAATAAAAGATTTTCGATATTCTATTCTATGTTTTGTTTTATAGATTTTGTGGGTATATCTTCTACAAACTCTCACGAGACCTTCCTCACCCACTAAGGGTAACCTAGGGGTTCAAAGGGCTTGTTGCACATGATAAGTACAACCATATTTTCTACGAAAGTGAGTTAGGATTTTATTTTTATTTTCTAGGATTTTGAATTTGATTTAACTCGAGTAGGAGCAAAACTTTGGTGTGGGGTTATTGTTGAACTTGAAAATGTTACATTTCATACCCTCTATTATCTGATATTTGCTCGAAATAAATTCTTAAATGAGAATTTTAATATATTTTTATTTATTTTGTAGGAATTATGGAACTTTGAAGGATTGAATAAATTTCTTGAAAAAAAAAAGGGATTGAACCAATAGATGAATGGATCAAGTGGAAGAGAAGAAAGAATGAAAAAAAATGTAGAAAAGAAGCAGGCTTGTTCACCGAGGTCAGTTCGCGGCCCAAGCTCCCTAGCTTGCTTCACCCTTTCCCCTGTTCTCATGCCTTCGTCTTTTTCGAGGGCCTGGCCCCACTCTAGTAAGCTCCCCCTTCTACTCTCCTCCCCACCCTTCTTACTTCAGGCCTGCTCTGCTTCCCTCATGTACGACCCAAACGACCCAAACGCCTCAAACCACTTTCTCTCTCCCTTCTTTCTTCTCGCATGTAAGCCTGGCCTAGACTGCCTACTCCCTCTTCCCTCTTCTCTCTCTCCCGAGTTTGCCCTAGTGCTCTGCGTCAGGCTTATCTTTTCTTCTTCACTGTGTGCCCATTTATTTATTTTTCCCAGACTACCGCCTGCTTCGAGTTCGCGGGCTTGCTCCTTCTGAATATCATAGCCTAGAAGCACAGAGGCTGAGCAATCACTTAATCTTTTCACGTGTCTATCATGTGACATCGAAGCCCCCTCCCTTCCTCCGTCTTTTTCGATGCTACTTTTGGGATTGAAGATGATTGCACCCTTTCTTCTTCTACCTTACATCACCATAAACGAGCCCCATTCATCTACTCTTGCTCTCTCTTCATTCACCCTCATCAAGTCTTCAGTAGTTACAAGGGCTTTCATTCAGACATTTATGGAAGCAATGAAGACTCGATTTTGGGAGCTGGGAGATATAATTCGAGCAACAAGTGGCGCGCAAGGGGGGGGGGGGTGTTCCGAAAAACATGAATTTTTGTTTTTTAATCCTTAACCTATCAGTTTTAGATTTAGGTTAAATTGTCAGATTTGGTGTAATACGAATTTTGGATTAGTTTAGTTGATGTAAAAATCTCTACTCAATCTAAAACTCAAATTTTGGGTCTCATTGTTCGTCAATATTAAATTCACCATTAACAGAGCTTGACTCTAGATCGTGAAATTAGTTTGGCTTCCGCAGTATTCTTTTGCCTTGGTTTGGGTTATTTTTTTGTATGTTGAATTTTGAGTTTGTTTAAATTAGTTGAATTTGTTACTTTCATGGTGGCTAGATAGCTAAAATGATTGACGACTTTTATTCCCCTAGCTTCTTTAGTAGTACATTGACAATAATTGAACAAGTTGATTTAATCCTTAATTTTCTAGTGTTTAATTTGGTTGATTTTACCATAGGTTTGACTTGATAGTCGATCCTACTACAAACCAAAAGTAGTGAAAAATCGTAAGACTTGCTGTTGAAACTAATCTTTATAAAAATCACAACAAGTTTTTGGCGCTGTTATCAGGGATGAATTTGTGAAATTAGGTTGTATCAAGTCATAGTTGCATCGTTTTTGAGTCATTTTCATTTTTTGTTTCGTATTTTTCATTTTTGATTTTGCGTGTGTTAGTTTAGTTTTAGTTGGGTTAGATTACTTTAGTTTAGATTATTTTTGACTTTTGATTTGAGTTAATATTTTTTTATTTTGATTTTGTTTTTATTTTGGGATCAATCTAATCTGATTTTTAGTGTCTGTTTTATTGCTAAAAAAACAGTACTAACTGATCTGGTGAGGGATGTGCAGGAATAGAAAAGAAAGAAGTAGAACAAAACCATTCTAGTGTAGGTTTTTTTAGGATTTCCACATTCTGTCTGAATTGTTGGAGTAGTTTTGGTCTCAATTTTTCTATGCTGATATTTTTTTGTGGATTTTGCATGATGTTTAGAGTCTAGCTGAAGTGTTCTGGAATTTTTAGGACTTTCTGGAATTTTCTGTGACTTTTAGAACTAATTTTCTGTTTGCATTTTTCTGCACAATTCAGGGATAGAAAAAATTCGAAAAAAAATATATTCGTGTTACTTGTGATTGTGTTGAATTGAATGTGTGTGAAGTTCTAATTTTGGGAGTTTTATTTTCTGTTTTAATTTTATTTTTAGATTTGGCTTGTTTAGGTTTTAGTTTATTTTCTATCTTCTTTTAGTTTATTTGTGTTTTTGTTTTCTTTTTATTTCTAGGATTGGATCATGTTTTGTTTTTGCTTTATTTTTAGGTTTGATTCACTCTTTTATTTTATTGTGTTAATTAAAAAAGAGGAGAAAAAATAAAAAAAATCCTAAATCCAAAAAAAGTAGAAAAGAAAAAGACCAAAATATATCCTTTTGTGAGGGTGTGGCAATTACATGATTGGTTGGGTTAAAGGCCCTGAAAGTAATGGACTTGTCAGCAGTGAACTTGACTTTGACCCAGGACCCAGGCCTGAACCCAAGCCTGAATTGGGACTAGAATTGCAAGAAATGGCACAAAAAAGATCTTTGAGCGACATTTTCTATCCTCCTAGAACTGCTCTGCCATCTTGTTTTGTTATACCTGACCTAGGACCAAATGTGACTTTCGAGTTGAGACCTCGCTATACTCAAATGCTTCTTAAATTCATGGATTTGGAGGAAGTTTATTTGTTTTTGAGGGAATTTGAAGAAGTATGTTCTATGATGCATTTTCCTAACATCCCTATTGATGGTGTGCGAATGAAATTGATTCCATTTGCTTTGATAGATTCTGCTAAATGATGGATGTATTGCTTGGCTACTAATTCTGTTACTTCTTGGAATGATTTTGTGAGATTATTCTTAAGAAAGTATTTTCCTAATGCCAAGACTATTAAGCTAAGGAATGAGATTAATCAATTTGTGTAGCTAGACAGGGAATCATTTTGGAAATACTTCGATAGGTTTAAAAATTTGTTGGCCCAGTTCCCCCATCATGGTTTAGAGCAAGCACGACTGTGCCAGATTGTATATGAAGGATTTAACCAATAGACTAGAACCATGTTAGAGTCCATGTGTCAGGGTAACTTTCTTTCGATGAGCGCCACTGTTGTTTGGGAATTTCTAAAGGACTTAGCTAAGAAGCCCATGCAGTGGGAAATCGCTAAAGATGATAGTTTAAGTTTTAGGTTTGCTAGGTGTGGGTTGCATTCTGTCTTCAAGAGTCTAACATTGCTGTTTTGGAAAACATGTTGAAGGGATTATCTTCCCAAACTCCCTAATTATCTCAAACTTCTATGGTGTCGTATTCTCACTATCAGACCTTAGATAATTGATTGTGTGTGTGTCCTTATTTTGCTCAGCAGTTAGCAATTGGACAGGAACAAGTGAGCATGGCCTTTTAGAGACCTAAGAATGATCCCTTTTCACATTACTACAATCCAGGGTGGAGAAATCATCCTAAGTTTTCTTGGAGTAGTTGATCAAATGTTGTGGTTCCTAACTCCCAACCTGGGGTGTTTCTTGGAAACAATACCCAGTCCATCTCCCATCCCTTCAATGCTTTTCAGAGATCGACTTTTCCAGGTGTGCCAAACCTCCACCTCTTGTACCTCAAGTTCAACTTACTCCTAATGATACTGATATTGATAAAATAGATAGGAGAATTAATAGTAATGTGGAGAGGATGATTAATGCTAATATGAAAAGAATGAGGAGAACGATGACTGAATAGTTTTTCCAATAAGCATCATCTTCTATGGAGCCAGGTACTTTTCCAATTCAGCATGAGGTGAAGCCTAAGGGTCACGCCTCTTCTTCTTCTAGTGCTAACCCTAGTCAGTCTGTGAGGAAATTGAATGTAGCTATATCTCTTCGATCTGGTAAGGGAGATTGATGACCAAGTGAGAAATCCTAATGAGCCCTATATGTATCTTCACCATTTCTTCTAAAATTCTTCTCCCTCTCCTTTTTCTCAAGAAACCAGTTCGTCTAGTGAGTTAGGGGATGCTACTGATGGTGGCCCATATGATTTTTATAATCCTTTTCCTATTGAATCGCCTTTTAACAAACAGGAGTCTAAAGAGAAAGATTCCTCTGATTTAGTTGGCTCTTCACCTCTTAAGGATTCTTCTTCTCCTCCTTCTACTAAGAAAGTCCATAAGCCTTTACCTCCTTTTCCCTATAGGCTTAAGAAGAAAGATCAAGCTCATGTTGAGGATAAGATGAAAGAGACATTCTCTCAAGTCAAAATCAACATTCCTTTACTAGATGCTATTCAACAGATGCCTTCATATGCTAGGTTTTTAAGGGATCTGTGTTCCACTAAAAGAGCTACTTGTATCCCTAAGAAGATTTTCTTAGCCTCTATCGGTAGTTCTTTCCTTACTCACCAGATCTCAGTGAAGTATAAGGATACCGGTTGGCCCACTATTTCTATAGTTATAGGGAGCCAACTTATTCACAAAGCTTTGCTTGATTTAGGGGCGTGTGTCAACTTGATACTCGTCACCTAGTATGAGAGGCTAGGGTTAAATGAGTTGAAGCCTATCAAGGTGGTCATCCAATTAGCTGATATATCGACCAGGTTTCCTAGGGGCATAGTTGAGGATGTGCTTATTAGAGTTGGTGAATTTATTTACCTTGTGGACTTTGTCGTGAGTGAGGTTGAGAAGGTGTCCAATGCAGCTAGTCAAGTCCCAGTGATTCTAGGGCATCCTTTCTTGGCCACTGCCAGTACCCTCATTAATTGCAGGAATGGTATGAGAAGACTGTCTTTTGGCAACATGACCTGATAATTGAATATCTTTAACATGCAAAGGCAATCTTCGGGTTTTAATGATATGGAGTTTTCTACTCTTAACTGAGTAGAAGTTTTTGTGTTCGATGATGATTTTGATGATATGTTTGCCATTGGATATGAGTCATTTCTTGTGGATGATGAGCCTGAATATGATGCGTTTGAGTTTGATGATTTGTGCTCTGTTGCTGATTGTCTACTTGCTATTGTTTTTGAATATGCTCATAAGTCTGTTTCCCTTCCTACTATTGAATTAAAACCTCTTCCTGACTCTATTAAGTATTTATTCCTACGCCTTGATGAATCCTTACATGCCATTATTTCTTCTGACCTAGACCGGGATCAAGAGGATAAATTGATTTCTTTACTTAGAGAGAACAAAGAAGCTATAGGTTAGACTTTAGGGGATATCAAGGGTATTAATCCATCCATTGTGCAGCATAGAATTCATTTATAGGACAATGCTAAACCCTACCGAGAACGCCAAAGGCATTTGAACCCAACATTCCAGGAAGTAGTTAGGAAAAAAGTGCTGAAGTGGTTAGAATATAGGATTATTTATCCATTTCTAATAGTGAGTGGGCTAGCTCTGTCCAAGTTGTGCCTAAGAGGACTGACATTACTGTGAATATGAATGACAAGAATGAATTAGTCCCCACTTGAGTTCAATATGGGTGGTGTGTTTGTTAATATTACAGAAAGTTGAATGCTACCACTAGAAAAGACCATTTCCCCCTTCCATTCTTGGACCAAATGTTAGAGAGGTTTGCTGGACATTCCTTCTATTGCGTTTAGATGGATATTCTGGCTATACCTAGATCTCTATTGCTCCTAACGATAAGGAGAAGACTACTTTCACCTGTCTGTTTGGAACATATGCATTTAGAAAAATGCCGTTTGGACTGTGTAATGCCCCTGTTACCTTTTAGAAGTGCATGATTTCTATTTTCTCGTATTTGGTTGAGCAAAAACATGAAAATTTCATGGATGACTTTTCTGTGTTTGGATCTTCGTTTAATGATTGTCTATCTAATATGAGAAAATTGTTGGAAAGGTGCAGGAAGAAAAACTGGACTTTGAACTTGGAGAAATGTGACTTCATGGTTGATAAGGAGATAATCTTAGGCCACATTATTTTAATAGATGAGATTGAGGTAGGTAAAGCTAAGACTGATTTGATTGTTAATCTTCCCCCTTCCACTTGTGTGAAAGAGGTAAGGTCTTTCCTTGGACATGCTTGCTTTTATCGTTGTTTTATTAAGGACTTTAGTAAGATAGTGAAGCCCTTCCCTAACCTGTTAGCTAAGGATGTGCCATTTCACTTCTCCAAGGAGCGTCTTGTGGCATTTACTAAGCTTAAGGGAGTCTTAACCTCTGTTCCCATTCTTCATCCTCCCATCTGGGAAGAACCATTTGAGTTAATGTGTGACGTATCTAATTATGCTATTGGGGTTATTCTAGGGCAACGTGTTGATAAGAAGCCCCATCTTATGTATTATGCTAGTCACACTAGGAATGATGCCCAACTGAATTACACTGTTACTGGGAAAGAATTTTTTGCTGTGATATATGGTTTTGAGAAGTTTAGGCCTTATCTGATTGGGTCTCTTGTGATTGTCTATGCTGATTACTCTACTCTTAGGCACCTTCTTTCGAAAAAGGTTGCTAAGCCTAGACTCGTGAGATAGATATGCTTTTGCAAGAGTATGACTGTGAGATTAGGGACAAGAAAGGTCCTGAGAACCTTATAGCTAACCATTTGTGTAGGATTCTCTATGATGGAGAGAGTGATTCAACTATTTCTGAATGCTTCCCTAATGAGCAGCTATATGCTATCCTTCCTGATCTTCGTTATGCTGATATTGTGAATTACCTAGTTTCTGGTTAGATATCTGAGGGTTGGACCAAGAATGATAGAGATAGGTTCTTCCACCTCGTGAAATCCTTTGTTTGGGATGACCCTTATTTGTTTAAGTATTGTTCCGACCAAAATTTCAAGAGGTGTGTTCCTAACAATGAGGTGCGAAGTATCCTTTCGTTTTATCATGATGAAGCATGTGAGAGGCATTTCACTGGGAGGAAAGCTGTAGCCAAAGTTTTTCAATGTGGTTTCTATTGGTCTACTTTATTTAAGGATGCTTTTGAATACTGTAAGAGTTGGGCTAGGTGCCAATAGTTGGGTAGAATAAGTAGAAGAGATATAATCACACTTAATCTGATTATTGTGGTGGAGATTTTTGATGTTTGGGGTCTAGATTTCATGGGATCATTTCCATCTTCTTTTAAAAATGAGTACATTTTATTCTGTGGATTATGTTCTAAGTTGGTTTAGGCCATCCCTTCTAGGACCAATGATGCCAAGGTGGTTGTGAAATTTCTTAGGGAGAACATATTTGCTAGATTTGGCATGTCCCAAGCTATCATTATTGATCAAGGTACCCACTTGAATAGCAGATCTTTTGATGCCTTACTAAGGAGGTACTCCATAGTCCATAGGCTTGTTACTCCCTATCACCCCTAAACTAGTGGGTAGGTTGCAGTGTCTAATTGCCCAATTAAGCAGATTCTAGATAAGACAATGAGTATAAATAGGAAAGATAGGGCCTTACAAGCTTGTACATGCTCTTTGGGCTTATAGCACAGCTTTTAAAACTCCCTTTGGTGTATCACCTTATAGGGTGGTTTATGGTAAGCCTTGTCATCTCCCTGTTGAGATAGAACATAGACTTGGTGGGTCATTCATATGCTCAATTATGACTTGACTAAGGCCGATGAGGAGAGAAGACTGCAATTGAGTGAGTTTGAAAAGATAAGGGTTGAGGCTTATGAGAGTGCTCGATCTTATAAAGAGAGGACTAAGTTATTTCATGACAAACATATTCTTTGGAAAGAGTTTGACCCAGGAATAAAAGTACTCTTATATGACTCAAGGTTCTATTTATTTCCAAGGAAATTGAGGTCCCGATGGATGGATCCCTATATTATTTCACGTGTTTTTCCCTATAGTGCAGTTGAAGTTCAAGATCTTGAGAGTAGAGCCACATTCAAGGTGAATGGCCAACGGTTGAAGCAATTTTTGGAGCTTCCAAGTAAAGAAGATGTGGAGTGGTTGATACTCTGTGACTTGAGTTCTGATCAGTAATTAAGCTTCTCAGATAGCTTGGGTGTACTTAACACCCGACCTGGTTTGGTTGAGATTTCTTTCTTTCCTTCCTCTTTTTCTCATTTTTCTTTTCTTTTTGTATATTTGGATACTTTTGTTTTTCTATTGTGTGTATATGTTTGTACATTTTTTTTTTATTGTGCCTTTCGTTTTTGGGTCTTCTTTTTCTTTTTGCATATTTGTTTTTATTTCTAGTTTTTATTTTTTGTGTTTGGTGTTTTCTTTCACTTCTAATGAGGACATTATCTGATTTAGGTGTGGGGGTGGGGAAACTTTGTTTCAGAATTTAAGAAAATGAAAAAAGAAAATAAAATTGAAAAGATTGAAAATCCAAAAAGATGTTTGCTTTATTTTGGGGAATATATGTTCTATTTTGAATAACTATGTTCTCTAGTGCCTTAATATTAGGTTATATATAGATGTAGTGTGCGTTGATAGAATTTAGTCTAAAGTGTGATGTTTGTATATAGTCCCAACCCCAACATTAACTCTAAGTAGGCTTGACTTTGGCAGATGAACCGTGAGATTTTAAGCCTTATAGACTAATTCATCATTCTTTTTAGTCTCACATTTTTCTTCCATATGTCTCTTCCATAATTAAATCTCTAGAAGTTACTTTGATTCTCTTCAAAATCACATTTAGCATATGCATTATGATAATATGATAAAGGCATTCATATGCTTGTGTGAGCCACTTAGCCAAATTGCCACCCTTGTTTAGAATATTTTTACCATTTACTAGCCCTTTGAGCCTTAATACTTTTTGTTGTGAATCCTTCATTATAGCTCTTGGGCTAAACGCATTTCCTATACCTAAACCAGACTAATGGAGTAACACTTCATTATTTAGTGAGTAGCTTTCGAGTATTTTATGTATTTGGTTGTTGATTTTGGTTACGTATAGGATGTAGCATTGTAACCGTTTGGAAATTTGAGATATGTTATTTTTGTACAAGTCACTCATTCATTTTCTTAATGAAATAAAAGGGGAAAAGAACAAGCAAAAAAAAAGCAAAAAAAAGAAAAATGGAAGAAGTTCGCAAGAAAAAAGGTCGAAAAAAAAATCAAAAATTTCAAAAAGAGTTGTGAATAAGAGTTTTCGGTATGTTTTTGTCATTGTATATGCTCATTTCCAATGGTCTAATTAAGTGGGGTGCGTTCTTTTTCTTCTTTCTTTGGGAGAATGTGTTATTATAATTGGTGTAAGTGTTGGTTACTCATTAGTTATGACTTTTGCCTCCTCGTTTCCTAAATCATTTCTCCCTCTCCTAACCCTTGACCTTGGCCCCATTACAACTCTGAAAAAGTCCTCTTGATTATTGTTTTGCCTTTTGCATTCTAGTGGTGGAGAATTGGGAATCTAAACAAGCCTGTGGTAGTTTATGTGATTGGAAGAGAATTAAGTAAACCTTGTATAATCTTAAACACATGAGCGGGAGCGTTCCACATTTCCCTAAAGTAAAGTTCTACTGGTCACACTTGTACATATTTCTTAAGTGAGGTGAAAGATTGTGTATAGATGTCATTAGTGGAGATTAAGGATTTCTTGATTTGTACATTCAGTTTATATGTGATCTAATTCTTTGGTTACTTGAGCGATGTAGTTGGTTGGAATATGTATATACTTTTCGTGGGGTTGTATATATAAGTTTTTATAAAACGCAAATAAAGATATTTTTGACATTCTATTCTATGTTTTCTTTTATAAATTTTGTCAGTATATTTTCTATAAACCCTCACTAGACCTTCCTCGTCCACTAGGGGGTATAACCTAGAGGTTCAAAGGACTTGTTGCATATGCTAAGTGCAACCGTAATTCCTATAAAAGTGAGTTAGGATTTTATTTTTCTTTTCTAGGATTTTGAATTTGATTTGACCCGAGGAGGAGCAAAACTTTGGTGTGGGGGTATTGTTGAACTTGAAAGTGACACATTTTATACCCTTTTATTATCTGATATTTGCTCGAAATAACTTGTTAATTGAGAATTTTAATATATCTTTATTTATTTTGTAGGAATTATGGAACTTTGAAGGATTGAATAAATTTCTTAAAAAAGGGGATTGAACCAAAAGATGATTGGATCAAGTGGAAGGGAAGAAAGAATGAGAAAAACAAAAACATAGAAGAGAAGCAGGCTTGTTCATCGAGGTCCAGTATTGCGTCCCAAATGCCCTAGCCTTGCTTCACCCTTTCCCCCTTTTCTCACGCGTCTCTCTTTTTTGTGGGTCTAGCCTAACTCTAGCCGGTGCCCCATTCTACGCTTTCCCCTACCCAAATACCCCAGATCGCTTTCTCTCTCCCTTCTTTCTTCTCACATGTTGGCCTAGCCTAGATTGCCTCCTCCCTCTTCCCTCTTCTCTATATCTCGGGCTTGCCCCAACGCTCTCAGTTCGTGGGCTTGCTCCTTTCGAATGCTGTACCCTGGAAGCACACATACATAGCAACCACTTAATCTTCTCACGTGCCTGTCACGTGATATCGAAGCCCCCCTTCCTCCTTCTTTTTCGGCGCTGGCCCCGCGAATGAAGATAGTTGCGCCCTTTCTTCTTCTATCTCACATCGTCGTAAACGAGCCTCATTCATATACTCTTTCTCTCTCTTCATTCACCCTCATCAAGTCTTCAAAGGTTACCCATCAATTCCATCATCATCATCATCATCAAAGATTCTGCGGTTACAAGGGCTTTCATTCAAGCATTTATGGAAGCAATGAAGACTCGAGTTTTGGGGGCTAGTGGCAAGGAGATATAATTCGAGTAGCACGTAGCGAGGAGTGGGGAGATTTACTTTCAATTTGAGTTTCGTTTTTCATCCTTGACTTATTAGTTTCAAATTCAGGTGTAATTGTCATATTTGCTGTAATACGAATTTTGGATTGGTTTAGTTGATGTAAAATTCTCTGCTTAATCTAAAATTCAAATTTTGGGTCTCATTGTTCATCAATATTCACCATTAACAGAGCTTGATTTTGGGTCGTGAAATTAGTTCGGCTTTCTCGGTATTTTGTAGCCTTGGTTTGGGTTATTGTTTTTTTATGTTGAATTTTGAGTTTATTTAAATCAACTGGATTTGTTACGTTCATGGTGGCTAGATAGCTAAAATGGTTAATGACTAAGCTTATTCCCCTAGCTTCCCTAGTAGTACTTTGAGGATAGTTAAACAAGTTGATTTAATCCTTAATTTCTAGTGTTTAATTTGGTTGATTTTATCATGGGTTTGACTCGATCCTACTACAGGCTAAAAGCAATGTAATTTCATACCCATCCCAGTGGTTTGACCCTTAAGTGCCACGATTGAAAACCGTGCACTTGCGATTAAGACTAATCTTTATAAAAATCATAGCAATGGTTTGTAAGTTAAGTGTATTACTCCTCTTATTGCTAATTGATTTTTAGGGTGGAGCTTCACTTGTATTTGGAGTTGTCATGGGTCTTAGTTAGGGCTGGCAAAAATTCGGGTCCGGGTCAATTCGGCTGCGGAGAAATCGGACATTCGGACAAAAACTTCATACCCGGATTCTGTTCGGATTATAAATCGGACGCTTTAACCAGAACCAGACTCGGGCCTGAATGTCCGATGTCCGAACCCGGTTGTCCGAATGTCCGAATTTGTGATATAATTTTAGGACATTCTGACCGAAATTTTGTGTGACCGAACTCGAACCCAATTGTTAATGTCCGAACTCAGTTGTCTGAATTTGTTTTTATTAAATTTTCTAAAGAATTTGGACTAAAATTAGATAAAAACATAGTTGTCCGATGTGCGAACCCGGTTGTCCGATTGTCCGAACCCGAAATGGTTCAAAAATCCGGACAACACGAACCCGAATGCCCAAACCCGAACCCGACCCGGATTTAAATTCAGACATGACCGGTTGTCCGAATTTTAAATTCAGACACAAGTTTGGTGACTGTACCCGATTTTTTTTCGGGTTGGACGAATTCGAGTAATCGGGTCGGACAGATTTTTGCCACCTCTAGTCTTCGTTGAAATGGGATGTGGAAATATGTAGATTAGAGTGCAGAATGTTCTTGATGGTAGGTTTTTCCATCTTGGCAAAAGGCGTCTCCGTTCAAGGGGGAGCCTGTGGATGTGGTTCAGAAGAGACTAATCTATAAGATGGAGATGTCATGTTAGCGACATCTAAGGAGGGAGCTCACTTTAACTAGACGCATGACAACAAGCATAAGTGAGGCACTATCCTAAAACAAATGTCAATAACTGGAGTACTTACTTGGCTTGTATTCCAAGAATGTAAAAGCTACTGTTGTCCTGCATTGAAAATATAAGAAACCCTAAGCATGCGCATAAGGTAATACTAGTTACTCTACCCTTTGCTAATTGGTTTTGGGGTAGAAACTTATTGGGATTATATGCATATTTAGTTGATTAATACCCGATTAATACAAAATCTATACATGTACCATGAATTCACACTATGACATATCACTTTTGAATTTCAAAGCTTTTCTGTCGTCTTCTTAGCTAGATGTTCACCAAAGTTAATTTTCACAGTTGTACTGGCAATCTCATCATATGAAGGATATGTTGTTTCAACTTATCATAAGTACTTATCATCACTATGCAACAACTTTCAGCATAATTCAACAATTTTCAGCAAAATTCATTATCATTTAGTGTAATTAGGCACTATTAAGTATTTGTTAAAAATATCTACAAATATTTTGTTCAACCATTCAATATGTTTCAGTATGTTGTAATATGTTTTAGCATGACTGAGTATTTTTTAGCTTTTGATTCAGTATGTTTCAACTTGAGTCAACATGTTTCAATAATAAGCACCCATAAGTGCTTCTCATAAGTTGAAAAAAACATGCCTGAAGACCCAAGGCTTTTTCTTTGTAAACTTTTTTTTCATAAACCTCATAGTTAACCGCTTTCTCAATGCAGCTATTCTCTGCTTGATGTAATGCTGAAAATGTCATCTTTAGAGTTCGTACTCTAGGTTGCAAGGCCTCAGTTATTCTTAATCTTCTAATAATGCATTAACCTTCAATTATAAGCCAATCTAACAAGGAGATAAACTTGATTTAAAGAATTCAATTCATACATAGATCTAAAGAAGCAAAGCCATGAACCATGTCAACCTCTAAGTCAACATAACAACAAATAATAGGGGAGAAGCCCAATGGCAGAGCTCAGATTTGAGCTAAATGGGGTTTGATTTGATCAAGAGACCCTATAATATGAATCTTAGCTTTGGATATGATGTATGATCATGAACCTTTCTACACGTAGGAAATCATACCCCCAATTTTGTAATAGTAATAAAATTATTAGAGTAAAAAACCTATTTTTGGACCCTCAACTATCACTTTAAACTTGTGGTTCAGAAGTGAGATGGTTCTTGCACATTGTATCAAAATATTTTTGAGCGAGAGGTCTCAAGTTTATAAATAAAAAACCCCTATATTTGATATTGTAGAAGGTAATGGGGTATCTTTGTAGTAGGCAAGCTTCAGGTTTAAAGGGCGTTTCTGTGATGGCCATGCAAGAATAAAAAACCTATTTTTGAACCTTTATCTATTACTTTAGACTTTGGTTGAATTGACTATAGAACAAGGTGTCATAACTCTTCTGAGTGAGAGGCATCAGATACGAGCCTCATAGCCCCCTATATTTAATATTATGTAACGGAAAGGGAACTTTTGCAGTAGCCGTGCTTCAAAACCCAATCATGTAAGTGGTTGTGCTAAAGTGTAAAACCTATTCCTTTTGCCGCAGCCTCCAACCATCCATTTAAACTTTTCATTGACATAGTTCATGAACAAACACATTTAAACACAAACTTCATAATGATATCAAAGTATTTAATAATAAATTAATTGACAAAGAACTTCGCAAAGCAATAAACAATTTTGAGATATTAGCACTGACCTATTCAAGCAATGTTTTTTTTTTTGACTTATCACAAGTACTTATCATCAGATTTAACACTGATCAGTAATGATCCTCACTTACCAGCATTGCTTCGTACTCATCAGTGTGATTAATAATCATCGTCACTGACCAACATTGCTCAGTACTCATCGGACTGATCAACACTAAGGCATATGTTAAGTTCAAAACCACAAGTGCAGGACGTAGTTATACTTGAGAGCCAACAAACATAGGTTATATCGATGGAGAACTCGCTTCCAATTACCTAGTTAACTCAATTACTCAAATCTAGGCAATAGATATGGATGATGATTTTTATTAATTAAATGAAAGCTACTAAATGATACGCGAAGTCTAGTGACAAAAGCCTTAGCTGAAATTCACCACACTATTGCGATTCAAGATTAATTATCAATTCTTTCATAGTTGCTCACGTATATGCTAGAGTTGATCTATCACTACTTAATGTCCATGTACGCCTTATTTCAAAGGTCAATACACTAGTCCAATTACACAAACCATCTATTTTCATGAAATTGGTAACAAGGATACTACAAGATACAAGCAAGCTTTAACCCCAATTAGAATCCTAATTATTTTTATATTAAATCCTAATTTTTTACTATGCCACACTAGGTAGGTTTCATCTTTGAATGTTCCCCTAAACCCAATTAAAAATTAGATAAAAATTCTTTCAAGCCCTACTTTAAACATGTGGAGATCAAAGTGAAAAACTAATACATAAACATGAAACAAGCTTAACAAAATTAATTCAAGATTGTCAATCATAATAAGCGCTAATCCTAACCTAATTTAGAAGATTTATACTTGTTTGTGCAAAAAATGAGTTATTTTTAGAGTACTTTTACACCTGATTTATGTTCGTTTTAATCGTATTTTTAACATTTTTAATTAGTTTTATTTTATTTTGCAGGTTTTGCATAATTTTGAATAAGTGGCCAAAAATGGTAGAAAAGTGGGGAAAATGTCGAGAATTGTAGAACCGGTCCAAAATTCCAAAGAACCGGTCCAAAATTCCACAGAACCGGTCCAAGAAGAAAACCGGA
Source organism: Selenicereus undatus (assembly GCA_017589665.1). NCBI lineage: Eukaryota > Viridiplantae > Streptophyta > Magnoliopsida > Caryophyllales > Cactaceae > Selenicereus > Selenicereus undatus. Next base: position 89,251,861 of record JACYFF010031956.1, on the reverse strand, counting down.
CCAGCCGGTTCACCCAAACCTGGTTCAGCTCTTGTAACCCCCCTCCCCTTCGCGTCCCCCTTCTTCTTTTCTATCTGCCTCTTCGTTCCTAGAACCCCCGAACCCCTTGCTTCCTCACCTCTTCGCTCTCCCTCCTCGTGACGGTTACGGACGGTTACCAGTCGTCCATCATCCTCAACATCTTCAAGTCATCAATTCAAGAGTTAATGGAGGTAATTAATGGGGAAGAAGAAGAGTTGCATTCAAGGGCTACAAATGGAGGGCTGTTCGCCATGGAGGAGGAAGCTAGGTAATTCTAGGGTTATAGTAGGTTTAATTTCGGTTTTAGGTTTAGTTTAGTTTGGATTTTCGTTTTCATTGAAGCTATTCGATTCTTAGGGCAAATTTCGGTTTAGGATTGATGTTAGATGTTTTTCGTTTTGCGAATTCCATGTAATCAAGTTACAATTTGGTTAATTGGCAATTTTCAGTTGCTTTTGTGAGATTTGGAGTTGGTTCGTTTAATTTTGCTCACCCCCTCCCTTCCTGTGTTTGTCAATGGCGATTTCACCATTGTTTCTGGTTGTTCGAGCTCCATATACGGAGTTGCTGAAGTCTGGCTGAGCTGAAAGGCAAGGATGCCTTGAATCCTAGCTTCATTCTTCCCATTCGGGCTGTTCACATCAAAAATCCTCTTCCCCTGTTGCGGCCTCCCCTATTTCAGACCCGAACAGGTTCGATTTCATCTGGTTTGATTTCAATTCATAATAGGCTTGATTATCATGAGTTTTGGATTGTTGATTCTTCCTTTCCCTGATTTAGCTTGGTTTGAGTAGTTTGAGTTGCTATTTCGTTGATTAGCTTGGTTTGAGTAAGTTTGATTATCAGTTGCATTAGGTTTGATTGTTAGGTTTGTTTAATGGTTGAGTTTTCTGGTTGGTTGAGCTAGGTTTGAACATGATGATGGGTTGTTTAGTTGCTTTGATTGTAGGCTGTTTACATTGTTCCAGTTTTTTTTTAGCATGTTGATAATAATGGTTGGTGTTTGAATGGTGATTGAGTAGTGAGTTTCTTTGTTCTCCTTCTTCCCCTTGTTTAGTGCCTACTGGAATGTGGCTGACAGGATTAGAAACCTCTAGGTTCCATGGCTGCTCTGTTTTCCTGGTCTTTAGGTTTTGAATGCATTAAGTTGGGCTCATTTTGCTGCTTTGATGTTGTTCATGTCGCTGTCCTGTTTAGTATCGTTCTAATTCGGGTCCGATTCATTGTAATTGTCCTTTTAGTTAACGGGATGAGTGTAGTAAGTGTCAGATTGACAACATTAGTCAGTAATTAATCGCCCTTATGATTTCAAGTTTAGTTAAACTCCCTTAGAAATCTAATCATGAATAAATTGAATTTACCCTAACGTCAAGATTCTCGTATTTAGTAAAGTTAGTTTTGTATATTTCATTATTTTGGAGAATTTAACTCTATTTAGGATAGTTGATTGTGACCATAATTTCAACGTCGTCCCTGTGGATCGACCCTCAAAGTGCTACGATGACAATCGTGTGCTTGAGGTTTTCTTTTTCTTTAGTTTATTTTCCACCCCCTCAAAACCCACCAACAATACTCTAATCATACTTCCACTCACAGTCTCAAATTCACAAATCATAAACATGATTGCAATAAAACGCGAAAAATTAAGAATTAGAAAGGAAATTAGAGAAAAACTTCAAAAGTCGATCGATTGAAAGAGCAAGAATCTTCAAATCCCACTAGCAATAGTTTTCAAGTTATTTGAAGTACTAAACTATTAAAAAATTGTCTCAAAACGCTATGGTTATAATAATGAAAAGTTATTTGGATTCTCTTTTCTTCAATAATGATCGACATCATTAGCTTCGTTTTAACCTCTTTAATACATCAAAGTGAATTCGGGTGCAAAATTTGCTATTATTCTTTGGAATCTCTAGTACTATAGGAACATATATGTGTGTGATTTGCTCTATACTATCTCTCAGAGTTTTTGAAAAAACATTACTTATGAGATTTCTTATTGCGTGAATTTCGAGGACCATCTCTACAAAGTTGAGCAACAAATTATAGTATGGAAGCCGTCGGCTCCATTGACTTTTAAGATAAATATTGACTTTTGGCAGTGCGGGGAGTGCAAAATATTTGTTAGTGCTGCGACTATCCGTGACTATTCCATGCAGTGGTTCTTGAGCCTTATTGTTCGAATTCTTGGGGATTGTGCTTTTTTTCGACTATCCAGCACCCTTAAGGATGCTTTTGTAAAGTCTGGTGGGTTGATCTTGAGAAGGGGATGACTGAAGAACTTTAGGGAGGGGCCCCTAAAGCTCATGATAATCTCAAACTCTTGATTGTATCCGGGTAATAATGGATAGAACTGCATGGTTCACATCTATTAGACAAATAGGACTGACCTGGAATGCGAAATTAACTGTCGGAGATAGTCCATGTCTGTAGTGATGAAGGGTGGCTACCAAAGTCACCTTAGGGTGTCCACGTCCTAGATTCGAAGCCCAACGGTGATGGGAGGGCAGTCATGAGGGAAGGGGAGAGATTGTGAGAGAGTTCTATTTTAACAATGTACTTAGCTAACCCCTAAACCTCCTTTTTATAGGTTATGGGGCAGCTAGGGTTGTCGCCCTAGGCGACACCCCATGGCTGTCGGACCTAATTAAAAGCAGCACGACCAACAACTCCCACTCAGCCATGAAAGCCGCAAACACATGCTCTCCACAAATCACAACCCCTCACAGTTCATACCAGGAATAGGACGTGCGACTGAAAAGTAACAAGTAGTGTTATATTAAGTTACCATCTAACTAATATAACACTTTTACAAAATACGATACCCCAAATCATCCTAAACATCACTAGTGGCATTTCCAATCCCTTATGCCATGATATATCATATGATTATATATCCATTATAATCGCATGGGCTGATATTGGTGGTGATGGATAGACTTTTCCTTAAACGCTCATGGTGTTACATCTTAGCTTCACTGCTTTCCTAACGTGCTCTTGTCGGACTGTATACATCGTGGTCCTTGAAAAACACATTAATGTAACAACATCAAGTTTTGACTTCATACCATAGCTTTAAGTCAAAGGTCATCGTCCATAAGGTCACACAGTGACAAGAGATATGAAAGTCAATTGTCACTCCGTGTATGGGTCGTCTTTTAAGCACACACACAGTATGAGATGTGTGTCATGACATAACTCCCATTTACCTAGGGTCGTCACTCTAAATGTCATGCGAATCACCAGTCTAGATTTTCACAAAAGCTCTAACCTGAGCCATTAGTTAACATACCAAATGCTAATGTTGACACTCAAGATTCGGCTTTTAAGGCTTCAATATGAAATCATATCTCATATTCGACTCCCACGAGTCTCATCTTAGACTTACTAAGGCGACTATATCACATTCATACACTTCCAGTATGAGTAATCAATATTGGGCACCTAGTGCCAATGTGATTTAGTCTCATCCTACCTACTACTCAAGCGTCAGGGCGATTGCCTGTGTGACTAGGCCTATTAGAAGCCTGTGGCATTTCAACATGTCTAACAAATAAATCACAAAGCATTTAAAAAAAAAACCCTTCAATCTTTATTTCATAAATACTCATTACAAGAAGAACGTATCTATCATACATAACAAGATTTCATCAAAGGCCTAAACTCTACGAAGTCCTAGACTCAACGAATGTGATTTAAAAGCGTCTCTAGGAATCGACTTAGTTAATGAATTAGCGATCTTCTTGTTAGTGGGTATATACTTGATGGCAACCTCTTTTGTCTTTTATGATGTCTCGCACGAAGTGATAACGCCTCTTGATATGCTTGGTCTTCCGATGGAACTTGAGATCTTTGTGAATTGGATGGTGGCTATGTTATCATATAACATCTCTATAGGATCATCAACTGTAGGAGTGAGGTTAAGATCCTGGAGGAAACTCTTGAGCCACATTGCCTCCTGCGTGGCTAGGCTACATGCGACATATTCTGCCTCCATGGTCGACAAAGCTATGGAGTCTTGCTTCTTACTACACCATGATATGACTTCCCCACCCAAGGTGAGTACATATCCTGAGGTTGAGCTGGACTCTTCTGGGTCACCACCCTAATTGGTATCTGAATATCCTTTCATTGTAAGATCCCCGCCTTGATAGCATAGGACCAAGTCGGTTGTACCACGAAGGTAGGACATGATTCTCTTGACAGCTTGCCAATGGGCAAGTCCTGGGTTGCTTTGGTAATGACTTACCAAACCAACTGCAAAGCAAATGTCAGGTTGTGTACATAACATGGCATACATTAAACTTCCTATGGCACTAGCATCAAGGACGTTGCTCATTGTCTCCTTTTGTTTGTCTATTTTTGGGCATTTGTCGAAGCTCAAGGTTGAACCCTTCTCAATTAGAGTGTTTACGGGTTTGGAATAATGCATACGGAATCATTCTAAGACTTTCTTGATGTATACCTCCTGGCTCATACCTAAAAGTTTCTTAGGACGATTTCTGATTATTTCCACGCCTAGGACATACCTGGCTTCACCCATGTCCTTCATCTCAAAGATGGAGCCACTTCTTAGTGGCTTTGATGATCTCCAAGTTGTTCCCAGCCAGCAGTTGTCATCAACGTATAGTGTAAGAAACATAATCCCTTCGGTTGATCTTTTTACACACAGTGGTCTGCTGAAACCATGGATAAGTCAATCGAAGTTATAGCTTCATGTAATCTTAAGTAGCAAGAACTGGAAGATTGCTTAAGACTGTATATAGACCTTTTAAGATGACACACCTTGTTCTCTTGTCCCTTTGATACAAAACCAATGGGTTGGTCCATATAGATCTCTTCATCAAGGCTACCTTTGAGGAAAGTAGTCTTTACGTCCATTTGAAACAACTCTAAGTCCAAATAATGGGCCACCATGCCTAGGAGTAGGCGAATAGAGGTAAATCTCACCATAGGAGAAAATGCATCTTCATAGTCTACATCCTCAATTTGCGTAAACCGTTGCGTCACTAAACGGGCTTTGAACTTATCGATCGAACCATCTGCTTGACGTTTTATCTTGAAAACCCACTTGTTTCCAATGGACTTATGCTGGGATAGAAGATCAATATGCTCCCAGACCTTGTTTCTTGCCATCGAGTCCATCTTATCCCTCATGGCGTCCATCCACTCTTTGTAGTTTGGTGAGTCAATCGCCTCTTGATAAGAGGTAGGCTCCTCAACTTCCAAGGGAGTGCATAGGAATATTTCCTTTTTGATTTGGAAATATCATCGAGGAATTCTTCCACGCTCACTCCTTCAGATCCTAGGACCTTTATTTTTTGCTTGCCTGGGTGAGGCATCCCTCCCCCTTTGTCTAAGAGGCGTGGGACCCTGAGCATTTGGAGAGCGGCTCCTACTATCCCTTTAAGGCGTGAGATCCTGAACATGTGGACTAACTGCATGTTTGGGAACAAGAGATTGAGGACAGACCTTACTCGCAGGTTGACTCTCCTTATGTATAGGAGATTGAAGACAAATCTCATTCTCTTGAGCAGATAAGTCTCCCCTATTCCTCTCGGATAGGGGAGACACACCATCTTCGGTGACTTGGTTAGAGTTTAAATTCTCCCCCTCACCGAAAGATGGTTGGGTGTCTTGATGTAACTCAAACAGTTCGACATCCTTCTTGACTTCACCATTAGTTGGGAAATCGTCCTTGAGAAAATCAACATTGCGGGAATCTATCTCTGTCATGCCACTATTTGGGTGTTCCCTGTACATCACATATCCTTTAGATTGTGTGGGATACTGAATGATCACCATTTGGTGGCTCTTAGATCAAGTTTTCCATACTTATGGGTTAGGTTATACACATAGTCGGCCGACCCCCATGGGCGTAAATGGTTCAAGGATGGCTTCTTAGCAAACCATAACTCATATGGTGTGGCGGGTACACTCTTGCTTGGCAAACAGTTAAGGATATCGGTTGCCGTGAGCAACGCATCCCCCCAAAAACTGATTAGGAGGTTAGTGTGTGCCATCATTGACCTGACCATGTCAAGCAATGTATGATTCCTACGTTCTTTAACACTGTTCTGTTGTAGGGTGCGTGGAATCATTACCTGTCTTTGTATAGCTTTTTCCTCACAAATCTCTTTAACCATATGAGAGAGGTATTCATGACCTCGATTAGTTCGAAGGATCTTAACCCTACGTTCTAATTCAGTCTCTACTTCTGCTACGAAAGATTTGAACACATTGAGTGCCTTGTAGCGATGAGATAGTAGGTACAAATACCCATATCGTGAATAATCGTCTATGAGACTAATGAAATAGATAGCCCCATGTCGTGCTTTAACATCCATACGTCTACATATGCCTAAGTGGATTAATTCTAAGGGACCAAATCCTCTCAAGGCCTTACTAAAAGGCTTCATTGTTGCCTTGCTAGTTAGACATGACTCACACCTAGGCAACTTAACCCTAGTGAGTCGATCTAGAAGACCTTCTTTGGCTAGCCTATTTATCCTGTTTTGGCCCATATGGCCAAGTCTAGTATGCCACTTAACAGATTCAGAATCAGAGTCAAAGTATGAAACAAAAGCAGAAGATATATTATCATATGGATCATCCAAATCCAAAACAATGAAATCTCCTTTCAAAGTCGCTTGGCCAAACAAATTGCAATGATAGAACAAATTTAAACCATCTGGACGAAATCCAAAAGTAAAACCTAATCTTATTAAAGGAATATAAGAAACTAAGGAGCATCGCACCCCAGGTGCATAGAGGGCATCATGAAGAAGCAACTTGTTTCCTTCACAGAGTTTGGGGTAGTATGTTCCTACTACAATGACATCTTCTTCGTTACATTCCCCAGTACGACAGTCCGTGAACCCATCGGGTAGCGAAGGAACTCCACAAATCCAGTCCTATCCTTAACTATGTGCTTTGCTTCCCTCGTGTCTACAATCCATTAAGGAAGAGACTTAGCAACGAATGCATGAAAACAAACATATAATTCAGAAGTTTTAGTAGAAAGAGGTACCTGCACCGGCTCAAGACAATCCCGAGCGAAGTGGCCTTTCTTTCTACGATTATAACACTTGACACGTGCCATATCCTTAGCTCCATTGCCCTTAGCCTTATGCTTTTTGGAAGTACTATCATTGGAGTGAGAGTTCTCAGGATGATGGAGAACCTTCTTGGGATTTTTACCACGGTAAGGTTTCCTGCCCTTGGGCCCCGATCCTTTGGCAACAAATGCCACACTAGGATGCGCATATATCTTTATACGCTCTTCCTCCATTTTGAGGTGTTTGGAGACTGCCTCTTCCAATGTTCATTATCATTGGGAAGAACCCTAATGACATTTAGGACCTGTTCTTCCACAGAAACCTCTTGCCTTACAGCTTTAAGATCTCGAAGGTCTTCGGAGATACTACGACCAGAGTCAATAGTATACTGTATCCATTTCAGCTGCAAGGTACGCAACCTTGTAGCAGATGTCTGCTCGAACCTAATCTTAAGCTACGCCTACATGTCATTGGTAGTGGGGAAGTGTTCAATCTCACCTAGGAGATCGTCCTGCATGTAAGACAGCATAGTGTAGCGTGCAGAATGATCGCATTTGAACCATGCTTTGTATGCCTTTAGGTTCTCTTGGTACTGCTCAGTGGCGGTAATATCCCTACCTTATTCATCTTTTTCAGTCGGAGCAGGCATAGAGGAGGTCAAGAAGTCCAGCATATCACCATCATTTAAGGCGAACTGGACCTTCAGATGCCAGATATCGTAGGTTGTGCCATCCAGTTTATCATTAGATTGCATAGAACCTATTATGTTCTTAGCTGCCATATGTGAAAGTATATACTATTTTGTTAGACATATTGTCTTAATAATTAAATTATCAAGAAAACCCCATCATTCATAATATATATTCGAAAATTTCGCTAAGCTCATAATCATCACGTATAGATATAAATTTTGGAGCTTCTTTAATTTAATTGTTAACTTAACTTCATAGCATTTCCTTTAAAGGTTTGTTGAGCTAATTAACATTTTAATTCAGTGACTATCACAAAGATATTCACTTTTAATTATGCAAAACATATTTACATAAGCTTTATGGAACATAAACTGATTTATATAACATTTTACTAAAACAAATTCGACATATAACACATAGTGATATGTCATATCTCTAAGTTTCATATTGTCATTACATAACCGATTATGCGAAATAATCAACAATAATGATATAAACATATCAAATAAACTCATAATCTCTTTCAGCATATAAGACTAACTTACACAATTATGAAAATAATTAATTACAAATTAGCCCAAATTGAGAGTCAGATTAAATGGGCCGTAAATAACCTGGCCCAAAAATGAATGGGCTCGAGAATATAAATGGGCATGACATACAAAAAATGGTCCAGAAAAACGTCCCTAAAAAAATTGACCTAAGTAAAACCAGGACTCTTCCTTTTCCTTTAATGAGTGAGTGATGGTCACTTCACTTCCTTCTAACCCTAGAAGCTTCCTTTTGTCTCTCATCTCTATCTCTCTCTCTACCCTCTGTTCTCCCCTCCTCTCGATCCTGAAACAGAAACCTCTCCGCTTTTCGACGCCATGGTCGTAGAAATGGAGCACCGAGCTCCTTTCTCACGCTCTTGATGCCACCACCATGGCAGCCATTGCCTTCGTTCTGGTTCCCAAAAAAAACATCCATGTGATGTAAAGCCACCGCCACCCTATGCCTTCGATCCAAGCCTACCTTTTCAGGAAAAATGCTACCACCATGTAGATCGGCCAAAACCAAGTCTAGGGAAGTGGTCCACGCAGCCAACGCGCCACTGAGGCGACGGGCGGTGCAAGGACACACCCCTCCAGTGATGGTGTTTATGTAGTTTTCTCTCCAAGGTTGCGTAGATCAGCAGTGGTGAGGGATTTTAGGAGGAAGAAGATCGCGAAAATGACCTTCGTCGGTGGCTCATGACGGTCACGCGCTATCCCTCCTTGGTGTTGACTGATGGGTATGGGCTCGGTTCCCTCTTCTCTACCTTTCCCTTTTTTTCTCTTTTAGCCGAGGTTGATATTTCCTTGAAAACGACTGCGGTTTCCTAGGTTGAGTTTCAGGTAGAGGGGGATTAGGGTTAGGGGTTTGAGTCTGGGGTTCTAGCATTCATCTCAGTTTAATTAAACAGTCACATAAATCAAAGCATACCAAGAAATCATGGATTAGGGTTTGGGGTTTACAATCATGCTATCAAGAATTCAAAGGGCATAAGAGCTAATTTGAGCAGGGTTTTAACATGCACACAGTTGCATACTAACAGTGCATTCATAAATTCAATTTATCATAATTGCACTCAATAGTATAAATAATCATGCCTTTTGATTGCATCATAACTCGGTTTAGTTGCATAATAACTAATCATGTTTCTCACATATCAATCTAGGCATGGACAGATTTAGGCATGAACTTGATTAATCTGGGCATGACTTTGATTAACACATATTCGTATAAAGAATCATGCTTGTAAAATATAAACATATCTTGGCATGAATGTTCATTAGTTATTATGACTAAATTTTCAATCTTTAGTCAATTTAAGACATTAGAGATACAGAGGCATGCTCTTAGTTACATAATTACAAAAATTAAACAACTAATCATATGGTCATGTTCTCAAAACTAAGCATGCTTGTTATTCAGATCATTAAACGCATTAAACGGGAATAATCTGATTAGTTAGGCTGTGATACCACTATTAGCCAAATAGGACTGACTTGAAATGCAGAATTAATTGTCAGAGATAGTCGACGTCTGTAGTGATGAAGGCCGACTACCAAAGTCATCTTAGGGTGTCCATGTCCTAGACCCGAAGCCCAGCGGTGATGGTAGGGTAGTTGTGAGGGAATGGGAGAGACTTTGACAGAGTTCTCTTTTAACAATGTACCTAACTAAACCCCAACCTCCTTTTTATAGGTTATGGGGCAGCTAGGGTTGCCGCCCTAGGCAACGCCCTATGGCCATCAGGCTAATTAAATAGGTCTGGCCAACAACATCAATTACGCTAAGAGGGAGGTCAATCTAGCTGCAACTGTCCTCGTTGAAATTAATAAGGATCAGGCTAAACCCATTTTAATTCGCTTGGTGTGAGTCAGAGGTATGTACTTATACTTTAAGCAACTCTTGTATATGCCTGGGCAAAACTATCTATTGTCTTTTGCCTAGTCATTTAGGCTTTGGCTGCTTCAACGGTTCATTAGGATTAGAGATGTGTGATAAGTCAGGTCAGTTCACATTCATATTTTTCTCGAACTTAAACAAGTTGACAATTCCGCGACTTGAACCCGACCCATTGGTTAAACGGGTAAAAACATTATGACTTGAACCGTTCAACTTTTAAACAGGTTAACTTGAGCCTAACCCATTTAAGATAAACAAATAAATGAGTTAAGTTGAGGTTACCTATTTATCCAAATACCAAGTAAATTACTTAATTAAATGAGAATTATAAAGAAATAAAAACACATATTATGCTACTAATGCTACTATTCGATTTTTCACACTGTATCAGAAACATGCTACTACCACCAAGTCCAATGGTTAAACCATAAAACATTACTTTACATGCCATCTAGTTGAAATGGAAAAGCCTAAAAGCCTATTGTACAGAACTTATAAATGATCAATGATCATCACATATTAAGAAGCATTCCGTAGATTGAGAAACGAGCATCACAACAAAGTCAAAACCAATTATGCTTTAGTTGCGAAATCCGACTTCAATCCCAGCCCCACTTCTAGCAAATTTTATTATTTGTTTTAGCCTTGTGATTAAAAAAAAAATATTTTAGCCTTTAAAGTTCAACAGTTCATCCCTCACAAACAAAGCTACCCTTTGTTCCCGATATTTAATTGTTCACGCAGCCAGAGCAAATGTTGAAAATATAGAAAATAGAAGTGGTTTGTAGTTATGGCAGCAGAAGAAAATATCATACATACATACATACATACACACACACACACACACACACACACACACACACACACACACACACACACACACACACACACACATATATATATATATATATATAAAGTTGGATTGAACTCATGTATGAGCGACACAGAAGCTTACCATATGGGGTGCCAGGTAAGAGAAAATAGTCATGTGAGATATTTTAATGCAACATATGATGCTACATGAGATTTAAAATAAAACGAAAAGGTTGTGTAGGATAGATGTAAATTTAATATAATATTAATTCTTATTAACAAGGTAACTTCTCACATACCTTTCTATTATTTAATAATAAAATTTAATCATGAAATATATATTATTTAATGATGCAAATTCAACAAAAAATGTGAGTTAGGTATTAATTAAGAATACAAAAGTATGTTATTAGGAGGAAAAAAAACTAATGAAGACTCGCTTTACTTTTACATCAATAAAATAATACAATGCATCAATTTATTGTTTGCTTTATAAAAAAATCTATCCTCTTAATAATATATTAAAAAATTATTTAACTCACACCCTTATATCGTAAGGGTATAACCCTAGTATATTAAATTGGTGATCATTAGTCGATAAATTAGTGATCAGTACTTGATAAATTAGTACTCATTACTTGATGAATTAGTGATCATATCATGCAGACATGCTTCCCCCCAGCCATGCATGAAATTTTTAAATCATATCGTGACTGTATAATTGATATGTATAACAGCGTATAGCAGTTGTCCCAAGCATTGTTGTTTGTGTAAATCTAGTTTTATATCATTTTTATCATTACTTGTATGAATTAAGATTGGAAGAAGGGGGAGATAGAAGTTGTATGCATGAATGTTTTTTATTACATGAGGTTTCTTTTTTTGCTTCTTACAAATGAACCCCTCCTTGAGAACATGTATTAAGCTTCTATAATATTCCATCCTAATATCTTTCTAAATACCTAAATATTTTTCCATAAATGTCTAGGATATTTTTTTCTAGAATTATTTAGATATTCTACATATTTACAAGTATAGATATTATGGAACACTACAGAGAATTCTTCTATAAAGTTCCAGACATATCTAGGAAACTTAGAGTAATCTGAAAGTGTTTACGACTATCGAGATGATTATGGAATATTATGAAATATTGTGAAAGATTCTAGAATATTTCAAAAAGTTCCACGATAGTTTAAAAAATATCGAAATACTTTAGAAGATTCTAAAATCTTAACGTCAAAATGTTTCTAGATTATTAATTCCTAACACTAGCTCTCCCTATTAGGGGTGATCAAATTGGTTACGTGGAAATTCGGTTAACCGGAAAGTCAGTTCGCAAAAATTGCGAATCGAAACTTTCAGTTAATAGAATTTTTCGGCTTGGCAAAAATGTGAACAGTAACCGAACTGAAAAACTCAGTTAACCGGCTTTTCGATTTGGTTAACCGGATTTTCGATTCGGGTACCAGTTAGCCATTAATTTAAATTATTAATTTTCAATTTTCACTCCTTTTTTTAATTAATTTAACTATTTAAGACACCAAATATTAATTTATACATTATTGTATATTTAGTCTTATCTTTAATAATTATAGTATCTACACTTGACCGATATAAAATTTAGTTTTTTTAAAAATAAATTGGTTTCGGTTAACTGAATCTCAAATGGCCGAACGGAAACCGAATCGCAAAATTTTTTCGGTTCAGTTAACCAAACCAAATATTTTAGAAAAATCAAACCGATTAATGGATTCTCGGTTCGATTTTTCAATTTTTTTGGTCGGTTTTTTAGTTTCCGTTTTTTTTTGCTCATCGCTACAGTCCCTATCCAACCCTAATCTTGTGTCTGCTCTCTCTTTGTAGCCGGCAGCCCTTAGCGGCCTCCGGTGCCTGGATATGTGCCATGCGCAGCCTGCCTCTACCGGTTTCATGTTCCACCGAGTAAGGCAGTGACAAACAAATCAAATATTGTAGGAACTTAAAAGATGTAAACTCAAGGAGAAGTTCTAGGCCCAGGGATCCTTGCCTAAGGACTTGTTAGTTGAAATCCTCCAAAGGCTCACTGTGCGATCTCTCCTTCGATTCCAATGCGTTTCAAAATCATGGTAATCCTTAATCATAGATCCCTCATTTAGACTGCACTCTATCTACGCTGGTTCCTACTCCATCTTTTGTCACTGTTTCTGTGGAGATCCGGACGACCCTGAGGATAAGTTCTACCGGCTTAAATTTCAACGCTCTGAAACCGGTGATGATGATGATGTTATTGATCTTCTTGGGATCCAACTTCACAAATTCGACGTATATAAAGGGCTTGGATCTTCAAATGGGTTGATTTGCTACGCAGACTTTGTCAATTATGGTTTTGATCATTTTCCTGTGTCTATGGAATCCGAGCATCAACCGCTACAAAAAGGTATCTTTACTGCCCCCATCTGGCGGACATTGTCCATCATAATTTCGTTATTGTCTTCACAATATGGGGTTTGGCTTTTGCCGCATCAACAGTTTTAACGATTACAAGCTAGTGCATGTTTATTTCCATCATGCTTTACCTGCTTCTTATGCTGATAGTAGTCATTGCTCGGGTCACGTGAATGTTTATAGTCTTGCTTCTGATTCCTGGAAGAGCCTACCTTCAACTTCAATTAATGCGCCCTCCCACCTTGCTACGTACTGCAAACACGGCCATAGCCATGGGTGGGGTACATATGCTTTTGTTCGGGGAGTGTACTACTGGCTCGTCCGTCAAGACTGTGATGACTCTTATTCAATAGTGGCATTTGATTTGGTAAATGAAATGTTTCTTGGCAACATGGTTGAGTTTCCCAAGCTATTTTGCCCCTCTTGTGTCCACAGGCTTTACTTGTTTGAGTTGGGTGAATCTGTGGCTCTATATGAGGCTGTTGATGAGTTTCGCAAAGGTTGCTTGTGGCTGTCAACAGCCGAGTCTATCACCGATCGCAACAGTGGAACATTAACTTGGATTAAACTGTTTAGCGTTGTTGTAGAAGATGCCAAGGATTTGTTGACAGACAAGCGTCTCCCCTATTCCTTGCAAATTAAGCTCAAATATCATGAGAATATTGAGAAGCCTGACCCCTACAACTTTTGTTATGAAGGGTTCTCTTACTATGCAGAAGAGACAACATACGATGGCACCTATGTCAAGAGCCTAACATTGTTAGGGATGCCTAGTAAGAGTTTTCCCTACGTTAGACGATGAGCTCGATGCTGAGGATTATGCTTATATATATGTAGACGACGACATATATGAATTCGAAGATGTGGATTGATCTGGTGGGGAGACGTGGATTTCTAGTGGGACATAAAGGACTAGCTAAGCTATGAGTGAAAAGCCTTGCCCCCCGTTTTCAAGATGTTTGTTAGGCATCACCTTAAGGAAAAATTGATATGATGGGAATACTGTTTATCTCATTGTTAATTTATCATTCCTCTATTCCTTATAGTCTTCTCATAGGCATGGAAATTAATTTGTTTCATGAACTTTAATATCAGTGGGTTTGTGTGTACTAGTCATTATCATTTTTATTCAATGACTTGCTATTTCACTGAAACCATATAGATAGTTCGGCGGGTGACACGTTGTAATGATTGATCATCAATTCATTGCACATTAGGCAATGATAATACATAACTCTTAGACTATAGGGCTGTCTGACGACCTTGACGTCTAATTGATCATACAAAAGATTGTCATGTTGTTACAAATACAAAGATGAAAACCTTGACACTGAACAACTAGAGATTCAACTCTGTTGCATAACATATCAAATGAAGATATGAAGGATGGCCAATGCTGAGCCTTGCTAAGCTGTGGGTAGTAATCAGGCGGAGTAATAGTAGCAAAACAGTCAGAGTTAACTGTAGGATCGAGGGGGTACTAACATAATATGTAGCTGGAGCAAAGAGGCATTCTAGTGAACCCTTATGCAAACGATCTAAAAGATCATCACCAGACATCCATGTAATTGGTGCATTTATGAAACCAGTGCTTGATTTGGCACACCAGTGTCTGTCCGCTCAGCTCAAGCTGTAGGTGATTCTGACATATTGGATATTCATGGATTAGGCCTAAGAAATTGGCAGGTTCCATTGGTGACTTCCTTTGAGGTATGTTTACCATTTCTTCACTTTATTTGTTGGGAAATTATCTGTCTTTATTACTTAAATGTGGAACTCATAGGTATTTGCGCTTTTTAATTATCAAAGACTAATTAATGTGAATGTTATTCTTGAGAGCATTATCAATACTATCTCAGGGCGATGTCTATTAGTTGTCTGGACTATTTTTTTTGCCTATTAGGGTAAGATTATCTATATTTTGATATGTAATCCTTCCAGATGTTATTTACAGGCAATTTGTCAGATGTGGATTAGTCAGATGTGGAAGCTGAATGTTTGTTCTGAACCCATCCTGTGACTAAACTTCTAACTTGAGAGGACGCATTGTTAACCATTGCTGCCATGAAACTTCTTTGATTGATGCATACTTGATTCATTGATAATTTCAAATGATTGAAAATGGTTCGTCTTGAAGATGGGCTCAACGGTGTCATATATGGCACGTGAATCCCATTTGAGAGTCAAAAGTGAGCTTGATGTCAATGATTTTTTTTGTTTGTATATATTTTTCTTCTTGTTAGTCAAAGTGGATTTTGGCTTAAGATCCTTCTTTGGGTCACAATACCTCAAACTCACACATACAATTGCAAATCTCCGCTACCCCCCCCCCCCAAATTTTCTAGTGTGTCTAGGGGTGTTCATCGGTCTAAGACCGGACCGGACCGGCTTGGATCGAAGATCGAGTTGGGGCAAAACTGTGGACCGAGGACCGGGTCGGTCCAAATTCGGTCCAAATCGGACTGGACCGAGACCGGACCGAATTTGGACCGGTCCAATTTGCACCCTGCAGTGTACATGAGTTCCTGCCATTCAATTGATCAAGCATACATAACTTGACCTGCCAAACATTGAGTCAACAATTAGCAATTCATCATGTATTGTTCCACTAAGTTGAAGTTCTTCCCTTCTCAAGCACAATAAGTAATCTTTGAATCCCTTCTCCTCAAGTTCTTCAGTCTTGACCATCTAAGTTCTTCCCAATGAACACGAATACACGATCTTGTTGTTCCTTGGCTAATTTACCAAACCAATACCGTAATACATCCAAAATAGTCACAAATCACAATTACACAAATCTAAAGCAACTCCCAAACTTAAAAAATTTAATACATGACCAACTAAACTTAAAAGTTAATTACATAAGTAACATAACCAAAGCTTTAAATGTTGAACATGTTCTTTTCTCAAAGTTGATCAAGTGACTCAATCTTCAAACCAAATAACCAATGTCGATGCGAATCCCAAACTTGAAACCACTGTCTTGGTCTTGGACTTGGAGAAAGAATTTCTAGCAAGAATGTGGTCCTCTCGCAAATGTTCGACTAATTACTCAAGTAGTAGCATATGAAATAAATAAAAGATAGAGTTAGTAAATATAAAAATCAACAATTAATTTAGCGAAGAAAAATAATAAAGATACTAAGATGGTAATATAATGTAAAATTAACACAATTAAAAGGAAACTACCTCAATATTAAATGTTCAAAGTATCACCCACATCAATTACATTATCCTTAAGACTCGGCTTACCAAGATCTAAATAATAAAAGAACAAAAATAAAAGTTACCCTTATCAAGGTCCCGCAATTCCTCAAAGTAGTCATCCATATCTAATCTACTACTTGGCCTAAGGCAATCTTGTGCACATATAAGAGCTTGGACCATCTTTTCAGAATCAAACCAAACAAAATTCATAAGTTAATAAAAGATAAATAAGTTACAAGTATATAATACAATAAATAAATATACTAATTCATCATTCACCTTTGGAGTTAAAGAAGTTCTAAATGAATCAAGAGTACGTCCTCATGCACTGAATGCCGACTCTGATGCAACCGTAAAAATAGGCACAACCAAGACATCACGAGCCACCACAGGATATCAAGGACCATGCACTTTCCACCATCCCAATACATCATCCCCTACTTCATCATCTTCAAGTCCCTCATTTAGGTACTTTTGCAACTCCGTCTTGATGATGCCTTTTCCTCCATCTGACCCCTTTAACTTCTTTCTTAATTGTTGTGCATAAGAGGCAGCTGCACTACTTGCATTACTTTCTCAATTTTAGGTTGTATCCCACTACTCTGCCCATTTTGAGGAGTCAATGGCATGTACAATTCCCAATACTCATCAAACAAAGTTTCTAATTTTTCTCTCACTTTCGAAACTATAGCAGTACCTTGTACTTCGCCAAACAAATCACAAAGAGAAACCTCAAGACCTGCTAACTTGTATCTAGGATCAAATATGGGAGCAGTATACACCAAAGGGTTCATTTTCTCAGGTGTGCCATAGAACTTATCATCTTTCATTCTCATCCTCTTGGCCATTTCCTTAAAGTTTGTGACTCTAGATCCAATCTCCTCGATTTCCTCACTTTCTTCGTCATTAGCATCAATGGTCTCAACAAGTTCCTCCAAGTTGTTTAATATACTATGAATAGCCACAATCTCAAAGAAAAGCAACTTTGATGTCTCATATGAAGTACTAGACAAACACAGAGTCACATTATAAAAACCCTCCAAAAAAACTAACAAGTGTTTAACTTGTTTCCAATCATTAGAGTTAGGAGGCCTATTTGCATCATCATCTTTTGCTAACTCCACATTATAATAAGGGTCTCTTTTGATATATTTTGTGAATGCATGCTCATACACTAAAACAGTGCTAAGCATCTTATAAGTGGAGTTCCATCTAGTGGGAACATTAAGAGACAAAGAAGCCTTGCTTTCAATTTTTTCTGCAATTGCACATTCTTGAAATCGTTGCAACCTACTAGGAGATTGCCTAACAAATGTCACAGCAGCTCGAACATGCTTAACTGACTTTCCAAGAACTTTAAACCCATGCCACACAACCAAATTAAGTATGTGAGCAACGCATCTGACATGTAAGAATTCCCCACTAGAGAAAAGAAAATGACCATGTCGCTTAAACTCACCAATAAGGGCACTACAGGCAGTGCCATTGCTCCCAGCATTATCCACAGTAATAGTATACAGTTTAGATGTTAATCCCCAATCATCTAAGCATTTTTCCATAACAAGAGCAATATCATCACCTTTATGACTGGAAATGGCACAAAAATTCAATATTTTTTTATGCAATTTCCAATCATTATCAATAAAGTGAGCAGTTACAACCATATAATTAATCATTTGAAGTGAAGTCCATGTGTCAGTTGTAACACACACCCTTTGACATGAATGTGAAAGATATTCTTTCAGTTTCACCCTTTCATCCACATATATGTGATAAATATCTCTTGCAATGGTAATGTGTGAAGGCATATTAAGTGAAGGATAACAAACAGACATCATTAGCCTGAACCCCGCATTTTCAACAAACCTAAAGGGCAGCTCATCGATTATGATCATTTTGGCTATAGACTTTCTTGCTTCATGAGGATTCAATACCCATGTCTTCAATCTAACTTCACCGTCATTATTTTGATCTTTTTCAAAAACCAAATGAGTTTGTGTCTGTTTGCTTTGATTATTCGGATTTTCAGGACACTTTGAAAAATGATTTTTCAGGTTCTTCGTTCCATTCTTACTAAAGTCGGCCTTATATATTTTACCACGGTATTTGCACTTACCGGCCACTCTTTTGCCATTGTCTTTGAGCTCTTTGAAATGTTCCTGACACTCTGCCCTTTGAGTGGACTTTGTAACAACTTGTTTCTTACTTTGTGTTCCTCTTTGACTTGCCTCTTCCTCCTCTTCAATTTCAATAGGGTCGTTTGGTTGGTGCTCACTTGGAATATCGGTATCTACGTCACCCGATTCTTCCCTTGTGAAACTACTCCTCTTTTTGGATTTAGAGCTCGACATTTAGCATTGACCAACAATTACAAAGATACGTAAGTAGCTAACAATATATATATATATATATATATATATATATATATAATATATATATATAGATCAAGTTAATTTAAAAAAAATAATACAAAAATAGCAAAACTTACATTTCGAGAACAAGCCGTAAGAGACTCCATAATGACTAATCAAATCCAAAGTTGAACTTAAGAACTGCACCTGAAAAAGTAAATGTTTATATGGTTACATAATAAAACGTGGCATTAAAGTAGGGATATGCAAGGTAAGCTATTGAACCATAGCATTAAAGATAAATAATTTAATAAATAAAACGTGGCATTAAAGTAGGGATACGGGATACCTAATCACTTTGACTCAATATTCACTTGAATACTTAATCACTTTCACTCCATCCATTGAGTTAGGTTTTCGTATAGTGTAAAGAACATAGATGGTTGAACATTGTAAGCAAAATATATTCTACAAGAGCATGGATTTTTTATTAGTGCAACAATCCCGTTCAATCCAGTACAGAGGTTATTAACATTGCTAGAGAAAGAGTGAGATTTATAGGAAAGCATAACAGTAATGAAGAAGGCTTCACACTTTGTTCAAATAAAGAAAAAAGTAAAAAAAGTCATATTCATTCACATCAACAACACCAGTAGAGATAGAAAATTTACAGTAAAAAAGTCATATTCATTCATATTAGTTTGTACTCTTCAGAGTAACATTGCTTCTACTTTAGGCACAACATTCACTTTCATTCTTACATACATTACATAACCCCAAATAGGCAATTGGCAGAGTCATCACTAAGTGCATTACATATGCCAAGAAGAATAACAAATAACCTCAAAATTCATGGAGGCATGGAGCAGTACACCATACAAATAAGCAATTGGCAATAGCAGCACAACAAGAAGCTTAGAAGCCACAAGCCAGCAACATATCAATGAATTGTATAATTTTCATCAAACAATTGAGAAATCAAATGGAATTCACCGATGGATAGGGAGAGAAGATATCAGAGTTCGACCTTTGAAACAGTCACCGGTGGGAGGTCGGTCGGCGGCAAAACTGACGAATGGTGATGGACAGAGAATCCAACAGTCAGCGGTGGTCTGGTGCCTGGTGAACAGGGAGAGAAGAGTCAGCAGCAACCTGCAAGACAACCAAGCAACTGGCAAGACCTGAGCGTCCTTTCTCGGATGGGTCACCGGCCATGGCTGTCGGCGCTGGGCTGGGGTCACAGTGCTGACAGTTAAAGAAAGAGTGTGTGTGTTACTGCGTTAGAGATAGGGGAGGCAGCACGCTGTCGCTGGTCGCCGTGGTCGGTGGTGGACCTGGTGGTCGATAGAGCTTGGAGTAGAAAGTTGAGACTCGAGAGGCTGAGCCATAGAGAGGTGAGAGTAGAGAGACGAGAGGCAGAGAGAGAGAGGCACCAAGTATGGAAAGTGGAAACTGAGAAATCAGAAAGTCATGAAGAATTGAAGTTTTCAAAACTCCAAAAACCCTAAAAAAATCGGTCCATGGTCCGGTCCACGGTCCAGACCAGGCCCGGACCGAAGACCGAAATTGGACAAAGATAGGACCGTGGACCAGACCGACTAAGCCCGGTCCGATCCAGGGCCGGTCTTCGCTCTAGGGCTGGTCCAGACCGAATAATGAATAGCCCTAAGTGTGTCAATGATCTAATTTTGGCAGCATCGAAGGGAAGAGGTGATTGAAGCTCACAAAGCAGGTTTCAATTTTTCTCTAAGTGCTGGATGTCGAATAAAGTGAAGTATGGAGATGACAGATTAGGAACGAAGGCGTTGTTTTCTAGTTAAATTCTGGTGTTGTTAAAGGTTGGTGTCTAAAACTTTTTGGCTGGCAGTGTGCCTTTCTGATGCCGTGTAAAAGAAAAAAAATTTAAATCAAAATTATTCAAAACTTTTAATCGGAAATTAGGTACTGATTGATTGACTAGCCATGTTGTCTGCTTATCTAAGTTAGGGTCGTAATGTTTATGCCATGTAACACAACTTTTGATTGATTTGGATGTGTTAGTTAAGCTTTATTTAGCAGCCTCATAGCCACACTGTTGTGACATTCCTAGTTCTATGTGATTAGTAGTAATTTGAATGCTCAAGAAGTCCTGGAATATGGTATGCTAATTAGCAGCAATTTTGTGAAACAGACGACAACTTTAATTTGTTTGAACAGTGAGCTCTTTCTAAAGCCTCTTGGGTTGAATTAGCTGATTCATTGGTATGTGATTTTCTGAAGGCTCTTGTGTGTGTTTTACACTTTCCAATAATGTCCTGAATCTCTTGATTATTGCAGTAAAGTTTCCTAAACTACAGTTTTAATCCATTGATGCAAGTTTCCTAAAGTTTTTCCGTTCAGATATGAACCTTTTTGATTTTTTGTGCATGAAATAGAACAATTTTAATAGAAAAAAAAATCTCTTTGCATACACAAAAGAGAATTTTATTTTGTCATTACTTATTCTAAAGCCTAAAGCACTGGGCGACAACATTGATGCGTACGTGCAACCTCTTATTGAGGTGTTGAAAGAACTATAGGAAGTTGGGTTACTACATATGATATGACCCTTCAAGTGGCCAAGTTTTACAGTTGCATGTGATAAGTGTATGATAAATGATTTTCCTGCATTTGGGAACTCTTCTGGTTGGGCATACCGACATACATGAATTTTTTGGTTGTTCTTCATGTGACATGAATACTTGTGTATAGGAATGACAACGGGAGGGTTGGGGCCCGGGAATGTCCTCCCCGTCCCAATCCCCATCCCTACTGAGCAAACCCCACCTCGTTCCCACATCAGGTGAAGAACCTTCAACCCTTCCCCATCCCGTCTGGCCTCGATCCATGCGGGTCCCCAGTCCCCAAACACAAAATATTAAGCCAAGTTCAAATTAACCAATTCTAAGATCTAAAAAACTCAAATAAGAAATATAATCCTCGAGAATCCTTTTTCCACTTGCAATTCATGGTAAAAGTAAACAATAGTGCATGGGATCTTTAGAAATTAAAATAAATTACAATAAAAAGGAAAAAAATTGAGTCTGATGTAGAGATTTCATTCTCAATGATTTTGTAGTAAACGACGTCATCGGGCCTAATGTTCAAAAAGGCTTGATGACCTATTTTGCTGTAAATGATGTTGTCGGGCCTGATGTTGAAAAAGGCTTGACGACCTTTGTTCTACCGCTACCTTTTTTCGAGTGCGTAGGAATCCGGTGATATAGGGTTGTGGATGGTCATGGGTGTTTTCTAGCGATGGCTAGAAGCATCAACTTGGCTAAGTTGTAGGAACTTGAAGGAGAAATATAATATTTTTTTTCTAGGGTAGCAAATTGTTCTTTCTAATAGTGTAGGAGGGAGCTGGTAGGGAGAGAAAGAGAGAAATGAGAGGAGATGAGAGGTAGAAAGAGAGAGTTTGGGACGACTGGGACTTGGGGAGGGGGAAATGGTAAAAGTGGGGTTTTATAGCTAGGGTTTGGGGGTTGTAATATTGCCAAAATGCCATTCATAGGTAAACAAGTTTAAAAAAATATATTTGAAAAAAAGGGGAGTGGGGCGGGGAACGAGGCCAAGAATCCTCCCTGTCCTCGTCCTTGGTGGGGATGGAGTTTTAACCCCTGTCCACACCCCATTCCCCATTTGGGGCGGGGACTTTTCGCTACCTCGGGTTGGGGTCCGTCGGGGATAGGGAATCCCTGTCCCATTGCCATCCCTACTTGTGCATCATGGTTGTACTTAATTTCAGTTCTTTGTTGAATGGGAAAAACTTGAAACTTTGCAGCTTAGTTAGCAGTGGGTGCAATTTATCTTGTTACTACTTAATTAATTGATTTTTGACTTAGAACTGGAGAAATTAATAGTAAAGAAAGAGGAATTGAGCAATAGAAGATGGGTTTTCTCCTTAATTGTCTGTTAAGATCTATGAAAATGAATAATGAGGGCTCAGTTTCCTTCATTTTGCCTGCTAATATGTGTCTTTTCTTTCTTTTGGCTGTAAGTTTTTCTCCTTTTTCATATTTTCTTTTACTTATCTTTTTGACAGAAATAGAGCGCAAGAAAAGAGAAGAGTCGTGCAGACCAAGTGATGGGGCATACCACCGGATCCAAGAGCTTTGCTCAAATTTTTGTAGAGAAGGGGCATGATTTATTTGTATAATGATCATATTTATTTTAGTACTGTAGCTTTCTTTATCTAAATAGCCTAATTTATGACATTTTAATCCCCGTCAAACTATTAATGTCATAGAGCCATCAAGGGCTCATGTCTACTCAGACAGTTATAAGGCTCGCAAGACTCGATCAAAACCAATGGATCAGAAATTGAAGCAAGTTGTGTTAAGTCTGCATTTTGGATGAAAACTCATTTGTATTTTTCTTGCCACAGACACTCATAAGGGCACAACCATGGCATGTTTATGTTTTTGTTTTAGATTAAAATTCATTTACAGTCATTCTTTGGGGTTTGGCGCTGATGCAGAGTGTGAGTTTTTGAAAACAAAGTGCACTCTGTTTTCTCAATCATCTCTTTCTTTGCTGCATTGTCTTCTTTTATTACCCGCTGCATCATCCTATAACTCATCTTAACTCATCTTTAGACTCTGTTGCTCATGCATCATCTTGTAACGTATCTCTGTTATCATCAACCTCTAGACTTAAGGCTTCTTGATTGGTCAGAACTTTGAACCATATAATCTGAACCATACAACAAAGCTGGCTTGACTATCATACAACAAACTATCCCTTTCATCCTACAAAAATTTTCTTATCACACAAAACTCCGGAAGCACTCCATTTTTTCCATTCCACTTTATACGTTAGTTGATATCTTTGGTAATATCTCCTTTCTCTTCAATGATTGATCCTAAATACCTAAAATTCTCAACCTTGGTATTGACACACCACCCATGGTGACTTCTTCCCCATTCGCTTCCTCACCATTAAACCCACATTTTAAGTATTTGTTCTTTGATAGATTCTAAGGTATATCTCCATTGCTCTAACTTGCTGTTAATACCATCCCTAGTCTCATTAATGACAACAATATTTTCAGGAAATAGCATACACCATGGTACCTCGTCCTGAATCCATTTTGTGAGTACATCCATAATGATAGTGAAAAAGGAACGGGTTTTAAAGCTGATCCTTAATGGAGCCCAATGTCAATAGAAAAGCCTTTTGTATATGCTCCTGAGGTCCTTATACTTGTTTTTATTCCCTCATACATGTCCTTGATAGCGTATATATACGTCTCCAGCATGTTTTCTTCTTCAAACACTCCCATAACACCTCACATGGAACTTTATCCCTTACGCTTTCTCTAGATCAATGAACACCATGTGGATGTCCTTTTTCCTATCCCTATACAATTCCATGAGCCTGTTTACGGGATGAATTGGTTGGCATAAAACCAAACTGGTTTTTCGAAATTGAAATATCCTTCCAAAACCTCTCCCCAATTACCCTTTCCCACAACTTCATAGTGTGACTATGCTATTTAATACCACTATAATTATTACAATCTTGAATATTACCCTTGATCTTGAAAAGCTCCGTTAACCACTATATCCCCATTTCACCCAAACAATTCCATATTTCCATAGGGATATGGTTTGGGCTACAACCTTTCTAGTCTTCATCTTTGTGAATGCGTCTCTTACCTCTTCCTGGCCAATACGACTACAAAACTTATAGTTTTGCTGCCTCTCTTGAACGCCTCTCTCTTTCCTCCAGGAATACTCACTTAACTCACCATTAAAGATTTTAGAAAAGTAACCTCGCTCTCTCTTCCTTATTTTGGCATCCTCCATTAAAACTTTACCATCATCCCCTTTTGATGCACCTTAAAGTTCCCAAGTCTCTTGTTTTCTTTTCCCTGGCCCTTGCTAACTTGAAGACATCCTTATCCCCTTTCTTATTTTCCAGCTTTTGATATAACCTTTCATATGCATTGTTCTCTGCTAAAGTGATAACTTTCTTTGCTATCTTTTTTCCCTCCTTGTACCTACCAGAATTAACTTCTTTTTCTCAGTCCGATTGACTACTGATTGGAGCGCTACATGCTTCTTGTTTATCCTTAACCTTCTCTTTCATGTCCTCATTCCACTACCAAGCTCCTATCATTCTATTTCCACCTTCCCTAGAGATTCCTAAGACCTCCTTAGTTGAGCTTCGAATATTTGCACTCAGCCATTGCTTCCCATGTTGTATCCACATTCTCTTTTTGCTTCCAATTTCCTTCTAATTCAACCTTCTCCGCTTATATAGTAGCATTCTCTATAGTAAGATTTCACCATCTAATTCTAGGATCTTCGACATTTATCTTCTCCCTCTTCAAATTCTCAATCGCCACATCTATTACTAATAGTCTATGGTAAGTCTCCAAATATTCACTTGGTATCACTTGACATTCTTTACACAGCATCCTATTGTTTGTCCTCATTAAAAAGTGATCTCTTTGAGTTTTGGAAAGGCCACTCATAAAAGTCACAAAGTGATCATCCTTCTTTTTAAAAAGGCAGTTAATAATCACCAAATCATAGGCAGCCACAAGTCCAGAATTGATGCCATTCCACTATTTCTTTCCCCATACCTAAAACCTCATGCGTCCCATCATAACCATCCGCCTTAGTTACGACATGTCCATTAAATCACCATCTAAGAAGAGTTTCTCACATTGAGGTGTACTCCGCATTACTTCTTCCAAGTCCTCCTAAAATTCCCTCTAATGTCATCTGCCACCCTTATTTGAGGTGCACAGGCATGTATGACATTGAGGATTTCTACCCCCACCACCAATCTAATTAACATAATGTGGTGACTCTTACACAACATCTCTACAACTTGATCAACTAACTCTTTTTAGACTACAATACCAACTCCATTTCTAGCACTAGCGTGCCCCAAATACCACAACTAATGTATATGTGGGGGAGAATCACAAATACTCAAAACTGAATGCAAATGCAAGGATAAGCAAACTGAAATCAAGGTTGAGTTTAAGTGAATCTACGAATAAATGAAGGGATAATTGATAATCTAAACTCTCACTTAGATACAGAAACACCACTAAGTTTGACTTTAGCTCCTTAACCTCAATTAGGATACAAAAATACCACCTAATTATGAGTTAAGACTTTACTTGATCACCACCTCAACCGACCTAGTTAAGGACAAGCAAGCGAAGTGTTCAAGGAACGAAAAGGAGCACATCTCTCAATTCACTTTCAATTTCAAAGATAATAAGCTGAGTATGAAATCGGCCTTCTAAAGGCCTTAAATAAACATCCTAAGGCAGTTAGGGGCCTTAGGAGGTTTCCTTCCAAAAGAGAAAACCTTTAACTTAACTTAATCTAGCTTTAAACCTAGCTTAGCAAAACTGGTTACAATCAAGCATGATTAAACAAAGCTAATTACAAATTTATGCATCAGAATAAGCTAGATTAAAAATATTATAATCATCTTAAGCAAGTAAGCAAGAAAACAAACAACTCCCCTCATGTGAGAGAAAAGTAAAAAGTGGGTTATCCCCTTTGCACTTTACGGCAAGCCAATAGGAACCTTGCTGCCTTTCTTCACTTGTTTCTCATTGGTGTCCTTTGTGGTTGAGTAGAAAGCTTCATGATTATGTCTAAACTCCTTTAAGTAAGCTAAGCAAGTTGTTTAGAAATGACTTGACCCTTAGATTGCTGAGAACTCTCCATAACAGCAGCTAGCAGTACTGGGCAAATTTCTAGTTGGTTTTGGACGCCCCACTTCACACGTAAAAAGAGGGGATGATCCATATTTCCTTAGATGAGAGGAAACCTTCAAATGTCTTCTATCTCCTCCAGGCGGAATTTCAACTTTTGGAATTGATTTGTTGCCCCAGATCCTTAAAAACTTCAAACTGCTCAAAACCGGGTCCATTATGCATGGTTTATAAAAATAGCATGGTTCTCGTATTTTTACATGACTTAACCCAAATATTTTTATATGCCCTAAAACATAAGATCTTAAAGAACCAAAATATCAAAAACTATCAAAATTAAATCTCAAAGGGCACTAAGTAATTAAGCACACAAAACCGGGTACATTCTGGTTCAACCAGGTAGTTTGAACGGTTTGGATTAAAAGGATGATTTGGATGCGCAAATGAAGTCCAAATGAGCCGAAACTTATTTTTCGGAAAGTTAATGTCCTGAACTTAAAACCCATTGTAATTAAACTTAAACCTCAAAAAGGCCTAAGTAATTAAGCTCTCAAAAACTGGGTTTGCTGCTGGAATTAATCCGTGACCTGCTATTCTGCTTCTTTAACAAAATGTGGATGATTTATTTAACTTTTGGCCAGAAAAATAAGATTACCTTGACTGATTTGATTCTTCAAATTAAGAGGCATGGAGACATCTCCATCATTCTCCCCTTGTTGAGAAAGATTTGACCTCAAATCGGTTTGGGTAATCATCTTCCATACTTGGCTCAATTCTGGCTAAAATAAGATCTTCCATTCAAATAAGTCTCTCTTGATCCTAGAGACTCTTTTCCATTCATTCCTCCAGCTGATTTGAATCTAGTTTGGAGGGGACCCTTTGGACTTGCCTTGAACCCTTTCATTAAATGCTCTTAATTCAGAATTAGGAGTGTTAAGTAATGGTTCACTAAAAGTGAGAAAAAGGCTTAGATGGTCATGGGTCCTTGGTGGATGGTTGGTGCCCAAAGTGAGCATTTCACCTTCATCTGCTTCCACTACTATCTCCTCTAGAGTTTCCTCAAAATGACCCTCAATTTACTCCTCATTTTCCTCCTTTTCCACGGCTTTCCAGTCGACTAATGTAACAATCCTTTGGTTTGTACAATCTGATGGTAAGTGTCCAAATCCTTGGCACTTAAAACATCTTTGGATGCCCTTAGGAATGGATTTAGGTCTATTTGGAGGTGGTTGGATGTTTAGTGGGGCTAAGGTTTTTTGTGGGGTGGAGCGTGGGGGAGCCGTGGGTTTATGAAAGGGAATGGGGCTCCCCTTGTTAATGGGTTTGTTCTGAAGTGGGGGCTTTGGAGACTCATGCTTAAGGGGCCTTGATTTTTTTTTCTCAACCTTTTGAGCAAGGACACATACCTCATCAATAGTAGTATAGGCTTGCAAATCAACCACATTAGCATGCCTAGGATCAAGTCCTCCTAAGTACCTAACGATAGTTTGTTCTTCAGGCTCTTGTAAATCACACTTGATTACTAGTTTCTCAAACTCATGTGTATACTCTTCCACATTCTGATTACCTTAAGTACGGTTGTGGAGTTGAGAATAGCAATCTTGGACATAAGTTGGGGGAAGAAAACGAGCCATAAGCTTGGAGTTCATCTTCTCCTATGTTCTAATCTTGGACTTCCTCTCTCTAACCCTTATAGCACACAGGTTGGTCTACCATAGTCAAGTGTATTTTCTGAGCCTCAAGGCCACTAACTTGACCTTTTTATCTTCAGGAACATCTTTATACTCAAAAACACGCTCAGCAGTATTAGTCTAAGAATTCTTCAAGACCAAGCTTGCCTTCAAATTCTGCGATTTCAACCTTGAAATCATTAGTGTTTGCTTGAATCCTTGGTTCTGGTCCAGCCATTCTCAAAGGTTCATCTTCACTAGATGAATTTATGACTAAACACTTGTTCTTGCCTTCTTGGTTCAGATTAGAGAGGCTTTTCCGTTCACCTTTTGCTTTTGCTTCAAAAAGGCACCAAGTTGTTTTCTTAGATACTCATTCTGAGGCTTAGTCTCTTGATCACATTGAGTATATTCATTGATTTTCTTCATAAGCATCTCATTCTGTCTCATGAGTGCATCAAATTTCTCTTCCAAACTCATGCTTGCACTCATTGTAGAACCGAATATGTATGGGGATAATTTGTTGGGTGTGTTTTAAGGAGTGTCTTTGGATGGCTTTGGGCCATGTAGGGATTGGTTTCAGGCCAAGATGAAACTTGCTTTGATACCAAATATGATGTATATGTGGGGGAGAATCACAAATACTCAAAACTGAATGCAAATGCAAGGATAAGCAAACTGAAATCAAGGTTCAGTTTAAGTGAATCTACGAATAAATTAAGGGATAATTGATAATCTAAACTCTCACTTAGATACAGAAACACCATTAAGTTTGAGTTTAGGGCCTTTAACCTCAATTAGGATACAGAAATACCACCTAATTAAGAGTTAAGACTCTACTTGATCACCACCTCAACCGACCTAGTTAAGGATAAGCAAGCGAAGTGTTTAAGGAACGAAAAGGAGCACATCTCTCAATTCACTTTCAATTTCAAAGATAATAAGCTGAGTATGAAATCACCTTTCTAAAGGCCTTAAATAAACATCCTAAGGCAGTTAGGGGGCTTAGGAGGTTTCCTTCCTAAGAAGGAAACCTTTAACTTAACTTAATCTAGCTTTAAACCTAGCTTAGCAAAACCGGTTACAATCAAGCATAATTAAACAAAACTAATTACAACTTTATGCATCAGAATGAGCCAGATTACAAATATTATAATCATCCTAAGCAAGTAAGCAAGCGAACAAACAACTCCCCTCATGTGAGAGAAAAGTAAAAAGTGGGTTGTCCCCTTTGCACTTTATAGCTAGCCAATAGGAACCTTGCTGCCTTTCTTCACTTGTTTCTCATTGGTGTCCTTTGTGGTTAAGTAGAAAGCTTCATGATTATGTCTAAACTCCTTTAAGCAAGCTAAGCAAGTTGTTTAGACATGACTTGACCCTTAGATTGCTAGAACTCTCCACAGCAGCAGCTAGCAGTACTGGGCAGTTTTCTGGTTGGTTTTGGACGCCCCATTTCACATGTAAAAAGAGGGGATGATATGGATTTCCTTACATGAGAGGAAACCTTGAGATGTCTTCGAAGTCCTTTAGGTGGAATTTCAGCTTCTGGAATTGATTTGCTGCCCCAACTCCTTACAAACTTTAGACTGCTCAAAATCGGGTCCATTTTGCACGGTTTGTAAAAACATCCTGGTTCTCCTATTTTTACATGACTTAGCCCAAATATTTTCACATGCCCTAAAACATAAGATCTTAAAGAACCAAAATATCAAAAACTATCAAACTTAAATCGCAAGGAGGCCTAAGTAATTAAGCACACAAAACCAGGTGCATTTTGGTTCAACCAGGCAGTTTGGACAATTTGGATTAAAAGGAAGATTTAGATGGGCAAATGAAGACCAAATGACCTAAAACTTATTTTGTTGGAAAGCTAACTTCTTGAACTTAAAACCGATTGTAAAATATTAGAGTTAAACCTCAAGGAGGCCAAAGTAATTAAGCTCTCAAAAACCGGGTTTGCTGCTAGAATTAACCCGTGGCCTGCTGTTTTGATTCTTTAACAAAATGTGGATGATTTATTTAACTTTTGGCTAGCAAAATAGGATTACCTTGACTGATTTGATTCTCCAAATTAAAAGTCATGGAGAAATCTCCATCAACAACTGAAACACATCCCCCCCCCCCCCCACCCACACACACACATACACACATATATATATATATATATATATATATATATATAATGAATGGATCAAGTAGGAACGCCTTTTTAGATGAGAACTCAATTTTAAATAAGAACTTTTAATCTCAGCCATATGATATAAGATTAACGGTCCAAATTAACAGTGATATTGTCAATCTCTCTTTTCCTTCTTCATGGTTGTACTGATAACCCAGATTCATGAGCAATTCCCCGTGACCAAGTTCAACGCCACTATTATCAACTCTTCCTTTGCCCTCATCTTTCATCTTTCATAAAGTGGGAACCCCTGTTTATCATAACGTCTAATAATTACCGTCTAATTGGAGATCAATGGTTCAGATTAATGCGGCGCATTATTAGACTCACGTGACCGTGGAAAAGAAAAATTCGGATCTGTTGCGTCCAATCCAGCGAGGCCAATTCTCTCCCTTGATCCCGCATCTCCCGTCGTTATCTTTGTCGCGTCGTACTGCGACACGGAGCGGCTTTCGTTAAAAATTTTAAGCAGCGACCCATTGATCCCCTCAACCAGCCATCCGCTATCGCGACCATAGCAGACTTGGCGTCTAGACATACCTTGTTTTTTCCCAGGACAGTTTTTGTTTCTCAATCAGCTCGTCAACATTGTATGCCCTTTGACTTAGTGGCTTTCATTCTTTACGTGTGTACATTCTTCTTCAACTACATGTTAATGGCCATATTGGTAAACTACAGTGAAGAATCTGAAGTGGCAAAGTTGGAATTATATATGTTATTTTTATAAACATAACTTTTCGTTGCTGCCTTGGCCTGCTGTTCATTATATTCCAGTATGACCTGGTTGTACGGCTACAGTGAAGAATCTGAAGTGGCAAAGTTGGAATTATCTTGCTTTATAATGCTTTTGGGAAGCATGGTAGAACATCAGTAAGTGTTCTATATTTTTATCTCATATTGTTACATACATATGTTACTATGAGATTCCTATATTTCTCTTTTACAATATATTGAATATTTTGTAGATCAAGAAAGTGATTAAGATGTGTTGTTTTGTAGGTTCTCATTAATATGCAGACTAATTTACAAGATGAGCAACAACATCAAACTCTAGAGAAATTCAAGAGCCCTACATGTATTATCAAGGAGTTGGCACCTATGTGTGGCAAGGAGTTGAAGCCTAAAGAATGATTGGCGTTCGACAACTAGGATGAATGTCAGAAATTTATAAAACTTATGCTCGTAATGCAGGATTCAGTGTTTGTAAATCCTCTTGTAAGAAAAATAAAGAGGGCATTAAGAAGTGCAAGTATTTTGTTTGCTCAAAGGAGGGGTATAAACGCACTTCGGTCAATGTCAGTTATGATCGAAAGGTGAAATTAACTACAGAAGTTTGTGAGGCAATGGTTGCTTTCAAAACGACTAAAGAGGGCAAATATATGCTTTACACAAGCGTTTATTTCATGAACGCCATACATATTTACTTGCCACTCGTACAAACCGTCATTTGTTAAAGACTAGTAGACATGTGAATAGTATACACAGGTGTTTCTTTAGGTCTCTTTCTCGTGCTAATATTGGTCCTTCCAAAGCTTATTGCATCATTAAGGAGCAAGAACATAGCTTTGAGCATATTGGAAGTAGTGAATTGAATTTGAAATTTTTTTTAAGAGACTTGAAAGCTTTTATTAAGGGCTGACACAGATGTGTTCATCCGCAACTTTAAGAGGAAGCAAGAGATTAATCCATCATTCTATTTTGCATATGAATTAGATGTTGATGGTAGATCGAAGCATGTATTTTGGGCAGATGGTATTGCGAGAAAAAACTATGCATTGTATGATGATGTTGTGTCCTTTGATACAACGTATGATACTAATTGATACAAGATGATATTTGAACCATTTCCTAGATTGGATAATCATAGGCTTTGTGTTATCTTTGGAGTTGTATTCATATGGGATGAAAAAGCAGAGTCTTTTGTGTGGTTGTCTGAGAAGTTCTTAGATGCCACGGGGTATCAAATGCCTATTTGTCTTATTATTGATCAAGATCCTGCTATGAAAGTTGCAACAAAGGACATATTTAAATCAACTACCCATACGAATTGTATTTGGGATATCATGAAGATGCTTTCCGAGATGGTGGGATGTTATTTGAATAACGACACTGATTTTACTACGCGATTTAAATTATGTGTGTACAATTCAGAGACTCCAATACATTTTGAACTAACTTGGAAATCTATTATTGAAGATTTTAGGTTACAAAACAACATATGGTTGTCAAACTTGTTTGATATTCAAGACATGTGGATACATGCTTACTTTAAGGATTTGTTTTTAGGAGCTGTATTTAGGATGAATTCAAGATTAGAAAGTGAGAAAAGTTTCTTTAATAATTTCACGAATCCCCATTTGAACTTGGTTGAGTTTTAGATGCGATTTGAAAGTGCAATTGAGTTATAGAGATATAATCAATTACAAGCAGGCAATGAGCCCTCTTCTTTGAAGCCACAGTTGAAGTCAATTAAAGTATTAGAGAAGCATGTAGGTGATATCTATACTTAAGCAAATTTTTATGAGTTTTAGGATGGGTTTTGGGCTGCTTGTACAGATTGTGAAGTTGAATATAAGCAAGAGATACAATAAGGACTAGTGACAATGATTATAGATTATAACTTAAAGAGGGGTATAAAAAGGCAAGTTGTATATGATCCATCTAATAATGTGGCATATTGTTCATGTAAGTTGTATATGATCCATCTGACAATGTGGCAAGTTGTCATATATTATGTATTTTAAAGCGAAAGTCCTTGTATGAGTTGACAAGCAACTACATTTTGAACAGGTGGACTAAGGGGGCACAAGAAAGCCGATCATCTTTTGTATGGATGGTTGTTCTCAAACACAACAGGAGGACAAACTAATTAGAGATACTTGGCTAAAATTTATGAATTGCATGGAAGTGGCTAGAAGAAATCCAAGAAGCTCACCATTGTGTTACAAGGAATGCAGAAAATTTCTAAGGAGTTGACATATTTAAATGGTAGTATCAGCGAAGGCGAGATACGTGAATTAGAATCCTTTATTGGTTCAGTTGCTCCTGCGAAAGTTGAGATTCGTCTGCCAAAACAGTCAGGCACAAAAGGAAGTGGCAAGAGAATTAGAGGAAAAGAAAAGGCCATGGAGGAGCAAAAAAGAGAAAAAGAGTCTACAAGGCTTATGTAGAGGAAGCCTGTCATGATAGTATTGTCCACAAAAGCTTTCATCCTAACTCATGGCAAGATAACTTTACTAGTTTCAATTTTATAGTAAAATTATTATATACTTCATTTTTTTCTCTCTGAGTCTTTGGACCCATTGGGGGGCAGGGCACAGAGCTTCTTGTACGAGGACCAGATGTAGATAGTGGTCCTTGATCGACACTCATAATTCGAACTTTATATCCAGAAAATTTTGGTATGCTTTGCAGTTGGATTACCATGTATTTTGGGGTGAAACCCAAAAAGATCAAAGTTGAAGGCCATAAGAACTAACAATCATCTTACTTGGTGTAGAATCCATTTAAAATTCTCTTCTAAACTATGCTGATGAGGTTGTTAATTGGGTCAGTTGCCTATGTGAGATGGTGAGAAATTTGATCTCTACTGGGGTTCCTCTGATCCCATATTGGTTGAAGCCATATCAATGGCGGCAAGCTCGAGAAGGGTACGTTAGGAGGGTATAGATGAGGGAGAGTGAGGCATAGAATACATAAGCAAAATGACAAATGTTTTGCCACAAGACACTTCTTAAGTGTCTTGTTTTGATTTAAAATTCATATTACACCATTATGAAATTGAAAAAAATGTTATGATTGAATGAAGGAAGTGTATTACAAATTATAAATTGTGTAAAATCATCTTTTTATTTATAGTTTACCACATTTTAAAAATATGCTTATCATATGACCTAGCAAGCCGAGATGGTCTGATTAGAGTCTCATTTTAATACTTTGTCGGCGTATCAGACAAATATTTAAATTTAACAATTCATAATTAAGTGTAATCATTGAAAAAAATTTTATTTTAAATTATAAAACATGTTGATTTAGAATTAAGCAAGACATTTAATGATGTCAGTAAGACGTATATCATCACCCAATACAAAAATGAGGAACCTTGAGATAATCCAGCATGAAAATAAAACTAACTGACTAAACTCAAAAACAAAAAAAAAAGAAAAAAGAAAAAAGGGAAGAGAGATCTGATCAATTTTATACCAGCTATTGAAAGTCACCTTTGAAAAAAAAAAAAAAAACAGCGGCTTAGATGTTACATAGTTAAATAAACGATGGATTATAAAGTTTGTTTTTTTTTATAGAGGTGGATTATAAAGTTAATTACAGTTGTTGTAATTTTTTCAATTATCATAACCCAGCAGGAAAAAAAAACGAAAAAAGGATGACGATTATGTGCTATGTTTTTGGAGGATATATACGGTATAGCATGCCGTAGATATCATATCATTTATCGATATATTTTAATTTTTTTTATGTTGTTAACCATATTTATATGCTCATATCGCATGAAAACATTATAATTTATAGGTAGAAGAAGCAATGACAGAGGAAGGGACAATAAGGTGGAGATAAATTCCTCATGTCTCTAATTGACTTTGAATTCAAACCTTCTTATAGGAAAGTAGTCTGTAGTCTAACTCATTGGATGCCCATATGGTAGTATATAATGTACAAATAAAGAATTGGTGTTGATTTAAAGTTGTCTCCATTACGAGCATCAAATAATGGTAAATTGGTGCCTACACACATATGTGTGATAATTAGACAACCTATTGTTAGGCGATAATTTCTCGTATTTGAGGTGTCTCTTTCACCTAATTTTAACTCGTATAATAACGTAATCTTTAAGACTTTTACTCGTTTTATTTACTTTTGTAGGTAATAAGATCAACCAAGTAAGTGCTGCAAAAAGGAACAAAAAGGAAAGAAAGAAGAAGATAAAACAATGAGCCACGGAGCACCAGCAACTGCACGACCACCGTCATCCCCAGCCGGCAACAGCAGCCGCCAGCCAGGGATGGGCGACGGTCGGCCGGCCGCCTGGCGACCAGCGTAGCCTCTCGGGCTCTCGCACGTTGTTCTGTTCTGTTTCCCAGCTTCGTATATAAGGCCTTGGCATGGGATTTTTTGGGGGGGTTCTTCCACGCGATTTCTAGGTTAGTTCAGCTTAGGGTTTAGCCTCAAAAACCTTATTAGGAGGAAATAAAGTAGTAAGATTAGGATTAATTGGGTTGTTTTTGGGATTCAAGCATTGTACATTCAAGATTTTCCAAGCGATACATAAGTTTTCTCTCTCCTCTCTCTCTTCTTACTTCATGTTTGTTCTTGTTTCCTTTTGTTTAATCTTGATACTTTTGATTATATTTAGCTAAAATGCTTAGCTTTTATTATGATTATGTGGTCATTAGTTGTGTTAATCCATGGTAGACTAGATTAATTTCCCCTTTGTTCATTTGTTTGTTAGCTTAGGTTTAGTTTGGGGTTTTTGCATTTTGTTGATAATTAGTTGTTAATCTTGGTTGCTTAGATGGTGATTAGCCCTTTGATGAGTAATTAGACTTGTATTGGACCTAACCACACCCAATTCTCGCTTATAACTTAGAGTCTTCTCTCATGCTTGCCAAGTGTTCGATGAAATGCTTGAGAGAGCTTTCATTGTTGTTTTTGGGCGATTGACCTATGCCGAGAGGTGAGGTCGATTAGCTAGCGTGGGAGAGGGGATAGCCGGACTCGGGAAATAGTCCTGATTCTGGCTAGGTCCGAGGGTTGCTAATTTTGTGATCTAATTGGGCTAACTCTATGAAAATAGGTGGTTAGGCTAATTAAAATAAACTACACTAAAGTACCCTCAGTTTTGTGTAAACTATTTTAAGGACCATCGGTTTTTAAAACTAAATATAAGGTACCTTGTCTTTTGATATAACTAGCAGAAAAGACCCTCAAATTTTTATCTGAGCTATTTTCTAAACCCAGACTCTATTCTAGTTTACAAGGCACACCCAAAAACTTTTCATATTTGTAAATTTATCCTCAATCCTTAAAAACTTACTTTTGAAAAATTTAAAATTGTGTTTACGGTTTTTTGCTCACTAATAGATCTTAACGTCCTCTTTCATCTGGCATCAGAGTCACGTGCACAAAAATAATTAAGATTATTAAGCTAATTAATGAATAATTAAGCTAATTAACTGTGTTTAACTGTGATTAATGCTTGAATCATCACCTGCTTGCCCTGGACCGAATTATTCACATATTGTCCACTCTCCTGAAGGAAGTACTTCATTAGCACCCCAATTAAACAATATCACTGATATAGTTTTAGAATTAAAAGCCGAATTAGCAAAAATTAAGACAGAACTGAAGGGCTTAAGAATCAATTAACTATAGTACATCTTTCTCTTATTAACGAGGTCAGACATAGCGAAAAAGCTACCCCTAGTATTAGTATTCCTTTTCAGCATAAATATCCTTTCCAAAACCCAAAAAACAAGATTCCATTTCCTTTGTATGAGATTAGAATCCAAAAAGAAGTAGGAGAACAACCTGGTGAAAAATCATCTGAAAAGAAACAAAAAGAAGATGGAGTATGAACAATATACTCTTGAAGAGCTACAAAAATTGTTCAAAAAAGAGCAAAATCTGGAAGAATTAAACAAAATCATGGGTGCAATTAATGATAAGTATGACATGTTGTCTGATGATAATAAAGAGACCAATAATGTCCAATTAGAAGAAGAAATATATCAGCAGATGAACCTGATTAAATTAGAAGATCTCAATGTATTACCGTTAAAAGAAATTATGAGAAAACTTGATAAAAAAAATGGAAAAACGTCTACTGAGTATGAAATTAACGAAATTGGAGAAGAAATCGACCTATATAAAACAGAAACTAATCTAGTTAACAATGTCATTCCCAAACCTGAAGAATTTGATGAACCATCTAGAAGAAATACTCATTTTCTTAGACCTAGGTATGTCCCAACTGGACATACAAGTAATTTTTTCTTCGGGTTTATCCCAAGAAAAACCACAAAGTCTGAAGAAATTGGCGTTACCCCAATTAGCTAAACTGGATATATCTTAAACATTAATGAAGCCCGTAATAGAGAAGAAATATTTGAGCATTGGAAAAGAGGAATGAATAGTATCTTAAACCTAAATACTACATGGACTGCAGCAAACTTCTTAAATTATATCGAGCATAGTTTCTCTGGCACTGTAGCAGACTGGTATGATTCGTTAAGTGAAGATGGTAAAAATACATTAAGAGCAATGGAAACACCAGCTGCTATGTTCAGAAGTTTGTGCAAAGAAATTGAAATCGAATTCATCGGAGCTAAAATTGATTCTGAAGAAAAAGCAAGAGACTGGCAAAGAAAAATTAACAACATAAAACTATAGGATATGAGATACCTAGAAAATTATATTGCCGAATTCAGTCAATATTACTACATAATTGGGCATAATGAAACAAATCTTAGTATGTTCTATGATAAATTCCCATACCCTGTAAACTCTATAATTAATGAAAAATACATGGCATGGATTGAACAAACATATGTTGTTAATACCCTTGATTCAAATTTATGAAAATGGGTCAATAAACAATGTCTTGATCTTCAAAAGCAAAAGAGGATTAAGAAGCAGTTCTTAATCTGCTGGGATTCACTTCACCAATGGGAAAAGGAACCTGAGAAAAGATAAAAGAGAAAATTCTATAAGAAAAAGAGTTTTGATAAGCAAAGGGTGGAGAAATATAAAAGAAAATATTATAACAAACCTAGTCCTAACAAACGAAGATTTTTTAGGAAAGCTACTTATTGTCCAGCAGGAAAAAACAATTGCAAATGCTAGGCATGCGGAGAAATAGGGCATTATGCTAATGAATGCAAAAATAGGAAGAACAACAAGCTTATTGAAACTTTAGGAAGTCTAGATTATGTTGAGTTTAGTGAAGATGAGGCATTAGACTTACCCCTAAGTAACAACAAAGGAATTGTTGAAATTATATTGGACAATGAATATAAAGAAAGTGATTATGAAGAAACAAGTCATATGATGGAAAGTAGCTCAGTTAGTCTTGGTGATCTTCAAAGAAAAGAGTTTGTTGTAGACAATTATCATGATGAAGTTAAAGGAGATTGGATTCTTCTCAAAATCCAAAAGGACATGATTTATAAAAAAAATCCATCTTTCAATTAAAAAGCAAATACGTATGTGAAATGATGGAAGGAGATATGGAGATTAAGGATTGGGAGTATGACGTTAGGGAAGTTAATCTGATTAATTGGGAAAATATCCTTAAGCATAACAAAGATAGAAAGTATAGGTATATCCATGTCGGAAGCGTCCAAATTCAAATCACTCAATTATAATATTATGGTAAAAATATTGATCTTTACGCTCTACTTTGTGATATTAGGCACACCAAATTTAATAATTAGATAATCACATGGACAAAAATCAATTTATGTAATGGATCAGTAGGATTCAATTGTTGACCTGTGTTAGATTTATGAGTCTACTTCCACAAGAGGGGGGGTGAATTGTGGTGTCTGATTTTCGCGTTATAAGTAATAAACACCCTGACTGAGGTTGTTCTCAGATGACGAACACCCTGTTGACTTGTTTACAAGGGGTGTTTTCAGATATTGCAAATACGAAAATCACCAAGATAAATGCGGAATTAAAGCACACACAATTTTTTACGTGGAAAACACCGCTAGCCCAACTGAGGTGTGAAAAACCACGACCTACCTCGTGTAGGCTTTTAACCACTTCACTATAACCGGGCTTAACTCGTTATAAATGTAACACACCTTGTTACAACTTGCAACCACGTAATCTCCTTCTCAAGGCAGATTACACCACGTCCAAATCTCACTAGATTGGACACGTCCAAAGTCCACACGACTAGGACACACTCACTCACTTTTGACTGATCTGAGATCAAGGTCAAAAACACCTTATTGGGGTGCTTCTCACTAAGCAGATGTAAGGTACAAATGAAGATCCTATTATGCCAATATATTGAAAGCTTGCTTTAAACACAACTTGAACTGGTTTTTCTTTTCTCAAGTGAAGCTCAAAAATTCTTTTCACTAGAAAAACCTCTTTTGAAATTTTGCCTTTTGGGAATGTTGTGTTTCAAGATTTCCTTTTTGCTTTCTTCTCTCTATAGCTCA
>JACYFF010031956.1:89185182-89212101 GCA_017589665.1 Selenicereus undatus | reverse complement strand
TTTTAAGGACTTGTTCTCACATGTAGCAAACCAGTTAACACAGTAAAGATTACAAACACCAGTTAGGCCTGTTTGCAGATCATGTTTGGAGCAACACTACTTGGACACATTTTTACACTTGGATTTGTTATCATCAAAACTTGAATATAATAACTCAACAGATTGATCACTCATGGATATCTAGCTTTGCCAATCCTTCAAAGATCAACAAGAAAAATATAATAAAGATTGGTGAAGAAGGTAAAATCACCATTAAACCCCAATTATTAAGAAATGTGAGTACAAGGTCAGATTGGGGAAAAGGATTA
Source organism: Selenicereus undatus (assembly GCA_017589665.1). Taxonomy (NCBI): domain Eukaryota; kingdom Viridiplantae; phylum Streptophyta; class Magnoliopsida; order Caryophyllales; family Cactaceae; genus Selenicereus; species Selenicereus undatus. The sequence goes on along the minus strand of JACYFF010031956.1, from coordinate 89,211,793 downwards.
TCGTCGGCTAAAAAAGAGTTTAAAGAAGATGATACAATTAGCTTGACCAGTGAAATGAGTAGAATGAGTTTTGAAGCTACAAGATCTAGTATAGATTGGTTAACCAGTCTAGATAGGAAGGTCATTGGATACAAAACTAGAACTGTTAGTGAACCAATCTATGAGGATGAATTAGTCAAAAATATGACTGTGGAAATATGCTATGAAGCTACCAATACAAATCCTAATAGCATCTATATCCTAATAAAAGAATGTTTAGAGGGATATAACAAATATGAATTATGTGCTTACATAGACAGTGGTTGTTCTGTATGCTTTGAAAAAAGATCGTTATTTTCTGAATTTATGTGGAAAAGAGCTAAAAGCCCTTTACAAGTAAGGATAGCTGATAATAGCGTTATGAGCCACAATGAAGCTAAAGATTATCCATAGAATTAGGAGGAGTCCAATGCATTATACTAATTTTATGGGCTACTTATCAACCCTCTCAAAATATGATTATTGGAAATAATTTTCAAAGATTATATTCTCCATGCACCCAGACCATAAACCAAATAATATTTACAATTAATGGTCACTCAGTCCTTATTGAAAAATTAAGTAAGGCTTACACTCATCAAAAAATTGAATTCACACGCAATCAGCGTGGTGAGAAGGTAATGCCTGCACAACGAAAAGTAGCATTAACAATCTCATTACTTGAGTTATTCGTTAAAGAACAGATTGTTGAACAACAAGAAAAATTATGCAAGGAACTCTACTTTGACAATCCTCTAAAATTTTGGGATAAAGACAAAACATTTGCTAAAATAACTTTATTAAATCCCAACACTATCATCCAAGTTAAACAAATGGTGTATACCCACCAGGACATTCAAGAGTTCAATAAACAAATCAAAGAACTTCTGGATAAAGGATTGATTAGAAACAGTAAGAGCCCTCACACTAGTCCTGCTTTTATGGTAAGAAATCATGCTGAAGAAAAGAGGGGAAAACCTATAATGGTAATCAATTACAAAAAACTTAATGATAATAGTGTCTTTTATGGTTACTATATTCCTAACAAAACAGTCTTTTTCAAGAGAATTCAAGGAGCCTCTTGGTTCTCGAAAATGGATTGCAAAAGTGGTTATTGTCAAATAAAAATGGATGAGGAGAGTATTCCCTTACTGCTTTTTGTGCCCCACAAGGACATTATGAATGGATAGTAATGCCCTTTGGTCTTAAAAATGTACCCCAAATATTCCAGAGAAGAATGGATAACATCTTCAAAGACTTTAATCATTGTTGTTTAGTTTACATTAATGATATCCTTGTCTTTTCTAAAACCATAAAACAGCCAAAGATGATATCGTAGCTGTCACCCAGAAATACATTGATCATGGCATTATACATGGTAAGAACAAATGCATTTATGCTGAGCAAGAAATTGAGTTTTTAGGACTAGAGATAAAAGCTGGATAGATCATCCTACAAAAGCATATTCTAGAAAAAATAGAAAATTTTCCTGAAAAAATTGAAGTTAGAAAGCAACTAGAAAGATTTCTCGAATTCTTACTTATGCTTCAGATTTCATTAAAGATTTAGCCAAATTAAGAAAGTCATTGCAGCAGAAACTGAAGAAAGAAGTAAGTTGGACATGGACCACTAATGACACAAACATTGCTCAAAAGTTCAAAAAGATGTGTAAAAATCTTCCTGTTCTTAATTTGCCTAATGAAGGAGATGATTTAGTTCTTGAAACAGATGCCAGCAATGAACAATGGAGTGCAATACTCAAAATCAAAGAAGGAGAAAAACTCTGCAAATATTGCAGTTGAAGTTTTAATAAGGCAAACTGCAACTATCCTACAATGAAAAAAGAAATCCTTACAGTCATAAGAGGAATTGAAAAATTCTTATTCTTTTTAGCCCCAAAGCCTTTCCTATTCGAACTGATTCCAAAGGAATACTTGCGTTTGTGAAAAGGAATTTATTAAATATGCAAGCGCATGGGAGACTCCTGCATTAGTAATTATGACTTAACTAATTTTCCTTCTCTATTAAACATATACAAGGATCGAAGAACTCTCTAGCAGACAGTCTAACTCGAGAAATCATCAATGGTGATTATCAAAGCCGACCTCCTTCCAGAAAAGGAGGAAATCCTTAACGAAATGTCATTCCTACTAGAACGGGTTACGCCTAGACTTGGCAAACGGGTCATTCGGTTCGGGTACGGGTCGGGTCAAGTTCGGGTCGGATCATGTTCGGGTTAAGTGATATTTCAGGTCATTTCGGTTTGGGTCAGGTATGGTTTGGGTCGGGTCGATTTCGGGTCAACCAATTTTTGGTGAAATAAGCTCATCATGCCAAAACAAGCAACTTTGCTGAAAATTTCGGGTTGGGTATGGTTCGGGTCGGGTCAATTCGGGTTTCGGGTCCACTTTCGGGTGAGCATATTTCGGGTGTCGGGTCGGGTATGGGTCCGGGTCATTCGGTTCGGGTTTCGGGTCTCGGGTCAGTTTTGTCAGGTCTAGTTACGCCTTCTAGTAAAGTCCTCATCGATAACCTAGAATTTCATAAAAAAAGTAGATCACATTTTGGTCTACTATCAACTGCCTATCTAATAGCACAAAGATTTTCCCTTATAGAGTTATAAATTAGTTACCTTCAATGTCCTTATGAAATCCAAGAAAAAATAAGTTCTCATGTTCAAGAAAAATGATTCAATGAGTGGTATGCAGCTTGCATTGACTTTTATCATCACTATTCTTATGATATTTGAGAGTCTTGGAGTACAATAACCTTTTTTTCCGACAGATCTAGAGTTTGTGGTATTTGTTTCCCAGCAAATTCATTATCTCTGAATGATCCTGTTTTTAAAGCATGGAAATACGGGATTGTACTTCACAAAAATCCCAGATCCAAAATTTCTATTTTTCTCAACCTTAACTAAATTCCAACAATGCATGCTCAAAAAGATCCATTGGATTCTTACATCTCCTGAAGGTCCAACAAAAAACACTACTAAAAAAGTTCATAATAACGACGAAAAAAAATAGAGACAAATTTGGCGACGGAAAAATAGTTTCAGAAAGAAGTCAGATTATACAACAGATATAGCGACAGAAATTTTTATCTGTTGCCAGATCTGACATATGGCGATGGATATTCTACCGCCATTAATTTTTTTTTTAAAAAAAATTTGGGGACGGAAATCTAAAAAAAAATTTTTAAAAAAAAAAAGGGGTGGTGACGGAATTTCTGTCGCCACCCCTATAAAATGAAACCAGATTTCTCTGGTTTCATTTTGCTGTTTCGTGAGGCATCGAGGAGAAAGAGAGAGAGAGAGGCGGCCCATCATCCGCACCAGCCCAGCCACCTCCCTGTCGTGCCCACCCACCGTCGCCGGTCGTCCGCCCCACCCGCCGCCGCCAGTGACCTTCCCCCTCAGCTGGTCACTGTCTGCCGCCCCCCACTGCCGGTTTTTTGAAGTTATTTGAGATATTTTTCTCAACTAAGCAACTTGAAATTTCAACAAATTTTTGTATAACATTGTTAGAATTTCATAATTAGTTCAAATTTATGTTAAAATGTGGTGTTTGTGTGAGGTTATTAGTTTAATTTGGTTCAAGATTGGGGTAAATGCGATTTAGGGTTTAGGTTTGGTAGTTTGAAGTTAAAGTTTGATATATTGGTGGAATGAAATGGTTTCATTGATAATGTTGTTAAAATGTGCAATATGTGTGAGGTTATTGCTCTAATTCGTTACAAGAATTTGGTAAATGCGATTTAGGGTTGAGGTTTGGTAGTTTGAAGTTTAAATTTCATATGTTGGTGGAATGAAATGTTTTAATTGATAATGTTGTCGAAATTTGGTTGGAGATTTTGCTCAATGCAATTTAGGGTTTAGGTTTGGTGATGTGAACTTAAAAGTTGATATGTTGGTAGATTGAGATGCTTTAGTTTATTATTTTGTTCAAATGTGATGTTTGTATGAAGTTGTATCTCACATTTATTTAAAGTTTTCGCCCAATGCAATGTACACTTAGATTTGGTAATTTGAAGTTTAAATTTGATATGTTGGTGGAATAAAGTTGTCAACTATGTATGAATTACTAGTTTTGTGATGTTCGTGAGAATGTAAGTATATTTATCACCTATTTGTAAGTTTTTTTTTAAGTGCATGTGGAAATTTTAAAGTAAGCATACATAATATATAATTGCGTAATTTATGCAATAATTATAATTTTGATTAAAATTATTTCTTAACAAATACCTTATGTGGTTATTGTTATTTGAGCAGAATATGAATGGTCCTCCACATCGGAGGTGGATGTATAATATATTACTGCCTGATCGTAGTGGTTATACGTAAGAATTTCTAGATGGAGTAAACGAATTCGATCAATTTGCACGTACACAGACAGAGTTTCTGAATGGGGGAAAGTATAGATGTCCTTATCCGAAATGCAGAAATAGGGTGTACTTAACACCTGATAAGGTCAACATGCACCTTATGTATAAGGGTTTTGTGGAAGGGTGTTGGTTTTGGATAAGTCATGGGGAAATAGAACCTCAGGAATATGGTTCTGGGTATCCAAATAGTGAAATTCCCGCGGTTGGAGGTTCAAGTCATGATAATAATGACTATTCTGAATCCTACATAGATTGGATAGAGGACATGGTTGATGCTGCTATAATAGCAAATCAAAATGTAAGGGAAGAAGGGTCAAGTACTTACCGAGAACCATTTTATAATATGGTTCAAGCTGCCCAACAACCCTTATATGATGGTTGCTCCACCCACAGTGAGCTTTCTGCGGCGGTGAGACTATTGAGTATTAAATCTAATTATAATATGCCTCAAAATTGTTTCAATGAAGTTGTTCAATTAATGAAAGAGATGTGTCCCCCTAACAACCGCGTGCCTAACAACTACGGGCAAACGAAGAAGGTTGTTAAAGATCTCGGCCACGATATGGTCCAAATTGATTGTTGCCGGAAAGGTTGCATGCTATTTTATAAGGAGGACGTAACCTTAGATGCGTGCAAGTTTTGTGGGCATTCAAGATGGAAGAGGCAAAGGTCACAACAAAGGAATCAGAATCCATTGCCATACTCAAGGATACATTACTTGCCGTTAAAACCTCGACTGTAGAGGTTGTACGCATCAAGAAGTAGTGCAGAGCACATGAGATGGCATTATGAACATCGATGTGAGGACGGTGTTTTATGTCATCCATCAGATGGGGCAGCATGGAAACATTTCGATTCCAAATACCCTGAATTTGCTGCAAAGCCTCGGAATGTGAGGCTTGGCTTATGTACTGATGGATTTAATCCTTACACATTGTCTTCAAGATCATACTCCATTTGACCAGTGATCGTTACACCTTATAACCTTCCCCCTGAAATGTGTATGGCCACACCCTTTATGTTCTTGACTTGTGTAATCCCTAGGCCCAAAAATCCCAAGAACAAGATAGATGTATATTTACAACCTCTTGTCGATGAGTTGAAAGAGTTGTGGGATGTTGGAGTTGAGACTTATGATATTTCTATGGGGCGTACATTTCAAATAAAGGCTGCACTTATGTGGACAATTAATGATTTTCTCGCATATGGAATGTTATCTGGATGGAGTACTAATGGCCAATTGGCATGCCCCATATGTATGAAACAGCAAAAGGCTTTAAGATTGCGAAATGGAGGTAAATTCTCATGGTTTGACTGTCATCGGTGTTTTTTGTCAAGGAATCATGCGTTCAAAAGAAATAGAATCGCATTTAGGAAAGGGAGAACTGTCACAGGGGGTCCTCCTCGCCGATTGTTCGGGGAAGAACTTTATATCGAGGTGTAAGATTTCCCAATGGTAACCACAAATGGTGACTTTGTCATACCAGGATTTAAGGAGAATGAGCACAACTGCACGAAGAAGAGCATATTATGGGAGTTGCCTTATTGGCAACACCAACTACTCCGCCATAATTTGGATATGATGGACATTGAGAAGAACTTCTTCAATAACATTATCAACACTGTGATGGATGTTAATGGAAAAACAAAGAACAATGCCAAATCAAGAATGGATGTTGCAGAAATATGTGATAGGCCAGAATTACATTTACATTCAGGCCCAAGTGGTAGGCTGGTTAAACCAAAAGCGAAGTTCGTACTTCCTGTGGATAAACGAAGAGAGTTGTGTGAATGGGTGAAGGAGCTTCAAATGCCTGATGGATATTGCTCTAATTTGAGAAATATCGTGAACCCTAATGAGGCTAAGTTCAACAACATGAAAAGTCATGATTGTCATGTCTTCATGGAGACTCTTTTACCAATTGCATTTGGTGCGCTCCCAGATGATGTGTTGAAACCTCTTATTGAGATAAGCCAGTTCTTCAAGAACTTATGCTCAACAACATTGCGGGAGGATATGCTTGAGGAACTACATCGCAACATTGCCATCACTTTGTGTAAGTTGGAGAACATTTTCCCTCCTGGCTTTTTCAATGTCATGGAGCTCCTGCCAGTGCATTTGGCAGAAGAGGCTCAACTAGGTGGTCCAGTACAATATCGATGGATGTATCCATTTGAGAGATAAATTATACTATAACTGATGAAACCTTCTATAAATTCTTATATGTGGAATCACTTAAAAATGATTGCAATTGTGAATTTGGTGGGTTCTTTGGCCGATTGAAGAGAAAGATAAAGCAGCAAGCGTGTCCTGAAGGTTCAATCACAGAAGCATACCTAGAGGCAGAGAGGACATTCTTCGCCTCCTATTACTTCGGCTCTAATGTGCCCTCCATGCGCAGTAGGTGCAGGAGAAATGAGGACGGTGATGAACATATTAATCATTTTCCAACTCTGTCCGTGTTTGCACCGCAAAGGACCGCTATTGGCAGGGAAAGATCAAGGTATCTCACAGATGCCGAATATGTTGCTGCCCATCTTCACGTGCTGTTAAATTGTGACGAAGTTAAACCTTATATAGGGTGAGTGGTATTTTCACTTCCATTTCAGTTTATCATTCATAGTGCAAGTATGTTAATAGGCTTCGTAAAATGTGATAGAATTTTCACGGACCAAGTGAGAGTCGCACGTCCCAATGTCAACGACGCAGATGTCGATACCATCATCGAAACTCATTTCACAGATTGGTTTAGTGAGAATGTAAGTATTTGAACTCATTTATTCATAATTTGAACATAACAATTAATTAGGTACATTGTATTAATTAAAACCACATGTTATGTCACCTTAGGTGCATTATATTCAATTGTTCGAGACCAACAAACATTGCTACCTAAGCCAATTGGCTGTGAAGCCAAAACGGTGTGTGTCGACGTGGACGACATATAGAGTAAATGGATTCAAATTCCACATAGAAGCTTGAAGCATCGGGAAGAGAACATATAATTATGGTGTTGGTGTTTATGGCACTGGGGAAGGCGAGATTGAGAATGATTATTATAGTGTATTAGAGGACATTGTCCAAATTGAGTACGTAGGCGAACCACTTAAACAATGTGTGCTCTTCAATTATCAGTGGTTCGACCCCACATTGAATCGTGGGACATGGTCTCATAAACTAAGCAACCTTATTGAGGTCCACCGTACAAGAAGGTACCGAAAGTGCGACCCATTTATCTTCCCAAACACCGCATCACAAGTATACTTCATGCCACATGCAGATCGCTCAAGGGATAGGGCCAATTGGCTTGTTGTCATACCAACCAAACTAAGGGCGAGAGTGGATCAGCAGTACACTCTACCTACTGCGTACCAACAAACGGACATGACGACTATCGTCGAACCTGCGAATGACGCCATCCTTACATCATTAGTGGATGAAAGTGCACCGCCGGAAGAGGTTAATGATGAAATAGGATTTTCATTCATTCAGGGTAATGACAAGATAGATAAGGTAGAGAATGGTGAGGATGATGAAGAGGGGGGGTTGGATGACGGTAATGAAACAGATGAAGCTGAAGAAAATTTGCATTTGTATGATGATGATGACGATGACATTGATGACGATGAGGATGCAGATGATTGAGTGGTCCCAAATTCTTACGTGTATGAGTACTTTGCATGTCAAACAATTGTTTGTGACTTTACTTATATTGTATGAATGAGCTTTGCAAAATATGTGTCACCTACGTACCTATTATGATGTATGACGAAAACGGTTTATATGTGCAATCATTATATATTTGCACTTGGTGTTGTTGTCACCTATTTCAGGTATGGATTCAAGTTCTCGTCGAGCAAAGTCCTCCCCTCAAGGTAGAGGACGAGGGCGTCGGAGCTCTGTCGTTGATCCGACCGCAATGGACATTGATCCATTTTCCCCTCAGGTACCTCATACACCAGTTCAGTCGGGATCGACAATGGCTGCTTACATACCAGGTATTTCAGGACCCCTGCCTACCCCATTTGGGGCTTTCCATCATCAGACCTCATACATTCCCAACCAAAGCACCATGTACGGCCAATTTGCCTACAACATTCCTCCAAACCCCCATATTGTTCACACTGTGCAGCCCACTCCCCAACCCACTCACCCTAACACAAACCAGTCCCAAGAGAACATTGGAAGTGGTGAAAGTGAAGCATAATCCAGTCATGGGAGCACTCGAGCAAAGACTTGGATTGAGCCAAACGGTAACGGGTAAGTCTTCATTTGTTATATGTTATGAAGTACTACATGAATTTTGCATAACAAGTAATGAATTTTATGTGTAATTTTCAATTAGGTTTCTCCCCAATGATGGTGTTGTTAGTAGGATTTCGCTCATATTTCAAAGCAAGTTTGACGGAGCTTGGCCTAATTGGAGCAAAGTGCCCAAACCAGTACGAGATTTGTGGTTAGAAGAGTTCAAGGTAACTACAGTGACTTCGTATTAACAGTTTCTGTCAACGTGATATATTAGTATTGTATTATTTGATGTGTTTTTTGTTTTCATAATTACAAAACTGGTTTACTTGGGATCCGATCCATGAGGACCGTATGAGAAGGAATTTTAAAAACCGAGGCAATGCACGCTTGAGATACTTCTTTGGCAAAGCAAGGAAGCATAACAAGAAGCATGTCTAGCTCGGTGATGCTCAATGGGAGGGACTCAAACAGTACTGGGCGAATGAACATTACAAGAAATTGCGTGAGACAACCTAGAAGAACCGACCGGGGACTCCAGAAAGTGGTAGCCCATCTCTCCACACCTGTGGCCTGATCTCTATGCATGAGCATAGGCGGCGTCTGGTAAATAAATTAATGTTTGCTATGTATTCGTTTAAGTTCAATACTATATTTTGTGTTATACTTGACATCATTCTTTCTGGCATGTACATAGAGGGAACAACTTGGGATGGAGCCCACCATTGTTGAATTATTCAGTCGCACTCACAAACTCCAGGGCAAAGAAGATGCCCCTTGGGTTGATAAGAAATCACAACTAACATATGTAAGCAATTAGCTGCTCTCAATCTTCATTGGTAGTTCAACATGAACTCGTATACTTTATTTTAAGTTATTGTACTATGCATGATTTCGTGCGCATGTTGTGGTATTATAGGAAACCTTTGAACGTGATTTTCAAAATGTTATCAACTCTCAAGGGACCGGGGATGGCTCTTCTCAAGATCCAAACCAGCCATTTTTCAACCCAAATGAGTTGTGGGTGAAGACGTTCAAGAACAAGAAGGGTCGTATTTACGACATTGGTGACGAGGCTGTCAACATGAGGGAATCCGGTTACTTCAGTCCCACTCAAAGATCCGGTATTGTTTTCAAATTAAAGTTCCAACAACCATGGTTATACATTGAATTTACTTAATGGCAAAGCTAGTATAGTAATTTACTTAAATGCCTGTCAGCAGGTTCCGGTTCTACGCCATTGCAACAAGGGCTCAATGACTTAAGGGGTATAGTAACCAACTTGGGGGGTAAGCTATCGTAACAAGCTGAAAGTTACCGGTTGGTTACAGAGAAATATAAGAAACTGGAGGAATCCAACAGATTGCTCACACAAAGCAACCAACAACTGAGCCAACAAATGATGAGCATCGATGAGCGCCTCCAAGCTTTCTTTCAAATGCAACAGACGTCTGGCTCAGGATCTCAGCCACCATTTACTCATCACTCGCAACATAATGAGGAAGATGGTGCAGAGGAAGAGGAAGAGGAAGAGGAAGGCGAAGAGGAAGAGGAAGACCTTGGTGATTGAGTTGGTTGCAGTTTTCCATCAGCTAGTAGCTCTTCTGCTTGATTCTTTACGAAGTACATCTCTTGCTGCTTGCTTCCCCTCCCCTTTCTGCTAATTTCACTCCCCTCCCCCTGGTGCTTATTTAACTTCCCTCCCATTTGGCGCTTGCTTCACCATCTTCTACAAACATATATATAACTTCATTCTCAATTACCGGTAACTTCTAATTATTTTGTTTGGATTTGTGGTTTGTGATATATACAGACTTTGTTTGGAACTTGTAGTGTGTGATAAGTAGAGAGTTTATTTGGAACTTGTGGTTTGTGAATTGAAAACCCTTGGTTGGATGTGTTGTGTTGGATGTGAAATTCCACCTTTGTGTGGCTTGAAATTGTTGAGAACGCTTCGAATGAAGCCCTATTCGAAGCCATTGGATGTTGATTGAGTGCGAAGATCTTGTAAATTTCTTGCAGGGAATGATTTGTATGTATGGATTTGATAAAAAACAGGCGATTTTATTTTTAAAAAAGAGGAACCCAGCAACGAAATGACGACAAATTAGGGAAATGACCACAGATTAGAGAATGCATAATCCGTCACCATCAGCGACGGAAATTCCGTCGCTGATTCCGTCTCTGATGGTGACGGATTATTAATTCCGTTGCCACCCCCTGGCCCGCCACTTTTCCCCTCCAAAAAAAGTATGTCGCAATTTGTGTCGCTGAATTCGTCGCCTATGACGACGGAATTTTGAAATTCCATCTCCGGGTACTCAGGGACGAGCGAAAATTCGATGGCCGCATTCCGTCGTTGATCTTAAAATTCTGTCGCTAATTAACCATATTCCATCACTGATTCCGTTTTTATTTGACATTTTTCTTGTAGTGAAATCTAGTTCGTAGATACCTAACTTTAGAGGTTTATAGCGCTCTAATAGAATATGAAAATGGAAAAGCCAAACTAGCCCATTATCCTATCCAAATCGTTGATTGTGATGATCTTAATGATCAATGACAGAGTTGGATTCATAAAAATCCAGTACATTTAGTTACTGATCCTGCTTTATCAAGGGCTGTTGGATTTTTCAACATTTATCGTCAATGTTGGGCATTAATCGAACGAGGAAAAACATTAATGCATAGTAAAAACACTACTTTCGCCTATGATAATGAATTCAAAGACTACATGAAGGTGGAAGGTGCAGTGTTAGAAGACATCTTTAATTATCTCTTTGATATTGGAGCTGAAAAATTTTTATCAGAAAATTGGAGAAAATATCTCCTTGAATTATTTGAAGAATGGGATCCAAAACATCTTAACCAAATTGATGAAGATTTTGATGATTACCCAGATAATGATGGTTTGGAAGATATAATTGGAGATGAAGGCATGCAGAATCTCAATAATGATGACTAGTTTTGTTATCATTAAAAGTTCAGAAAAGTAGTTGTCCCATTAGTGTACTATTGTGACAAGTGTCTGGTCTGTAAAATAAAGTGTACTGTTGAGTCGGTATGTACTGTAGCCATGTGAAAAAATTTTTGTACTATAGCCACTATGGCATCCTATGTACCCACATCCCCTCTATAAATAGAGAGGTCAAGTGCTAAGAAGGCATACGGTCATTTGAGCATTCTTGAGTAAAAGAGAAGTTGGGATTCTCCATTTCTTTATAAGCAAGCATGTCTAATGATTTTAGCTTAAGTCCCTCTTCAAAACTGTCCATTGTAATATTTCCACTCTCAAACTTTTAATAAAATAAGTTTCCCAGTAGAGAACGTTATTCGATTGAACCTTATGTCTTAAATATTATAAATTCTTAATTAAAGTTCCACTATCCTTTAAAAATACTTAAAGCTTGATTAAAGACTACGGTCTGAGGTAGGAAACAAAACGGATCTGTGCTGTACCTGATCTAAGGAAGGTGGGGTTGAGATTAGCAATCTCTGTGAACCGGAAGCTAAAGGAACGCAGGAGTCCAGCGCCGACTAAGTTCAGGTAACGGTTAAAACTCTTTAATTAAATTTTAATTATTTTTGCTAAGCATGGTGAGCCTATAACCACAGAAATGATAATATATAAGATATAACTAGTAGATTATGATAACTAGTACCAGTAAAGTCATTATAAGAAGTTAAATCAGTTAAAACAAGCATATTTTTTGAAAAAACCCCTAAAAATAGCTTCTTTACACGTTTTTCCTATTGCAGGGACTATTCTACAATTTCTAAAAGTTCAAGGACAAAATACTAAGAAAAAAGGACCTAAAAATTAGTTTTCAGAAAACATAGGGTATCCCATAATTAGTTTTGAAAAGGCAGTGGCCTAAAAATAGTTATCCTTAAACTTAGGGGCCTAAGTGTCAGTAGTTCGAGCTAATTAGGCTAGGTTATGACCCTTGAGAGATGGATTGGGTGATCTCTGATGGCGCAACCGACCATCTCTTGTTTTCAGTTGAGGTCGGGTAGGTTAGGACTCCTCTTACCTATTTAGTTAATCGATTGGTTAAATCATAGTCTCAAGCCACCTTTTTTCGCTTTTGTTAGTTTAGTTTAGCTTCTCTTTATTTCTTCCTTTTATTTGGGCTAGATTGAGCACTTAAGCTAATCCAGGTACTTGAAACGCAACTCCCAGTGGACGACACCCCGAGTACTCAATGATAAACCTTGCACTTGGGGTTATAAATTTAAAACTCGAATTCTTCCTATCACCTGTCCTAATGTAGGGTGCCTGGGTGTATATTTATATTAACAATTAGGGTTTGTGCAGAATCATACAATGCCGAGAAACAAAATATGTTACACATATAAATAACACTATTACACCTCCTCAATCTGAATTGAAGAATCCATGGGCAGATTAGCCTTGAATTGATGAAGCTTTTGTGAGCTAAGCCCCTTTGTGAAAATGTCTGCCACTTGAGACTGAGTAGGAATGTAGCGAACCTCCCGTTGATCCTTAGCAACCATTTCCCAAACAAAGTGATAGTCAACTTTTATATGTTTGTTGCGACTGTGAAGGACTAGATTCAAAGCAAGATAAATGGCGGAGGCATTATCAAAAATAAGCGAATAGGGACTTGAACAAGAACAACCAAGTCAGAGGACGAGCTGGCGAATCCATTGGATTTCGACAGCAGTGTAAGCAGGAGCACGATATTTAGCTTTAGTAGAAGAACATGAAACTGTAGGTTGCTTCTTACCTCGCCAGGAGATCGGATTGGAGCCCAAAAAGATAGTGAATCCAGTCGTGGAACCACAACTGTCTGGACACCCCCACCCAATCAACATCATAGAAAGCCACAAGAAGATCCAACTTAGAGCTGGATTTGAAGAAGAGCCTATGATCAGCAGTACCCTGCAAGAACTTGAAAAAAATTTTGACAGCATGGAGGTGAGTTGTACGGGGAGCATGCATAAATTGTGAAACTACATGCACATCATAAGCATTATCAGGTCACGTCATGGTTAAATAACTGTAGTGCACCAACCATACTTCGATACTCATATGGGTCTGTAAGCAACTCATCATCAGTAAGGGATAAGGTAGTCCAAGAAAGGCATGGTTTGCGTACGGATTTGAGTGTATGTAAATGGAATTTGTGTAAGAGACCAATGACATACTTAGTGACATACTTATGCTGAGAAAGAAAAAGGCTAGAGGGAGTACGCACAACATGAATCGCAAGAAAATAGCGGACATCACCAAGATCTTAAAGATCAAAAAAGAGTAGGATTATTACCAGTGAGATGCATGTCCTCAACATATAAAAGAAGGACAAGGATATGAGAATGTTGAAGATAGACAAACATAGAAGTATCGACTTCACTGCAAATGGAACCTTTAATAAGCAAGAAAGAACTAAAACGGTGAAACCAAGCTCGAGGAGCCTGTTTTAACCCGTAAAGAGATATCTTGAGTCGGTAAACATTATTGGGAAAAGAAGGATGAACAAATCCAGGAGGTAGTTTCATATAAACTTCTTCATCGAGAAATCCATGTAGAAAAACATTTTCAACATCAAGTTGACGGATAACCCAGTTGTAAGAAATAATGAGAGACAGTAAGAGACGAATAGTAGAGGAATTGACAACTAAACTAAAGGTTTCGTGGTAATCTATACCTGCTTGTTAGTGATTTTCAAGAGCCACCAGATGAGCTTTATGGCACTTAGTAGACATGTCAAAGTTAAATTTAGTTTTATAAATTCACTTACAGCGAATAACATTCATGGCTGGCATGCGAGATACTAAATCCCATGTGTGATTATCTAAAAAAGCATTACATTCTTCTACCATAGCCTGCCGTCAATGTGGGTGTTTTACAGCACCAGTAAAACAAGTAGGATCATAGTTCGTATGCAAAACACTTAGGAAAAGAATATTGCATGGTTTGGAAATTTCAGATATGGGGCTTGTTTGCATCGGATGGTGATTAACAGCAGAGGGGGTTGGGTCTTGGGCCGAAGTGGAGACCTCAAAGGGTGGGGAATGCAGGCTAGGGCTGGATGTAGTGGCTAGGCCGAGGGAAGCAGGATGGGGATTAGGCTGCAACGAAGGGGAGGGAGGACTGGGCTGCATGCTTTGGCTGTTTGGGAGTGGACCAGTAGGGAGAGGAGGCACACCACTACTGGAGGTGGTAAACAGGGACAACCCCAAAGAGGAAGGAGTGGCAAACCGTGCTTTGGGCTAGGCTGAGATATGGGCCTAGAAGCTATAGTAGGCTAGCAGTGGCCTAAAGTAAGAGGCAACACTGTAGTAGGCGCCAAGGGTATGAGCTATGAGTTTTGGGTAGTTGTAGGGGTCCATGGAGGAAAATATAAGGCATAAGGGTAAAATTTGATGATCTTGAGGGTTTAGAATTTCTCCATACGGAAACACATGTTCATGAAAAAGAACATTTGAGCTAATGTAAATACGTCCAGAGAGAGGTTCTAGACACTCATAAGCCTGTAATTCGGGGCATAGCCAAGGAAGACACACTTTATGGACTGAGGTCGAAATTTATTTTTGACAATGGGTGTCAAATTTGGAAAACATTGACACCTAAAATCCCTTAAAAAACTATAATCAAGGGGTGGAAAAATAACTTTTGAAAGGGGGATTGTCCATTAAGTAATGGAGTGGGTAAACGATTAACAAATAAATAGCAATTAAAACAACATTGGCCCAAAAAGAATCTGGTAAGCCTACATCCACTAAAAATATTCGGGCCATTTTAGCAACATAGAGATGTTTCCTTTCAGTAACACCATTTTATTGTTGTGTATGTGGGGCAAATTTATGAAAATAAATGTCATTATCAACTAAATATTCAAAAAACAGATTATTGTCATATTCTTTTCCCCCATCGCTTTGAAAATATTTGATAGTGGTGTTGAAAAGATTTTCCATCAATTTCTTAAAATATAAAAATGTTTTGAATGCAGATGATTTAGTTTTCAAAGGATAGATCCAAGAATATTGAGAATAATCATCGACAAACAAAATATATTATTTATAGCCATCAACAGAATAAACTGTAGATTGCCAAAAATCACTATGAATAAAAAACAATTATCTATCTGAAACATGTTCAAACTCAAAAATGGTAATCTAGTGGACTTGCCCAAATAACAAGAAACGCAATCTGTAAAGGACTTAGTAGTTTGAACAATGTGCTTATTAGTATAGACAGATGCTAAAACTCAAGGATTAGGATGGTCTAGACAATGGTGCTAGGCTTGTGCGGGTTGATGTAGGGTAAAGTTAGTGGAATGGAAGATGGGTGAGGACCGAATGTGGATGGGGTAGAGGTCTCCATCACTTGCAACCTAAAGTAGAAGTGTCTTGTTGCCTTGTCCTAAATAGAAACAGAAGAGTCATCAAATAAAACTTGACAATTGTTATCACGACATAGACACTTCATGGAAATCAAGTTTTGTTTTAAAGAGGGAACCTGAAAAACTAAATTTAAGCGTAACCAGAAGAAGTAGGTAATAACAATTGTCAATTTGGCATGTAGGAAGAATAGCATTGTTGCTAACCACAATTTTAATATTGCTATCATAAGGAATTTTACAAATTAAACTACCCTCAAACAGAGTCATATGAGCATAAGCTCCTGAATCTAGATACCAGGTTTCTTAGCCATCATTAATATACATTGCAGTAAAAGAGGAGGCAAGGGATTTGGGAGTAGTTCCTGCGACAGATGGTAAGAGGGAACGTTGAAGAGCATAATGTCCCAAATTAAAACAAATTTGACATATAAGAGAAGTGGGGTTGGAGCTCAAAATCCCAGACTGATTGGAATGACGTACATGCAATAAGTTCGAAGTAGATCAAGGACCAGTAAAAAAATATGACAAGACTGAATCACATATGCACGTACCTATAGGCATACTCCTAGTGGAAGTTTGAGTGCTTTGAGAGGATTAGGCTTGATTATTGTAGTTGTTGCAGCCACGACTACCTTAGTTGTTACGCTTATTATTGTTCAGCCGATTATGCCACCCAGGTGCTACTCCCTCGGCCCCTAGAATTGTGCAGTCGATTATTGTTGGTAGAGGCTGAAGTATGAGGTGCCAAAGACGTTTGTGAAGTAGCGAGATCAGGATGAGTCACGAAATGGTCCTACATATCCCCGTAGCCTTTTAAGGCGTCGTTCGTGAAGCAACAAGCGAGGATGTATGTCATCAAAAGTAAGGTTCATAGAAGCATGAGTAACTAGGGGTGTGCAAAGTTGGTTAACCGAACTTTTAGTTAACCGAAAATTGGTTAACCGGTTTTTCGGTTCAAAAAAATTTCGAACCGTAACCGAACCGAAAATTTTGGTTAACCATTTTTCAGTTAACCGAAAATTTCAGTTCGTCCAAAACCCGAACCGTAACCGAACCGAAAAAGTTGGTTAACCAGTTTAATCAACTTTTTTGGTTCGAGAAACCAACTTTTCGATTCGGTTACTGGTTAACTGTTCCCAAATAATTAAAAACTTATATTTTCTTACCTAAATTTTTCATTTTTTTACGTTTAATTTTTCTATAAAAATTAAACTTTGCTTAATATTTATAAATAATAAAAAAAAGTGCACTTTCTTACCTAAATTTTTTATTTTTTATGTATGATTTTTTAAAAAAAAATATTTTTGATTTCGGGTTTTTTAATATCCCTTGTAAGAGTAGTGACCAATGTCTCATACTCATGACTAAGCCCTAAAAGAGTATGGTGTGCCAAATCAGATTAAGGAACTGGGCTATCATAGCGGCTAAATTGTCAGCAATAGTCTTAATGTCACCCCTTGGGATGCGGCCCTTCCCTAGACGCTGTGTGAACGCGGGATGTTTGTGCACCAGGCTGCCCTTTTAGACCCTGTTTGGTAACTAGCTGTTAGCTTATTGTATTAGCTGTTTGACTTAACTGATTGTAGTAGTTGTTTGTAAAAAAAGTGTTTGGTGAAGTTAAATGTTTCTAACAAAGCTATTTGATAAAATTTCACTTATGCCCATTACTCAATTTTATTATTTTTCTAACAAAACAATTTTTTATTGGATATTTACTTTTCTTTTTGATATAAATTATGAATTAAGACTTATGTGATATATAAAATTACATTTATACTTTTTCCTAATTTTGGTACTTATTATCAAAATATATTTTTAATGTTAAATGTTTTCTTTTTTAATAGCAATTGAACTTATGTGATATAAAAAATATTTATATATCATGTAAGACTAACTAATATAAATTATTTGTTAAATTAAGAAAGCATTAAAATTAAAACATTATCTTCAACATCATGAGCATCCACAACTCTTGTCCCGAAAAAGAAAAAAAATAAATTGAAAAACATAAAGCATAAGCATCCAACATTCGGGAATATCATTTTTGAATTACATATAATGTAAATTTGTCCAAATTATAAGGTTAGTATGGTCATTATAATAGCAAATATCAAAAAGCTCTTTGAAAAAGCTATCCCGACGAGCTTTTTGTAAAAGAGTTTTCTAGGTATAAAAAGCTAATCTAAAAAAGTTAATCAACCGAACACCCCAAAGAGCTTTTTGACCAAGTCAAATAGCTAATACCCCCAAAAAGCTCTTTCTGCATTCGAAAAGCTCTTTGCCAAACATGACCTTAGTCTTAATGTCACGCAAATAGGCATCCAAAGATTGAGATTCAGACTTTTGAACAGTAGTAAGAATGCATTTAAGTTCAAGGGCTCTAGCCATACTAGAATGCAGTAGCTGTTTATTTAAACACTCCCATAGATGAAAAGAAGTTGGACAATCGTGAACATCAACCAATACTTCAGAAGATAGAGTAGCAAGACCCAAGAATGAATACTTTGATTATATCCCATCCAATCCAAGAAGTCGGGATTAGGAATAAACTCTCTGGTGGAAGAAATGATCACGGATGCAGGCGGAGGGTAGGAACCATCCGCAAAGCATAGAAGGCCATGCGAGACAAGGATAGCCGTAAATTGCGTGTGCCCCGTCAAGAAATCCTTAGGTATAGACAACGATGGCGGAGGACGATGACGGTGGAGACGAAAAGGGCGGCAGGGTCATACCAACACGTGTACGAGGCGGAGGAGATGAGCTGAAGGATCCCACCTCAAACTGGGAGTAGCCAAATACAGGACGAGAAGCGGATGGCAGCGAAGCAGGAGGCCATTCGGATCATAGAGAGACAACGAAGGATGGTGTAGGAAATAATTAGGACTAACCTGGATGCAGAAGTATACCATCAATAATAGTCCACAATAAGAATACCAAAACTCCAGTCAGAATGAATCCCAGCGGCTACTAGAGTCGCCTTGTAATGTCCACGTTCTAACCCCAATTACTCCGCGGCGATGGTAGAGTGATTATGAGGAGAGAGAGAAATAATATTTCTGTATCTATCAGTGTTATTAGCTGACCCTCTCAAACCTCCTTATATAGGTATTGGGGGGTTAGCAACTAAGGTTTAAGGAGGCCTCTTAGTGGCCGTTGGGCCTCAACTAATGGGCCCGGCCTACAGCTCCCACTCGGCCACAAAGGGCCGTTACAACACATGTTCCCCATGAATCTTGTCTCCTCACATTCCATACTGGGAATAGAACGTGCGACCTAAGATAACAAATAGTGTTATATTAAGTCACCATCCAACTAACATAACACGTTCACGAAATACGATACCCCAAAAATATCCCAAGACATCACCAGTGGCATCTTTAGTCCCTTATGCCTGATATATCATATGATTATGTTCTCAACATAATCGCCCAGGCTTGATATGGTGATGGTGGATAGATTTTCCTTAAACACTCATGAAATCTCATCTTAACTTAATTGCTTTCCTAACGTGTTCCCGTTGAACCGTATATATCGTGGCTCTTGAGAATCATATTAAAGTAGCATCATTAAGCTTCGACTTAATATCATAGCTTTAAGTCAAAGGGTCATCGTCCATAGGGGCACACAGTGACAAGTGAAAGAGAATTCAATCGTCACCCCACATATGGGTCGTCTTACAAGCACACACAGTATGAGATGTGTGTCATGGCATAGCTCCCACTTAGCTAGGTTCGTCACTCTTTATGCCATGCGAATCGTCAGTCTAGATTTTTACTCAAAAATCTAACCTGAGCCACTAGATCAACATACTGAATGCTGGCATTGACACTCAAGATTCGGCTTTTAGGGCTTCAATATGAAAACTTATCTCATACTCGACTCCTTTGAGTCTAATCTTAGTCTTACTAAGGCGACTATTCCTTATTCATACACCTCCAGTATGAGTTATCGATATTGCATGCCTAGTGCCAATATGATTACGTCTCATCCTGCCTGCTACTCAAGCGTCAGGGTGATTGCCTGTGTGACTAGGCCAATCAGAAGCCTGTGACTTTTCAACATGTCTAACAGATAAATTACAAAACATTTAGAAAAAGAACACTTTAATCTTTATTTCATAAATGCCTTTTACATGAAGAACGTATCTATCATACATAACAAGATTCCATCCAAGACTAAACCCTGTGAAGTCCTAGACTCAATGAATGTGCTTTGAAAGCATCTCTAGGAATTGGCTTAGTTAATGGATCGGCGATCATCTTGTTAGTGGGTATATACTTGATGGCAACTTCCTTCATTTTTACGGCATCTCGCACGAAGTGATAACGCCTCTTGATGTGTTTGGTCTTCCGATGAAACTTCGGATCCTTGGCGAATTGGATGGCAGCTGTATTGTCACATAACATCTCTACAGGATCATCAGTTCTCGGAGTGAGATTAAGATCCTGGAGGAAGCTCCTAAGCCATATTGTCTCCTGCGTGGCTAGGCTGCATGCGACATATTCTGCTTCCATGGTCGCCAGAGCTATGCAATCTTGCTTCTTACTGCACCATGATATGGCCCCCCCACCCAGGGTGAACACATATCCTGATGTTGACCTGGACTCGTCCGGGTCACCACCCCAATTAGCATCTGAGTATCCTCTCAACTTAAGGTCCCCGCCCTGAAAGCATAGGACCAAGTCGGTTGTACCACGAAGGTAACGCATGACTCTCTTAACAGCTTGCCAATGAGCCTGTCCAGGATTGCTTTGGTAACGACTTACCAGACCAACCGCAAAGCAAATGTCCGGCCGTGTACATAACATGGCGTACATTAGGCTCCCTACGGCACTAGCGTAGGGGAAATTACTCATAACATCTTTCTCTTTGTCTGTTTTTGGGCATTGGTCAAGGCTCAAGGTTAAACCCTTCTCAACTGGAGTGTCTACGGGTTTGGAATAATGCATGCGGAACCATTCCAAGACCTTTTTGATATATGCCTCTTGGCTCATACCTAAGAGTTTTTTGGAACGATTCCTTACTATTTTCACACCTAGGACATACCTGGCTTCACCCATATCCTTCATCTCAAAGACGGAGGATAGCCACCTTTTAGTAGCTTCGATCATCTCCAAATTATTCCCAGCCAATAATATGTCATCAACATATAAGGTAAGGAACATAATCCCTCCGATTGATCTTTTGACATACACACAATGGTCCTCCGAAACCATGGATAAGCCAAAAGAGGTTATGGTTTCATGGAATCTTAAGTACCAAGACCTGGAGGACTGCTTAAGACCATATATGGACCTTTTAAGACGACACACTTTGTCCTCTTGCCCCTTTGATGCAAAACCAAAAGGTTGGTCCATGTAAATCTCTTCCTCAAGGCTGCCATTGAGGGAAGCAGTCTTTACGTCCATTTGAAACAACTCCAAGTCCAAATGGGCAACCAAGGCTAGGAGTAGGCGAATAGAGGCAAATCTCACCACAAGAGAAAATGTCTCTTCAAAATCTACACCCTCAATTTGTGTAAACCCTTTCGCCACTAAACGGGTTTTGAACTTGTCGATCGATCCATCTGCCCGACGTTTTATCTTGAAAACCCACTTGTTTCCAATAGACTTGCGTTGGGGTGGAAGATCAACAAGTTCCCAAACCTTGTTTCTTGCCATCGAGTCCATCTCATCCCTCATGGCATCCCTCCACTCGTTGTGGTTTGGTGAGTCAATCGCTTCTTGGTAAGAGGTAGGCTCCTCGACTTCCAAGGGAGTACATAGGAATATTTTCCCTTCGACTTGAAAATATCGTCGAGGAATTCTTCCACGCTCACTCCTTCGGAGCCTAGGGCCTTCATTGTTCGTCTGCCCGGTTGAGGTGTCCCTCCCCTTATCTCTAAGGGATGTGGGACTCTGGACATGTGGAAAGTTACTCCCACTATCCCTCTGGGGCGTGGGATCCTGAACATGTGGACTTACTACATGTTCGACAACTGGAGATTGAGGACGGACCTCACTCGCAAGTTGACTTTCCTCATGTACAGGAGATTGAGGACGAATCTCAATTTCCTGGTCAGGCAGGTCTCCCCCATTCCCTCTGGATAGGGGAGGCATACCATCTTCGGTGACTTGGTTAGAATCCAAATTCTCCCCCTCACCGAATGATGGTTGGATGTTTGGCTATAGCTCAAATAGTTCGACATCCTTTTTGACCTCATCAATGGTCGGGAACTCATCCTCGAGAAAATCGACGTTGCGGGAGTCTATTTCTGTCATGCCACCATTTGGATGTTCCCCGTACATCACATATCCTTTTGATTGTGCGGGGTACCTAATGAACACCATTTTGGTGGCTCTTGGACCAAGTTTCCCATGTTTATGGGTTGGGTTGTGCACATAGCCGGCCGAACCCCATGGGCGTAGATGGTCCAAGGAAGGTTTCTTACCAAACCATAACTCATATGGTGTGGCAGGTACACTCTTGCTTGGCACACGATTGAGTATGTAGGTTGCCGTAAGCAGCGCATCTCCCCAGAAACTGATAGGGAGACTAGCATGTGCCATCATTGACTTGACCATGTCAAGCAATGTACGATTCCTGCGTTCCGCACCACCGTTTTGTTGTGGAGTGCGTGGAATTGTTAACTGTCTTTGTATACCTTTTTCCTCACAAAACTCTTTGAACATATCAGAGAGGTATTCACGACCTCGATCAGTTCGAAGGATCTTAACCCCACGTTCCAATTGAGTCTCTACTTCGGCTACGAAGCGTTTGAATATATCAAGTGCCTCGTAGTGGTGAGATAACAGGTACACATACCCATATCATGAATAATTGTCTATGAGGGTAATGAAATAGATAGCCCCATGTCGTACTTTAACGTTCATGGGTCCGCATATGTCTGAGTGGATTAATTCTAAGGGACTAGATGCTCTCATGGCTTTACCGAAAGGCTTCATAGTTGCCTTTCCAGCTAAACATGACTCACACCTAGGTAACTTAACCCTAGTGAGTCGGTCTAGGAGACCTTCTTTAGCTAGCCTATTTATTCTATCTTGACCTACATGGCCAAGTCTAGCATGCCACTTAACAGATTCAGAATTGGAGTCGAAATAAGAAACATAAGCAAATGATATATTATTATAGTTATCATCCAAATCCAAAACAATGAAAGCTCCTTTCAAAGTTGCTTGGCCAAACAAATTGCCATTATAGAACAAATCTAAACCGTCTGGACGAAAACCAAAAACAAAACCTAATCTTACTAAAGAAACATAAGAGACTAAGGAGCATCTCACCCCAGGTGCATAGAGGGCGTCATGAAGAAGAAGCTTGTTTCCTCCACGGAGTTTGAGCTTGTATGTTCCTACTCCAATGACATCTTCTTCGCTGTCGTTCCCCAGTACAACAGTCCGTGAACCCACCGGGTAGCGATGGTACTCCACGAATCCTGCCCTATCTTGAACTATGTGCTTTGTTGCCCCCGTATCTACAATCCATTGAGGAAGAGAGTTAGCAACGAAGGCATGGGAACAAACATATAATTCAGGATTGTTAGTGGAAGTAGGTACCTTAGCTGGCTTAGGACAATCCCGAGCGAAATGGCCCTTCTTCCCACAGTTATAGCACTTCACACGTGCCATATCCTTAGCTCCGTTGCCCTTGGTCTTGTGCTTCTTAGCAGTACCAGCATTAGAGCGAGAGTTCTGAGGAGGACGAGGGCCTTTCATAGGTTTCTTACCACGGTAAGGTTTCCTATTCTTGGGCCCCAATCCTTTGGCAACAAATGCCATACTGGAAGGCGCATATTGCTTTAAACGCTCTTCCTCCATTTCGAGGTGTTTGGAGATTGCCTCGAAAGTGTTGATATGATCGCTGTGTGCCATGAATGTTTTAAAACTCTTCCAATGTCCATTATCATTGGGAAGAGCCCTAATCACATTCAGGACTTATTCTTGCTCAGAAACCTCTTGCCCCGCAGCCTTAAGGTCTCGAACCATAGCACTCATGGTTCGAAGGTGTTCGGGGATACTACAACTGGAGTCAATAGTATATTGCATCCATTTCAGCTGCAAGGTACGCAACCTTGTAGCAGATGTCTGCCCGAACCTAACCTTAAGCTGTATCCACATGTCCTTAGCAGTGCGGAAACGCTCAAACTCTCCCAGGAGATCGTCCCGCATGCAAGACAGCATGGTGTAGCGTGCGGAACGATCGCGTTTGAACCATGCTTGGTATGTTTTCAAGTTTTCTTTATACTGCTCAGTTGCAGTAATATCCCTGCCTTGTTCATCTTTTTCAGCCGAAGGAACCATGGAGGCAGTCAAGTGGTCCAGCATATCATCATTGTTTGGATAAAACTGGGCCTTTAGATGCCAAACATCATAGTTCGAACCATCCAACTTGTCATCAGATTGCATACATCCTATCATATTTCTAGCTGTCATATCTGTAAGTATAATTTATCTGTTAGACATATCGTTTAATAATTAAATTTCCTAGAAAGCTCCATAATTTACTATGTACGTTCGAAAATTTCGCTAAGCTCATAATCATCACGCACAGTTGCGAATTTGGAGTTTCTTTAATTTAATTATTAATTTCATAAAATATTCTTAAAAGTTTTGTTAAACTAATTAACAATTTTAATTCAATGAATATCACAGAGATATTCACTTTTTGATTATTTGTTTTGTTAGTGTTTGTGAAACTAATTCATTTAACACAACTTTAATGTATGTATATATAACAGAAAGTTATATAATCAATTTCCCCAAAAATTATATAGTCAATGAGAACAAGAGGGAAAATATTCAACTTAAAGCAAAAAATAAATTGTCATTATATAAAACAAACGACCTTTAAAAAACGGTCCACTTCAAAACGAAAAGGGGGAAGCCCGGTCCACTTACCCCCCCTTTTGGTCCAGTTATGATCGGCCGGTTATGGGCTTTGAAACCGGCCCACTTATTATTTTCCTCTCCCTCCTTCTGGTCCAGTTACCCCCCCTTATAAAAAAGTGAGTGAATCCCCTCCCCCCCAAACCCTAGTCCGTCCTTAGCCCTCCTCTCTCTCTCTCTTCTTGCTGATCCTCTGTCTGCCTTCGATTCTCTCGACACTCTCTTCGAATTTTCTGCCCATGGTTTATCTTTCTGACTCTCGAATTCTCTCGACACCATAGCCAGGAGCACAAAGTTCCTTTCTGGGCTTCGGTCGCCGTGACCTCGGCAGCCACCAGCGCCGTCGTCGATTGCCCCCAAAAATATACCCATATGATGCAACCCGCCACCACCGACCCCATAGAGCCTCGATCTACGCTACACCGGCGAGAACCAAGGGTACTACAGTGTAGATCGACCAAATCTAAGCCTAATGAAGACGCCCACGCGCCGAACGCGCCACTGAGGCGGTGGCGCGTGGCCTCACGCGCCTCCTGAATCGGCATTTTTTCGGCTTTTGTTTCTCAGGGTTGTGTAGATCGGCGATGGAAAGGGCTCTGGGAGGAAGAAGATCGTGAAACGACCTTCGTTGGCGGCGCGTGACGGCCACGTGCCACCCCTCCTCGGTGGTTTCTGATGGGTATGATTCGGTTCACTTATTTCCGTTTTCCTCCCTTTTTTGTGTTTATTGGAGTCGAGGTCGAGAACTTAGGTAGAGGCAGACTAGGGTTAGGGTTTCGGGTTGCTTTGAGGGTTAGGGTTTCGGGTCTCGGGTTTGTCTCCATCCCCCTTCCCTTTTCTTTTCTTTTTTGTTTATTCGAGGGATTTTAGGGCTAGGGTTCATACGAGTGGGATGGTTCCTTTTTCCAAAAAAAAATATGCCTTTCAGTGTTTAGCATGTGATTCAAGCATGAATTTGGCTAAGCATTGTAATAACATAAGGCATACACACACAGTGATGGACATGTTATTTCTGGATGTAATAATGGTTGTGGCATAATAAGGCAGTAAATACCAAAACTTCATATTACACGACCAAACTTAATCAGAAAAAGAGAACTAATTTCTTTATTCGGTTATTGAAGCATGTTTACAATTATGCTTGATGTTTGGCAGATTGTCTATTCATGCTTGTATATAATTGTATAATCAAACAAAAAAAAATCAATCTTTGGCCAGAATCAATTACGTAAACATGCTTTTGGGACAGATCGACAGTAACATGAGCACGTTCATAATTAGCAGACTTTAATATATCCATGATAGCAAATCTGCAGTTTTTAACACTTTCTGGGCATAATAATAACATGAGCATGCTTCTGGATTTTAGCAGTTTGCATAATCACGAAAATTAAGCAAATTAAACGAATAAAATTGGCATGCTTTCAACTAATCAGTTTCGACAGATTTATTAATCTTTCAATTGGAACTAATTCGAACGGTTTAGGCTCTGATACCACTGTAGGAAATAATTAGGACTAACCTGGATGCGGAAGTATACCGTTGATAATAGTCCACAATAAGAATACCAAATCTCCAGTCAAAATGAATCCCAGCGGTTACTAGAGTCGCCTTGTAATGTCCACGTTCTAAACCCGATTACTCCTCGGCGATGGTAGAGTAATTATGAGGAGAGAGAGAAATAATATTTCTGTATCTATCAGTGTTAT
>JACYFF010031956.1:89146904-89165182 GCA_017589665.1 Selenicereus undatus | reverse complement strand
ATATATATATATATATATATATATATATATATATATATATATATATAATTACTGGGGTTTAATTAGTTGTTACTTATTAACTGTTTATGTTGATTGTGAGTTTTTGTATTAGCTAGTCACATTAATCGTCTATAAAAAATGTGATTATTATAAATAATGATTGATAAAACTAAGTTTTTGCTTGAAAGAGCTAGACATTCAGTGAAATTATTTCTTAGATCTCTAACTCTAGTTTACTAACTCTTTGGTCTTGTATAATGTTTGACCCAAACAGCTAATGTAAATAAAAGAAAGTTACAAATTTTAACTTTTAGAAAATTAGCTCTTTTATAGTATAACGGAAAGAATTAAAATAAGTCATTGATCACTTACTCAATATATAATTAAATTTTCTATGAAATATAATGTTAATAATTGTATTTTTGAGAACTTGGAGTGAAATTTATGATAGTGATTATGTGATCCTTGTTTTTTTTTTTTTTTATGGACATTAAGGCCCTGTTCTTTTAATGGGTCAATTCTAAGATACCAACCTTAATCCATTTCAACTCTTTTCAACCTACTTCAACTCACTTCTACTATTTTACTCAAGTTCAATTTATCATATAAAAAAAATTCAACTCACTTCAACCTACTTCAATATATTTTAATCCACTTCAATATACTTTAACTCACCTCAACCTATTTCACTCTTTTACCATCCCAATTTACTTACGGAAAAAAAAAACAGGTCCTAAATTGATATTTTTTTAAAAAAATGTGGAATACGTTTGCAGGTGATATTGGTTGGGCACAGTGCAGGAGGGGTGAGCGTGACGGAAGCAATACACAGATTTCCAGAAAAAATCCAAGCAGCCGTTTATATTGGTGCAACTATGCTCCAACTGGGTTTTCAGTCTGACCAAGACATAAAAGATGTGAGTGTTTTTAAGTTTCCCCTACGTATAAACTACTATGACTATTCGATGGGAGTTGAATTCAATTCACTTGCCTAAACGTACACATATACATTGTTGTGTTATGTGAGTGTGAAGTTAAAACGACATATCAACTACACTATAGATAGCTATAGGACTATCATTTGGCATAATATTTGCTTCTTTTACTATATGTGACGACTAAAATTCTAAACAGTTATCATTAAAAATCATATGCTTTAATTTAAAGTGCTCTTATTAGTTTATGCATTTTTGATAGGTCATGTTCATTTTTAACTTACTATAAATATGTACAACCTGTTCTTTTCGTGGGTAAATTGGGGTAGGTAAAATGATGAATTAGGTTGAGGTGAGTTGAAGTAAGTTGAAGTGGGTTAAAGTAAGTTGAAGTAGATTGAAGTATGTTGAAGTGGGTTGAATTTTTTTTATGTGATAAATTAAACTTGGTTAAAATAGTAAAAGTGAGTTAAAGTGAGTTGAAGTTGGTTGAAGTTGATTTTTTAGAATTGACCAACGAAAAGAACATGACCTTATTATCAGCATTCAAAATTAATTACTCATCAACCCTGATTATCTCTTAGTCCTATTTCATAGTTATATATCAATTTAACACTAATTAAATTCAATTCATTAATACTTATCAGTATTGATCAGCACTAAATACATTAGATTACATGTTAATTTACCATCCTTGGGTATGATAACTACAAGTAGAAAGTAAATTTTTATCTCACATAAACTAATAATAAGAATAGTTTAGTTTCAAGGAGAAATACTCACAAAAAATATATACACATACATAATTATATCAACAACTGCAATAGAAGTGGATCAAAATCACATACTAGAAAATAGAGAATTTGTCCAAGTTTAGTTTCAATTATTTCTAGAAGCATATTTGTATCGTAATGCAAGTAAGTAGCTGGTCAAATGAGCAGCAAATATTAGGTATGTTGCCTGGCCAGAAAACGCAGTCTTTCCCGCAATTAAGTGATAGAAGGGTTAGCTGTAAAATGGCAGTCTATGAAATCATGTCTCAATTAGTGTCGTGATTGTAGATTTCTGGGCTAAATAATAAAACTGCAGAAATCTACGTACCTAATTTACTTAACCAGCATTCGCCATTAATTCTTCATCGGTCACCAATGATATGCAGTACGAAAGTGGCCACTTTCTTGCCATGTTATCAGCCACCTGTTTTTGCTTAAAAGCAAAAGCACTTTATACGACCTGTCAATCACTGCCTTTGTCCCTTCTCCCCCCCCCCCCCCCCCCCCCCCCCCCCAAAATTAAAAAAAGGGAAAAAATCTGATCAAATTATCATGTGAAGATCTTTCTTTTTCCGTAATAATTAATACACAAAGTCCATACATAAGAAACCAAAAGGCTACCATTTAAAATAAAAATAATAACCAATTAAATATAAAATTAAAACTATCCAATTCAACCCACAAGCATAATTGTTATCTATTGACTACATCCAACCCAAAGTATATCAACAATTTTGAAATTATAAAGACATGCATTTGACCATTGAATCAAAAAGACCAAGACAAACAGAAATATATTTGGAAGCTAAAACTCCAACCACATGCAAAGCACCACAATATACTTCAAGTCCAAATGTCCTCTAATTGGCTCATAACTGCAACCCAAAGCAATCCATCAAGTACACCCCTAGTTTGGCTATTACGGCCCTGTTCTTTTCGTTGGAAAATTCACCAACGTCACACCAACCCACTTCTTCCCCCCTCTTCCCACTTCTTCCCACACTTAAAAAGAAATATCACTCCTTTCCACATTCACCCACTCCTTCTTACACCTACATAAAACAATTATTTTTCATATTTGAAATTTTTTTATAATTTACGTAATTGTGTGTACGAATAATCTGATAGCAAATATGAGCAGTTTTAATTTTTCGGATGTTATGAAACAGTTTTATTTTTTTTCTTTTTCATTAATTTTGTAATTTTGTAATTTTGTAATTTTTTTTAATTTTTTAATTTTAATTTTTAAATTTTTTAATTTTTAATTTTTAATTTTTTAATTTTTTTGTATTTTTTATTTTTTTGTATCTATTTTTTTGTATTTTTTTATTCCAGAAAAACAACCAATGGAAAATTCCAAAAAAATAAAAATAAAAAATTTATACAAAAAATAAAAAATAACAAAATAAAAAATAAAAAAATTTAAACTAAAACAATTAGAAAAAATTTAAGAAAATTTAAATTAAAATTAAAATTAAAAAAATAGAAAAAATTAAAAAATTCAAATTAAAAAATTCAAATTAAAAAAATTAAAAAAATTTAAAATTTAAAATTAAAAATTAAAAAATTAAAAAATAAAAATTAAAAAAATAAAAAAATAAAAAAATAAAAAATAAAAAATACAAGTACAAAAACACAAAAATAAAAAATAAACAAAATAAAAAAGAACAAAACAAAATAAACAAAAACAAAAAAATTTCATCATCATTAATTATTATCACAATAGAATTATTACATTATAAAACAAAAAAATATTAATAACTAATACTTCAACTTCATTCAACTACATTCAACTTTCACCTACTTTTTCCCATACTTAAAAAAAAAACCATACTCACCCACTCCTCCCCCCCTTTCTCACAATCACCCATCCCACACTCCTCATTTCCCACTGAAAAGAACAGGGCCTACACAAGCTCCACGCCACCACCATCTTGAGAGTTCTAAGTGTCCGGAAGTACATTTGTAGAGATAAGGTAATTTTGAATAGAGCCAAGTACTAAATATCCCAATTTTCACTTTGAGAGATGAGGCCAAACAATTCCCTAGGCATAACTTCTTACACCTCCCCATCACTTTTCTTGTTGAAAATAGCGTATTCTTGTTTGGTTGAATTGATTTAGAAGCTCTCAATGAAAGCTATGATCTAATATTGCCGCATCTTTTCTCTCTCTTTTGCACCTCCCCTCTCGAGCATTGGTATTTCTTTGCCAAGTAAAAGGAGAGATGGATGTCCATCGCCCGTTTGATAAAAATCCCCACAGAGTTCTTGCTTCTTGCTTTTGGGAATTCTTTATCCAAATAGTTTACCATCTATCTGAGACTAAATTGTACCTGACTGACCCAAATTTGAGGAGGAAAATTCCAATAAATTATTTCCTTTGTTCAACATGGTGAACAAACTGCCGACCTCCAATTGTGGGATCGATTTTTCAGTAGAATTCATTGTGTTGATTCCATCATGCCTCTACCCTTATTTGTGCTCGAGCTTTTCTTTCCTTTTTGAGACTTGTAGTGATTCTTTTGATTGCTGCATCTTCTTTATCGATCACTGGTACTCCCAAAATCTTGGCAATTTCTTGAGCATCTTTAGCTAGTTGATGAGTACCTTCTAAAACCTTCTTACTATTATCAGTGGACTTTGGATCGGGACATTTTTCTCCGCCTGGTCAATATCCTTGTGCTTGCTACGAACTTCCTCTTACAGGTTGTCTTCACCTTTTTATTTTTCTCTAAAGCCTTAGGAGTTGAGCTGTCTAATTGGATTGGTGATGCAAAACTAGGAAGTGGAGACTCAAAAAAAGAATCTACAAAGTGCACCACATGATCATGTCCTTTTGGAGAGTCAAAACCTAGTGGCCTAGATAATTTGCCTTCCAATTGCTAAGATGGAAAATCCCCATCTTCTAAAGCAATTTGTAGGAAAGCAATGCCATCAACAACATTATTAGAATGGTCATTGGCATTTGTCCCAAAACTTGGAGGTTGATAAGCATAATGTTCAAGCTGCTAGTATTCTGCATCAAGTCCCAAAGAGGGTGCATGCTGAGAGTTTTTGAAAATTTCCTCTGAGTGACCATTTTGGCTAAAATTTGATGTCCTTGTTCTAGTTGTTGAATTGAGGCTGTCTCTAGGACTATTCATTGAGCTATTTATCTTCTTTTGACACATCTGCAGTGTGATGGCAATGAAACTCATACCCATTTAAAAACTGTAAAACCCGCTCCATTTAAAACCCAATTGGGTGGTAAAAATGGGTTTTAAATGGGTATGGAGCGGGTATTGAAAAACATGTAAGGGTATGGTATAGTCCTCACCTACTTCATGCATGCACCCTACCCATACCCGTTTTTATAATAAGATAAAAAAATAATTTTTGTTTAATATTTTTTTGATTTAAGTCCAATTCAAACCCTTCTGACAAAAAATTAGTTAATAAAATATTAGATGTCACATTTTTAAACAATATATTCTCAAAATATCACAACTTTACAATCTTATAATGACAAAAATATATAATGTACTTGGATATGGGTTGCATATGGACATTAATTTTTATTCTCTATGTGAACCTGAATAAAACCCGCAAATCCGCAAATCTGTTGGGTATGGGTATGGGTTTTAGTTTTTAATACCTGATAGGTATAGGTACGAGTATGTGTACTATTTTTAAAAACAGGTATGGGTGAGGTACGGTTCAACCCGCCCCATTGCCATTCAACCTTAGTAGCCACTGTGTCAAGCCTTGTGGAATCACCTTGTGCCATGTCTACAGATGCAACATCATCTTCAATGTCCTCAAACCCTAGTACTCCCTCATTGGAATCCATAGCTTCCATCGATGGAGAGCTTGGAGATGTTTGAACAGTTTGAATTGCTTGTATAGTTGGACCATTCTCTCTTATGAGAACTCTATATCCTAAGTCACGAATATCGAGTATCAAATCACATTAAATGGTATGCAATATATTAGTAACAATTAAAACCCTTGCCAACTCAAAAGTGTCCGTTCTAATAATGGGCTTGGCCAAACATATTAGCTTTCCCCAAATATCAGCAATTTTCTAAAAATTTTCCTAGTTCCATCCATGTGGTGGTACACCAATAATTTCAAGTCACACACTCCTTGTTTCGCAATATTCATACTTATCACATCCCTTCACTTCGGAGAACCAAAGGTAAAGATCTTGATGATTGTTTAATGCCTCCTCCATCTGTTCCACCGTTGGAAAAGTCATAATAAATTTGAAGCTACTAAAAGAATATATTTTTGTACATTGCCCATAACCACTTATTAAGGCCCTTGCCAGAGCTCCTAATTCCTTTGGTTCATCAGAAGTGCAGACCAAACTTCTATTCAACCCCTTGTAAGACTTTGAACCCTTGTTGATCTTCTTGATAGAAAAATAATAATGTAAAGTAGAGGAGATATAGACTGCAAGAATAATATTCCATTCAGATCATGTAAGCCTTTTTATAGGCATACTCACAATAGAAACAATAGAAAACAGAACTCAAAAACAACCCATGACGTGCATAAATGCACTACTCCTAAAAATAAAAAAGGAATACTCCATAATCCCTAAAAACACTCAACTAACTTGATAGACTCAAACTGAATAACCAAACTCCTAAAGACTTGGTCAATGAACACAAAAATAGCTACCAATAATAGTCCCCCCCTTTAAACTGAAAGCTTATAGCTTTCAGTTTTAGAGACATATCTCAATCTTCTATACTGTAGACGCCTAACAATCTCCTCATATTTTGGAAGGGAAGAAGTTTGATAGGTTTTCTAAAAATATCAGCAAGCTAATCTTCACTTCGATAATACTTCAGCTTAATCATTCCATTTTTGCAGAGATCTCTCAGAAAATATTTCTTCACATCTATGTGCTTGCTCCTACCATGAAATACATGATTTTTAGAAAGCTTGATGGCAGAATTATTGTCACAATAAACAGTAGTGGCTCCTTTCTGTTTGAAGTGAAGCTCTTTGAGGATTCTTTTCAACCAGATTGCTTGACAAGGACAAGCTGTCGCAGCAACAAACTCAGCTTTGGTACTAAAAAGAGGGACGATAGATTGCTTCTTGGAAGCCCATGAGACAGCCCCTGTACCCAACATAAATATATAACCAGAAGTGGTCCTTCGTTCATCTTGATCTCCAGCATGATCACTATCCGTATATCCAACTAAATCAGATTTTTCGCCCTTCTTGTAGAACAAACCCCAATCATTGGTTCCTTGCAAGTAGCGAAAGATTCTTTTTGCAGCTAGGAGATGCAACTCTATAGGGTTTTCCATGTACCTGCTTATCAAACTTACAAGAAACATGATATCTGGCCTTGTTGCACTCAAGTACATCAGACTGCCCATAATCTATTTGTAAAGTGTGTCGTCTATCTTTTTCCCTTTTGGATCTTGGTGAAGTTTTAAGCCAAACTCCATAGGTGTGCTAGTGGGATTGCAATCTTGCATCTGAAACCTATCCAAGATCTCTCGAACATATTTCTTCTGTGACATGAAAATCCCAGAAGTAGATTGCACTACCTCTATACCCAGAAAATAATGCATCAACCCTATGTCATTCATGTCAAATTCATCCATCATAGATTTCTTAAACTCAGCAAACATGACATTGTCATTTCCAGTGAATATAAGGTCATCAACATATAGACAAACAATAAGCATTCTTCCCTTATCCCCCAGTTTGACAAAAAGTGTATGCTCATATGGGCATTTTTGAAATCCAGCTTGCATAAAATAGGTCTCAATGCGACTATTCCAACCCCATGGGGCTTGTTTTAAGCCATAAAGTGCTTTCTTTAAGTGATAGACTTTATGCTCATTTCCAACCTTAATATAACTAGGGGGTTGATCAACATATACCTGTTCCTCGAGGTTTCCATATAAGAAGGCTGATTTTACATCTAATTGAAAAATCAACCAAGAATTTTGCGCTACCAAGGCAATCACCAATCTGATTGTGTCATGTCTTGCAACTAGAGCAAAAACTTCAAGATAATCAATCCCATACTCTTGCTTGTATCCCTTTGCCAACAATCTTGCCTTATACTTGTCAATTTCGCCATTGTTTTTCAGTTTTGTCTTGTAAACCCATTTGACACTAATGGTTTTGTGACCTTTTGGAAGATCTGTTAACTCCCAAGTATCATTTCTCTTTATAGTTTCCATCTCTGCATCCATCACTTTCTTCCATTTTTCCTCTTTGACAGCAACTTCGAAAGTTGTGGGATCACAGTCCGCAAATAGAGCAAAGTGAGTAACTACATCATCATGCTGACCAACTCCTGTTATCTCATAATCTTCCATCCAAGTAGGTCTTCTTCGAGTACGACGAAGAGACTGAGTTGTTATGTCAATGGTATTGTCAATTGATTCTTCCAGTGTTCCAGATTTTGGAAGTTCAGCACCTGGAAGTTCAACACTTGAAGCTGATGTACTTGATGACTTTTCAGGCACTGAAACTATGACGTCCACATCACTGTCATATAAACCTTGACTTGGCTGCGACCTATTCCATTCCCATGTATTTTCT
The DNA here is from genome assembly GCA_017589665.1 of Selenicereus undatus. Taxonomy (NCBI): domain Eukaryota; kingdom Viridiplantae; phylum Streptophyta; class Magnoliopsida; order Caryophyllales; family Cactaceae; genus Selenicereus; species Selenicereus undatus. Next base: position 89,156,912 of record JACYFF010031956.1, on the reverse strand, counting down.
TCATCAAAAATGACATCTCTGCTAGTCACAATCTTGTTAGTTAAAGGATTGAAAAGTCTGTATGTTTTAGATGTTTCACTTACAACTAAAAACACACATTTTCCCCCTTTGTCATCAAGCTTCTTCCTTTTTGGTCTGAAATATGTGCATAAGCAACACAGCCAAAGATTCTAAAATGCCCAACATTTGGCTTTCGTCCACTCTAGGCTTCCTCCGGCGTTATATTCAAAACTGGAAAAGTAGGACTTATGTTTAAAATGTGAACGCTCCAGTTCACAGATTCTGGCTAGAAAGTCTTCAGAATTCCGCCTCTTGCGAGCAGGCTTCTACCCACATTCAGAATGGTTCTGTTCTTCCTCTCTGAAACACCATTTTGTTATGGTGTGAATATTGCTGTCAGCTCTCTTCGAATTCCATGGTCTGCACAAAAGGCTTCAAATTCTTTGGAACAATATTCACCACCTCGATCCGTTTGAAGAGTCTTGATGGTATGACCTGTCTCATTCTCCACACGAGCCTTGAAGCTTTTAAATACAGAAAAAGCTTCTAATTTTTCCTGCAGAAAATACACCCAAGTTTTCCTGGAAAAATCATCAATGAAGGTAATGAAGTATCTTTTACCTTTATTTGAAGACGGATTGATCGGACCACATATGTCATAATACACTAGCTCAAGAACATTAGTTGCTCTCCAGGATTTTCCTTTCGGAAATTAAGAACGGGTTTGTTTACTTACAATGCATTCTTCACATACTTTCGATGGAGCAGAAACGTCATGAAGACCTGTCACCATGTTCTTATGTTTTAAAGTCTTTAGGCCATCAAAACTCAAGTGACCACAGCGAAAATGCCACAACCATAAAGGATCCTTTACTTCATCCATCAAACACATTTGAATGCTGTCAATCTTAAGCGGATATAATCTATTTGAGGTCCTTCTAATAGCAACAATAGTAGCCCTCTTACAAGGATCATAAATTTCACAAACACCATTCTTAAGTTTGATAACATACCCTTTTTCTTCTAACTGACCAGCGCTTAACAAATTACTCTTCAAGGTAGGAACATACAATACGTTAGAAATGGTTTCTACAGAACCATTCTTGGTTCTAATTTTGACATCACCCTTTCCCAAGACCTTCACAACAGATTCATCACCAAATCTAACAGTTGAACTGATGTTTTGATTTAAATAAGAAAAGGCGAGTTTGTTACCACTCATGTGATTACTGCAACCGGTATCCACATACCAGGTTCCCATTTTTTGTTCATCATCAACTTGGGTCGTTGTCATTAACAGAGTTTTGTTTCTTCATTCTTCTCAACAAACTTCGCACTTTCTTCCTTCTGTTTGTCAGTAGGAAGCTTACTGTAACATTCGGCTGCATAATGGCCAAATTTGTGACATTGAAAGCACTCCACCTTTGATTTGTCATGGTTTCGACCTCTGTTTTTGCCTTGAAATTGATCATTATCGCCTTTGAAATTCCTGCTGGAATCTCTACCTCCATGATCTCCTCTTCCCCGGCCTCGACCATGACCTCTACCACGACCTCTGTACCCATTAGAGTGGCTATTAACAGAAGCTTTTAGTGCTTGCTCCTCTACTGTAGAGCTTCTGTTTATCTTCTGTTCATGAACTAACAGAGAGCTTTGTAGTTCATCAAGTGAAAGGGAACCCAAGTCCTTTGATTCTTCAATTGCACATACTAAAAAATCAAATTTTGGAACCAACGAGCATAGTATCTTCTCCACAATGATGACATCTTCCATCTTCTCCCCATATACTTGCATCATGTTGCTTATCTCCATGACCTTGCCATAATAACTTGTGACGGATTCTCCATTTTTCATCTAGAGAGTCTCAAATTCCCTCCTTAAGACTTGAAGCTGTGCTCGCTTCACTCTGTCAGACCCTTGATATTTCTTCTTCATCGAGTCCCAAATGTCTTTGGAGGCATCCTTCGATGGAATCGTCCCCAAAATGGGACGTTCAATTGCTTGGAACAAATATCTCTTCACCCTCATGTCTTTCAAACGTTTTGCTTCCAAGTCGTTTTGTTGAGCTTCCGACACCAGTCTAATCTAGCCATGAAGAAGGTTTTGCTTGAAACGTTTTGCTTGGAACAATCTTTTTTGTCATCTGAGGCCATGAAGAAGGTGGGGAGTAAAGAAAGTTGCTGCCTTCTTTTACTTTTGTGGATGGAAGATGCTCTAATCTGGTTCTAATACCACTTATAGAAAGATAATAATGTAAAGTAGAGGAGGTATAGACTGTTAAAATAATATTCCATTCAGGTCATGTTAGCCCTTTTATGGGCATACTCACAATAGAAACAATAGAAAACAGAACTCAAAAACAATCCATGACGTGCATAAACGTACTACTCCTAAAAGTCAGAAAGCAATACTCCATAATCCCTTAAAACACTCAACTAACTTGATAGACTCAAACTGAATAACCAAACTCCTAAAGACTTGGTCAATGAACACAAAAAAAGCTACCAATAACACTTCTTGGCTAAACCTTAAAGTTTTTGCTTCAACAGAATTGTCACGGAACTCGTTTTTCTTCCTCCAGACCTTTCCTGTTTGCTGCATGTTATGCTTGCTATCCCTAAAGAATTCAACACTGTGCTTGCCTTTACCTCTTCTCTTCTCATATTTTGCCATCAAAACATGAATTTTGTACCCTCTGACAATGGACTTATTATTCAGCATGAGAATACCTTTTGTTGTTTCACCTTGACTCCAAAAGTGGACAAAACGAAACTTCCTCGTCCTTCTGGCTTTTCTGACTGGGATATATACATCACTGACTCTTCCTACCTTTCTGAATATGCCTTTGAGGCCATATTGATCTAGCTGTTGTGGAAGATTATCCACAAAGAATGTAAATTCTCATCTCCTTGGATCCCTTCCTCTCCCTTCCTGCCTTACGTTCTCTCTACTAGGGGCCATCCGCCCATCCCCTAGGATTTCACACTGTTATTGTCGGCAAATAGGGGTATGTACTTGCCAATGTGTGTCTAGAACAAACATCTCAATGTGTATTCTGTCCATTAAATTCGAATTTGAAAAAAATGTTAATGAGTGTTGTTCTATTTTGCTGTAGATGTTAGTTAGTCAAAATGTTAAACATTTAAAAATTAGTATTAGAATTTAGAAACTAGGTAGTTTTAGTTAGTTATAATTGTAGACACAATTTATGATAAAAGTAAGGGAATAATGAATTATTTATAAAAAATTTATGATTATGTCTTCTGCATTGATGTGTAGAATACGATAATAAATGCAATAGAAAGGTAATGTATTTATTAATGATAACAAAGCTAGCACTACAGATCTAGTGATAGACATCAGTTCATATTTAAGAGAAAAGGGTTGAAATAATTTGAAATTATGTTTGAAGACATCTTAATATTTTATTCTGTAAGAATGATTAAAGGTAAGGAATTTTTGTTTATTACGCTTATAATACATAGATGGTTTTAGAGCCTCTACAAGTAGAAATGCTCACAGAAGCAAGGATCTTTGGTCTTTGATTCTTCATTTTAGAGCGTACTACTATATTATCCTCTGTCTGTCCTATCACCATGACCCACAAAACCATCACTTGACCGAAAGACAAGTTACTTTTTTCAAATGAAGATACGAAAAAATTGAATAAATAAAGAATCTTCTGTCTTTGATCCTTCATTTTTTTTAGAATCGAGTTACCGCTAACCCTTAAATGGTAAAGATCTTCCATGACAAATATTTTGAATTCAAAATCCTTGAATCTAAGATTCTACTTAAATAGAACAAGTGTTACCATATGAACTAACTAATATTTGTAATAAATAAGGTTTTCAACGTGTGAAAATTAATTAGAAAAGAAATAGACAGTAAGATACATATACAAAAGCCTTGATAAAGGATCAATTACCAATGGATTAAAGATATGGTTTAAGATAATCCAAATTATATGCAAAATAAAACAAACTATGGTATATACTTATGCTATATATCACAAACTTGATATGCGTGCTTATACGGATATGAATGCTTATATCTAGATCTCCTTATATCTTATGAAAGCAGAAACACACACTGAAAGTTGTTATCCAATAAATTTCAAATTATTTGCATGGTGCATAACCATTTTTGTCAAAGTTGAATTATGAAATGAAAAACATTCACCTAAGACACATAATAATACATGTAAGTATTATTTTAAATGTTTAGTTTTATTTTAATCAATACATAACAAATGAGAGGGAAAAGGCTTGACAATATGGTAAAAATAAAATTAAATGTTTAAAATGATGTCTTAAATGAAGTTAAATTGAAGTAATATTTCAAAAGAAATGATTTATACTCAAAATAATGTCTATAATTATATTCAAAACAAAGTCCAAATGTAGGTACCAATATCTAACCCATGTTATCATCTTCGGTAGATCTAGCAAAATTGATCGAAATTCGAAGCCTGAACTGAGCTGACTGAACTCATACCTAATCTGAAGTTGACCTGAAATCAGAGAAGACCCAACCCCAATTGATTCGACCCAAAAAAAATTTCCCAAACTTATTTCTCTTTTGCAAAATAAGCTTATTAGACAAAAAAATTGAGTGAATTGAAGTCAACCACAACTGAAATTGATTTGTCTCGAAATCGAAACTGAACCAAATTTGGCTGACTCGAATACGATCTGACCAAAAATTAGCGCAACCCATAACCGGACCAAATGACTCTTTAATAGGTATAGTGTCGGTGATATAATCCAAGTTGGAGTGGAATGTACATGCATTGCATAAGTATTTCGAAAGTTTCGTACATGTTACGCAAATGCAATACTTTAAATTATTTATAGATCCAAATCCAAATTCAATGCCCCAAAATTTCTGCCATCATGCGAGGTGTGGGGGTATGATGTAACAGTCTTACTCCTCAATTGTAAAATTACAAGAAGACTGGTTCCGATTGACCTTATATTTAAATATCATAGACTATCTACAATTCTACAAACAGAGTAAAAGAAGTTTAGAGAGACATTTCCTTTAGTCATTGCAACCCAATCTAGAAAAAATAGTTCAAACTTGTCTTTTTTAACTAGTCAGATTTCGGACACAAAACCTAATGGCCTGCCTATGCAAGGCTTGAACCTGCAACCTTGGCGTTATTAGCACCACACTCTAACCAACTAAACTAACAAGCCAATTACTTTAAGTTATTTTACAGATATATGTAGTAATTTGAATTATTTTGGGCCAGATTTTCAAACTTAAATTGATAGTTAAAACTTAAAATTAGATTGATTATGCATTCATGTCTCTAACGTGAAAACCTCAGTATATTTTGCTGAGATAATATATTTTTATATTTTTGTGATCAAATAGGGAGCACCTGATTTATCAGAATTTGGAGAAGCATATGAGTTTGGATTTGGAATGGGAAGGGATCAGCCTCCAACAACTGCCATTATCAAAAAGGAGTTGCAGCGGAAAATTTTGTACCAAATGAGTCCTCTCGAGGTACAGAATCTCGAACATCTTTTCCCTGAGAATTAGCTTTAATTTCTTGTTGTTTACATTTTCCATGCCGGCCTTTATTCATTAGTGGAACATTCCACTTAAAACTTTTCGATAAAAAAATCACTTAATATTATGAATCAGTAACTTTATTAACATAGTGGATAATATTCTTCTAAGCACTTTACTTAATAATTCTTAGAATGATTTTTTTTTAGAACTGATCAATGAGGGTCGGGTTGGATTGAGGGTCGGGTTGTGAGGGTTGGTAAATAGGATTTTTTCAATCCTGATCCTACTCGACCCTCATGTGGGTCGGCATATCCTTAACCCTGACCCTGACCCTGCGGGTACCCTCGGGTCATCGGGTCAGATCCGACCCTCAAACCTCCCGATATATAAAATGAGATTTTTTACTAAGTTTTCTTTTTATTATAAAGGTCAACATTAAACATTTTACAGAAATAAAAGATCAAATGATAATATAATGCTCCAATGAAGTGTACTGCAACTACAAACGCTCTAATGTGTAATTTAGTAATTAAACCAATAGAACGATTAGTTCACTAAAATGACTACTCCAAACATTAGAGAGAGAGTGTTAGAAGATTACGAACCAGTGAGATTTGGTGAAGTGAATGGGGAGAAGATGCTAAGGGGAGATGGGAAAGTGAAAGCAAAAAAGTTTTGAATAAATGAAACTGAAAGTATCTTAATTTTCTTTTAATTTATAATTTTTTTTAAAAAGTGAGGGTCAGAGGGTCAAGACCTTTACCCAAGTCTGATCCTCATCATAGTCGGGTACCCTTAATTTGAGGGTCAGGGCGGGTTAGAGACAAAAAAAGCCGACCCTAACTCTCATTTTCTAGGGTCGGATCGGGGCGGGTCAGACGGGTCCCCAATTTATCGATCAGGTCTATTTTTTTGTAATCTACTTTCATTGGTTTTTGTTCCTAGTTAAAACAAGATGGTTTTAGCATGCTAAATTTTAATTAAATATAGTTGGGCTAATTTTGATAAAATTGAAACTATTATGGTACCATCTTTAATCACTTAATATTTGTTAGAAGTAAAAAAGAAACCATTTAATATTTCTCAGAAGTAAAAAAAAGTAATTTTGAGTTAAAAAAGTATATATATATATATATATATATATATATATATATATATATATATATTGATCTTGGATCCTCCATTTTACTGGAGTCAAGCTACTGTTGATTCAATAAGAGGTATAACTCTCTCATCACAGATTTTCTCCATTTATAAGTGTCAAACCTGTGACTTTACTTAAGGGGAACAAGTGTTAGATCATTTGAACCAACTTATGTTGGTGAATTAAAAAAGTATATACAGCTATTATTTTGTTAGACCAAAAAAATGTCTTATAGTTTATAAATTAAAATCGTGTAACTTTGGATCGACTATTTGATTCAAATTTTCAAAACTTCCTACTAATCATTAATGTGATTCCAACAACGTCCCTCATAAGGTAATGGAGGCACATGTTGACATCCATGTGGCCCAAAGAAAGGAGTACATGATCGAGGTTTGAGCGTATTGTCAATATGTATTGTGCGTAATGAATGAAAACAGGAAAATGCAAAGGACAAGCACAAAAGAAGTCGTGCGACATGTGCAACAACAAACTAGTAGGAAGACGTTTTCTATCAAATCAAGTTCAATCTAGTTTCCCTTTGTATATATTCTTTTCAATGATATAATCTTACAAAACTTTTTGTCAAATCAATCTTTTTTCACTAATAAATGAATAAAATGAGAAAAAATTCAACTTTAAGTCATTCAAATTGACATCGTGATCAACAAATAATCGGAAAAATAGATTTATATAGACTAATCAATATTATAATGCTAAGAGCAAGCACCAAGCAAGTCTTGCAATATGTGCACTATCAAATCAAAAGGTCAATCAAATTCTTCTATAAATATTCTTTTTAGTGAAATAATATCACAAAACTTTGTTTAGGTTAACCTTTTTCTCCATTAATAAATTGATTGTCTCAAATTGACATCATGATTAATAAATACTTATAAAAATAGTTGTACGTACACAAAAGAGTACATGTTTATCTTTAGTTCATCGATTTTGAAGTAACGTAACATAACTTATAATTTTATGTACATGCATGATGACATATATGTAGGATTGTACACTGGCATCAATGCTATTGAGGCCATGTCCACTGGTTTTCACTGATGTAAAATTCAAAGGAGGGGAGGATTCAGAAAGGGTACCTCGTGTATACATCAAGACACTGCAAGATAGAGTGGTGAAACCAAACCAACAAGATGAGATGATAAAGAGGTGGCCACCAACACAAGTGTACAGCATTGATAGTGACCATAGCCCTTTTTTCTCTAACCCATTTATGCTCTCTGGTTTGCTTCTTAAAGTTGCTGCCACTCGTCTCTTTTGACTTGGAAATAGGTCCCCTACCAACTTGAGCACTAGTTTTTGTTTTCTACTTCTTATAATAATTATTTTTTTTTATATGGGTTGATCATATGGCCTGTTTACTTCCTAGTTCGTTATAGGAGGTGTGCAAGTAGGGGGGTTTTGATGTGATTGGTCAACCTGTAACTTAGCTTGCAATGCAAGATAAGAAATAATTCCCTAAAAATGAGGCCCAAATAACTAAAATTTGCTAAGGCGTTGCTTCTCGTTGTTGGTTTCCATTGGAATGTGAATTACGGTGGGCATTGGTTCTCCAATGAGATAAATTTATTCGTCAATTGCATATAGCTCGGTTTCGATAAATGTTGAGTTAAAATCGCAAGTGGATAGTGTAGTTATAGCTAGCAACCGACAAGTCGCATCTACAAGGAAATTGTTTTCAACCAACAGAACTAATTAAAATACTCAATCTAGGCCAACCATACTTTAGTTTGGGTTAACTACTAGGAATCGCAATAAACAATAAATGATATAATTCTAAAATCATATGGTTAAAGCACTCATGTTGGAATTAACGACACTATTATACCAGAAAATCATTTACTAACCCTTATCAAGTTTATTCAAACTAGCATAATGAATGGAATAGTCGACAATTAAGCTAATCTTCTCCATCTTTCAAGGATAGAAGACTAATCCTGAAATCAACGTTGCCTATTTTCATGGGACCATGGATCAAAAGATTACTAAATAAACAACCTCAATTCCCAATTAGAATCCTAATTATTTTCATATTAAAATCCTAATTGTCTGCTAAGTTATACTAGGTAAAGGTTCCGTCTTTCAACCTTCCCCAAAACCAATTAAACAAATATGGATACTCTCTCAAGTAATTCATCAAACATGTAATGATCATGGAAGAAATTGAAAAAATGCTAGCATGAATGAAACAAGGTTTAGGGCTTCACAGTTATATAGGCATAATCGATCTCAATCCCAACCCAAGTTAGAAAAATTAGCTACGAGTCATACCAATCATTACAATCACAACTAAGATTGCAAAACACTAAACATGATAGACAATAAAAAGAATAGACAAGAAATAATAATAAAGAGAGAGATTAGAGAAATGAATATGGAAATTGATTAATTGTAAGAGCAACAATCTTCAGAAACAAGACAACAACCTTCAATTCTCACTCCTAGCTACTCACAATATTCTCAGAGAAAACTCACTTCAAAGGCTAAGAACTTCGTATCCTTTCAAGTCCCTAAACATAACCATTAAACAAGACCTAAGTCGACCAAAATATAAAAATGCACGGGGTGTGCAACAATACATGGCTAGCCGTGCACAATTGTTGATCTGAAGAAGCATGGTCGTGTAGAAACGAATACCCTGCTGTGCAACTTTCTGGTTTCTCGACTGTTCCATATGCACGACTGTGCATAAAGTGCATGACCAGCCATGCATTTGTTCAACTTTTTAGTCGCAGTAGTAATTTTGCACGACCATGCACATATGCAAGGCTGCTCGTGCAGTTGCTTCCAACTTTATTTCTTGGCCCTTTCACTTCTCTGGCGACTCCTCGAACCTCTTCCCTAACTAAAATATCGCTTATTGTTCATCTCTAGGCCATTGAATGCAAATTCCCTTGAATTAGTACCAAAATATTTACAAAAAGGGAAATTAATCGGAGTAACATGAATGCGAGCAAAGAGGAGTAAATACAATCAAATTACTCACTGAATTGAAGAAATGTATTACAAAGAGTGGTGAAATCAAGGGACAAAAATAGCAAATTGAGATATTTATCAACTCTCCCAGGCTTATATCTTGCTTATCCCCAAGCAAGATTGAAAACATGCTCGAACTATATAAGGAGCAAAACCTCTAATTTTCTACCTCTTCAAGCAAAGCAAGTAGGCCTGGCAACGGGTCGGGTGTGAAGTGGGTGAGCCCCCACCTGCATCCATCACCCGCATCCATCCAGTCCACCCGATCCACCCGTCACCCGCTCATCCGCTCACCCGCATCCAATCCACCCGTCATCCGCGGATGAAACGGGTGATAAACG
>JACYFF010031956.1:89083057-89126904 GCA_017589665.1 Selenicereus undatus | reverse complement strand
TTGAATGAAGACAATGTCTTAGCCCGTGAAATTACCTGGAAATTAGAAACCTTCAGATATTGATTTTGAACCTAGAGAGGAACACACACAACAATAGCAAGGAAAAGGCAAACAAATTACCCTTTAACAATGGTAGGCATAACAACAATCAAAGCCAAATTACCAACAATGCAAAATAGGGTTTCTGATTTTGAACCTGAAGAAGACGAAGGAAAGCTTCGAGCAGGTGCAGTATGGGGTCTTCAAAACCCAGAATCCTTCGAATTTCAAGCATCGGTTCATCCAATTCGACCAAATCGCACTGAAATTCCAACAAATCACACTGGAATTCCTGCCAATCTCACTCGAATTTGAGCCCTAACTCTGTCACAGTCGATTGTGGTGGAGTCGAGCAGAGAAGGAATGTCGAAGGAATGTCAATGGAATGAATTAAGCCATCAATTAAAAAGGCGCCTTATTCCCCCTTTTCTTTTTTACATATGCTGCCTTCTGAAGTTAAAAAAAAATTTAATAATTTCATCCATCAACCACGCTTATTATGTGAGGAGATTATGAGGATTCAGTCACCGCACTTAGTATGTGTGGGCATTAGTTAATTTGACAGTACATAACTTATAAGAGTGGGTATATATTTCCAACACTTAATTTGTGTGGAGATATTTCTAAGCATTCAACTCCGCCCTTCTGGCCACCACACATACCCATGTGTGGTTAGACAAGTGCGGTAGCATGACTTATTTTTTGTAGTTTAATTTATGGATAATTTTTCAAAATATCCTCAAAGGATATCCCTTTCTTTTCATGTCCATTCCAACTATTTTATCTTAAGAGATAATAAGTTTTTAGCAAATTCATCCTTTAGATTCACATAATATTCTGGTCGGCAATTGAATCCTACTGATCCATTATATAAATTAGTCTTAATACATGTGATAATTTGTTTATTAAATTTAGTATGTCTAATGTCATAGAGTAAAGCGTAAAGATCAATATCTTTACCATGATATTATAATGGAGTAATTTGAACTTGGATACTTCCGACATGGATATACCTATACCTTCTATCTTTGTTATGCTTAAGGATGTTTCCCCAATTAATTAGATTAACTTCCCTAACGTCATACTCACAATCCTTTATCTCAATATCTCCTTCCATAATTTCACATACGCATTTGCTTTTTAATTGAAAGATGGATTTTTTATAGATCATGTCTTTTTAGATTATGGGAAGAACCCAATCTCCTTTCACTTCCTCATGATCATTGTCTACAACAAACTCTTCTCCTTGAAGATCACCAAGACTAATTAAGTTACTTTCCATCATATGACTTGTTTCTTTATAATCATTTTTTTCATATTCATTGTCCAATATTATTTCAACAATTCCTTTGTTATTACTTAGGGCTAGGTCTAATGCCTCATCTTCACTACGCTGAACGTAATCTAGGTTTCCCAAGGTTTCAACAAGTTTTGTTATTCTTTTGATCTTTACATTCATTAGCGTAATGCCCTACTTCTCCGCATGCCGAACATTTGCAGTTGTTGTAGCTTTTCTAAAAAATCTACGTTTTTTAGGACTGGGTTTGTTATATTATTTTCTTCTATATTTTTCTCCCCTTTGCTTATTAAAGCTCTTTTTCTTATAAAATTTTCTTTTTCTTCTCTTTTCAGGGTTTTCTCCCCATTGATGAGGTGAATTCCAACAAGGTAAGAATTGCTTCTTAATCTTCTTTTGCTTTTGAAGATCAAGACACTAATTATTAACCAATTTTCTTAAATAAGAAATTCTTGAGCCAAAGGTATCAACAACATCTGTTCGTTCAAGCCATGACATGTATTTTTCATTAATTATGAAATTTATCAAATATGACAATTTGTCATAGAACATACCCAGATTAGTTTTATTATGCCTAATTTTGTAATAATATTGACTGAATTCAGCAATATAATTTTGTAGGTATCTCACATCCCATAATTCTATGTTGCTAATTTTTCTTTGCCATTTTGTTGCTTTTTCTTCAGAACCAAGTTTTGCTCCAATGAATACGGTTTTAATTTCTTTGCATAAATTTCTGAACATAGCAGCTGGTGTTTCCATCATTCTTAATGTGTTTTTGCCATCTTCACTTAATGACTCATACTAGTCAGCTACAGTACTAGAAAAACTATGTTCGATATAGTTCAAGAAATTAGCAACAGTCCATGTAGTATTTAGGTTTAAGACACTATTCATTCCTATTTTTCAATGCTCAAATATTTCTTCTCTATTACGGGTTCCGTCAATGTTTAGGAAGTATCCTGTTTGGCTAATTGGGGTAATGCCAATTTCTTCAAAGGTCGTCGGTTTCCTTGGGACAAACCCGAAGGAAAAATTGCTTGTACGTCCTGCTGGAATGTACCTAGGTTTCTTCCGACCTAAGAATGACATTATTAACTAGATTAGTCTATGTTTCATATAAGTAGATCTCTTCTCCAATCTCATTGATCTTGTTTTCAACAATTATTTTACCATATTTCTTATCCAGTTTTCTCCAAACTTCTCCTAATGGTAATACATTGAGATCTTCATTATCATCAGACAAAACGTTATATTTATCACTAATTGCGCCTATGATCTTGTTTAATTCTTCGAGGTTTTGTTCTTTCTCAAATATATTCTGTAGTTCATTCAGAGTATATTGCTTATACTCCATCTTCTTCTTCTTTTTTTTTAGTTGATTTTCCTCCTGATTTTTCTCCTACTTCTTTTTCGATTTTTATCTCATGCAAAGGAAAATGGATCTTGTTTTTTGGGTTTTGGAAAGGATATTTATACTGAAAAGGAGTACTAATACTGGACGTAAATTTTCCGCTATGTCTAACTTTGTTAATAAGAGAAAGATGGATTCCAGTTAACTGATTCTTGAGCTCCTTCACTTCACTTTTAATTTTAGCCAATTCTATTTATAATTCTAAAACTATATCAGTGAAATAGTTTAATTGAGGTGCTAGTGAAGTAATTCCTTCTATGAGTGAACAATATGTGAATAATTAGGACCAAGGCAAGGAGGTGAAGATTCAAACATTAATCTCAGTTAATTAGCTTAATTAGTCATTAATTAGCTTAATTATCTTGACTATTTTTGGTCACGTAACTCTTATACCAGATGAAAGAGGACGATGAGTACTACTTAATGGGAGGAAATGCACATGCACAAAAATAAAATTTTTGAAAGTTTTTAAATATTCGGGTTAAATTGCAAATTTTTAAAAGTTTAGGGACTAAAGAAAAAAAGCCGAGGGTACCTAAAAATTAATTTACATAAACATTGAGGTACTAAAATATTAATTCGAAAAGCTCAGGGTTAAAAAAATCAATAGCCAAAACATGAGGGTACCTAAATGTTATTACCCCTAATCCACACGCTCATCCCATAAATGACTTGCGACCAAATGATCTTAATCAAAATCCCAAACCAGGAATTCTTAGCAGTTAGCAGCTAACAATAAAGGACATGTCAAAACATGGGGTATGCATTGCCCACCCAAAGTCCAAACTCCCACAATAAATGTATGCATTGCCACCCAAAGTCCAAACTCCCACAATAAATCCCACAATCGAAGCTACCAAAGAGGGAAACCCCCCCCCCCCCCAAAAGAAAAACCTTTCAAAATCTTAACTTTTCATCGCCATAAAATGTATTAGCGTTTGAATGATTAACAAAATAGTAATAAACCTCTATTTTCACCACTTTCAAACTTAATTTTGACCTCTTCATTCAGTGATTTTTGGATTGAACTTCGAAATATAGTGGTTGAATAGGCTTCTTTTACCTTGAATTCACTTATGCAAGATGTTTTCATATTTTCAGGAGTTGCGAATGAAGGAAAGAGGAAAACCAATCAATATCGTGCAGAATGAAGGTCAAGAAGGCGGATTTCAAGCTAAAGAGAGGTTGTCAAGGCCCATGAGACTGGCATGGGGACCCTATGCCAGGCAGCGCGGTCGTGCCAAGCAAGGAACGCAGGAGTGCGTTGGGTAGGGATGTGTCATGGTGGCATCGTCCCACGTGGCATGTTGGTATATTTTGAGTGTAAATAAAAAGGGTCGCAAGTGTACAACTTTCACTGTAGTACTTGAGGGTTGTGTCCTCGGGGACAACGGAAACGAGTTAGATCATTAAAATTTCTAAAACTATCATTATCTAAACCTAACGAGATACTCGATTTAGAAAATTTCAACTAACAATTTTTAGGACCTTAACAGAAGAAGTAAGCCCAAGGAAAACTTGAAGGAATAACTATTATGAAACCTTGGTCATCGAACTAAGCTATTAAACGCATTCTACCAACCAAATCAAACCAAACCAAAACCTGAGTAATCCACCAAGCTACTAAGTAATCAATGAAACCGTTTGAACTAAATCACTAAAGTACACACATCAACTAATCAACCAACTACTAAATCAACTTAGTTAGCTAAATTAAATTCAGCTTAGCATTCATTCAACCAAACAAACCATCATAATCTTTCAACATTAATGCAGCTAAACTAGGCAAACCTTCATTCGGCATTAGTGAAGTTAAGCAAACAAACGTATTCCATTCAGGCAAACTAGTAAGCTAAACAACCATTATACCATTCAAGCAAGCTAGGCAAACCATCTGAACCATTTATCAAGCAGTCCACACCATTCCAACAGCCACAATCATAACCAACCATGAAACCGATTCACCACAACCATTATCACCAATCCAAAACATTCAAACAACGGTTCCATGCCTTATTCAAGAACAGAGCATATCACAAACCTTCATCAATATTTAACCAAAACAGCCTAACTTACTCTATCAAAATTACATACATCTTCAGTGAACCAAATCAATCAACAAACCAGATCAACCTATCGTTCAGCAGGGCTCTGAAACGATTAAAAGAGAAGCAAGGATCAAGAACCAAACGCCATGACAGAGCTTATATGAACTCGGCACAGGGGAGAGATTCTACCACAGCCAACGCCACCCAAACCAATCTCAGCTTTGCCTCTCGCCGTTAAACACCGGAATCAACCCAGTTGCGCATAAACCGAACAGGGGAGGGGGAAGAAAACTGAAGAGCTAGACTAACCATGGCCAAAATCGCTACAATCAAAGCCGAATTCATACATATTAAATAGAATTCAACAAAATTCAGCATTCAATTACATCAAATTTGAACCCATAACTATCTAACAATAAACCCCAACCCTAGAAATTAAGCCGAAAAGTGTGTCTCAATTTTGGAAAACTATTGCGAAAATTAAACTAAACTAAACCTAAAGGATTCATCAACCCCTAACCTGGTGCTTGCCTTTGCCATTTATACCCGTGCTTCCTTCAACCTTCACCATTCGATTTGGGGCAAGCGTGTACGATGATTATGATGCAAGCTGGCGTTTGAAGTGTAGATTGCGGTGGATGAGGATGCGATGGTGGTGAGCTGTCGCTTGGCGGTTGAAAAACGCTGAGCTCTCGAGGAGAAAGAAAAAGCAGAGGATGGGCATGGCGATGAAGGTCGAAGAAAGAGATGAGGCAAGAGAGGGGTTTCTGGTTTTAGGGGCTGACTGTCGAGAGAAGGAGAGAGAGCGTTAAAAGGGGAGGGGCTTTTACAAGTCACGTGATGTGCACATGAGGGCTGGGGATTGGGCCCGTTAAATTGGGCTTTTTCTTTCTTTCTTTTTTTCATTATTTTCAATGGGCTGAAATAGAAATTGGACCCAGCAATCCGGACTAGCTTGGTCAAGTCGGCCCCGTATCCAGCATTTCTCTTGTATTTTTTTCACATTTTTTCATAATTATTCAAAACCTACAAAACAAAACAAAATCAAATAAAAACCTTAAAAATACGATTATAACGAGCATAAAACAGATGTAAAAGTACCTTAAAAATAGTACTTTTTTAGCACGAACATGGCACGACTGTGCCACATTAGTTCCCGCGTGTCTAACTACCTCGTCGTGGCTGTAGTTGGGCATATCTTGTAATTTTTCCGAGGAGGTCTTGAAAGGGGCGATTTTTAGGTTTTACTACTCTAATTTTCTTTCTCAAATTCTAAGCATCGGATTGAAGTTAGTTTTGTTGCAAATTTTCGCGATTGTTTCTAGAATCAATTAAAGTACGTTCTTTTTTCTTCTTTCTTTTGTGTTCTAAATTAAAGTTTATATCTTTAATCATGTTTTCTGGGTTCATGTCATTGATTGTGATTGGAAGCATGATTAGGGGCTAAATTAGTAGTCATGGATTGGGAGTAGCCCACATTATGCAGAAGTGAATCATGTTTTAGGTTTTTGTGAATCGTGTCCATCATTACAATTTTAATTCCTGCATACTGCGCCAATTGTTTGTTGAATTGCTTGAAAGAGTTTTATTCACTGTTTCTAACTAAGGTTTAGGAGATCAATGAAAATTGAATCCTTTATCTAGTGCGACTTTGTAGGCAATCGATCCTCCTGGCGTGAAAACAGTTAAGGCTTCAGTTGACATTATTTGATTATGAAATCTTGTGGCTTTGATAATCTTAGTTTCATAAAAACAAATAACTAAGGTTAATTTAGTCAGTCTATTGACATTTGAGATAAGGCTTAGATGCGCTTCAAATCGTAATCCTTTCCACTTTGATTAATTCATGCGCATGGTTTGTTTGATCTAATTATGATTCATATAGGACAATAGTGTAGTGAAACCCAATCTAGAAACCTTGTTGACATTGAATTAGATAATTCAGCAGCTTTCAGTAGAATAGTACTACTAGTTAATAACATTCATCTAAAGTGAATTTTTTCTTGACTTGAGAGTTATAAGTTGAATTTGGCGATTGAAACGAAGTTTCTTGTGGA
The DNA here is from genome assembly GCA_017589665.1 of Selenicereus undatus. Lineage (NCBI taxonomy): Eukaryota > Viridiplantae > Streptophyta > Magnoliopsida > Caryophyllales > Cactaceae > Selenicereus > Selenicereus undatus. Next base: position 89,120,049 of record JACYFF010031956.1, on the reverse strand, counting down.
CATGACCCGTACTTGTCGTTGTTAACCACAACTGGCACCGTGCACTTACGGTAACATTTTAAGACAACAAATAGTAATGCAAAATGGTCAAAAACCTCATGCTTGGGCAATAGACGATTGGCTTCCAAGTCGGTTGATGTTACATAAAAATCCCTAGCGTCTCTATACGGGGATCGCAATCAGTAATGTTCACATGCTGAAGCAAAAGGCAGCCGCGTATAATTTGACCGAACACCTCGTTGCCCATACCAAACTCAACGTATATGTGTCTTGCATAATGTGTATGTAGGTTGATGTGCTAATGGAGGGAGCATGCTGAAGCTAGAGAAATGGCTGAGATGCTAAAAACTAGTGGAAAAGAAATGTCGAATTTAACAGAAGCTAAAATATTGTAATCAAAAAGTAAATAGATAAGCATCGAAACAAAGACAAGAACACCAAATTGAAATAAAGCGAAATTATTGGAATCATATCTAAACTAACTAGAAAAAGCGAGCCAAACTTGATATTTCAATGAATTGAAACTTTAAAATCAGTCAAAACAGAAGTGGAACTTGTAGGAAAAGTAGATAGCACTACAATAAGGACAATTACAGAGCTGGAAAACTATCAGAGCAACAGACTGGTTTGAGCAAATTAATGGTATACTAATATGCAATGATAGTATCATGCATGCAGTTATAATGTGGATTGTTTTCAACACTCACTCTTCTCCTATGGTTTGGTTTACAAAACTAAATTTGGTTTTCAATGAAATTTAAGCGTAATCTTTGAGAATTGAAAGAAAATAGAACGATACATATCGAACATATTTAAGTTGAGAAGCGGTCGTAGTGTTGAATTAGGTTGGAGAAGAGGTGATTGCCATGGCAATTGTGATGCTCCTTTTGAAGGAGTAGGCTAAACACGTGGTTGTGGCACAATTATTTTTTATGCTCCAGTACATCTAGTTACCCAATTGGTTGCCAATGTGCTATTTGTTTTAATGCTCTAGTAAATGCAGCTGTCTAGATCATCCTGAGGCTTCAATTGATGCTCCAATTGATGTTGCATGCTGAACATATGGCTATACATATGGCCACTTCTTAGTATGTGTTGATGGTTCAGAAGATCCAAAAGATCTAGCCAGCCCAATTGGGTGTTACCGTGCAATTTTTTTCGAAGCTCTAATAAATGCAGTTGGTGGGCAACGAATTGTATTGGTGATCATGATGCTTCATTAGCAGCAGGTAATAATACCTGTGGCTTTTCAATTGCCGATGTTGACGCTGCAGTTGGTTCAGTAGGTTCTGCACGCAGAAAAGATGGTTGTTTGGATGCTTGTTGCAGTGGTCCGACAGATCTAGTTAGTTGCAGTGCTGTTTGTTTTGAAGCTAGAGATGTAATAGGTCGATGTGGTTGGGGGACTTGCATAGCAGGTAAGAATTCAGGTGGCTGCTGGACAACCAATTGTGACGTTGTCACAAAGAAAACAGGCTACACAGAAGGCTTCAAATCTAGTTGTATTATCGGCTGTGCTCCGAGAGTAGTGGAGGTGGGATGAGCAAGCGGTTATGCTACTACAGTTGATCTGGTACCCAATGTATTGAATGTTCTCTTGCTCCTATAACTCATCTTTTACAGTTCAATCTTCACTTAATATCTGACAAGAAGACTTGCAAATATAAGTTTAAGTTGATCAGTGACATATATACATTTCCTATAGTTGTCCAAAGTGCAAGCATAATATTACATACATTATCCAACAGTTTTTGAATCCAAACTAAGTAAATTCATATAATAGATGTAATACTAATAATATATTGATAGCTTCGCGCATGTCATACATGAGAAAAACAAATGACAGATAAGTTGTCTAGCAATGATATAGCAAAGAGGTAATATCATTACATACCAAAACAATGATTAAAACACAATGATTATATATATATATATATATATATATATATATATATATATATATATATATATATATAAAACATTAGCCTACGGCATGTCATCGCCTAAATCAAATATGTATATGCCCTTTTAATCATCCAACCATCCTTTTTGTTTCTCATCTTCAACGTAAGAAACTTACTTTGCTTGAGATAAGAAGACAAATGGATCATCAAGTAAATATCGATGTCTACAAATTAGCTTTAAGAAGTTGACACAAGCATGACCATTTCTAAAAATTTTCAAACCCCTATTTATGTCTAGCCAATTACAATGAAAGATCACAACTTTGTATGCCCCGTACTAATCTAATTTACAGATGTCTATCATTTTTCTATAGCAAGCTTGTCCATTTGCTTCTACCATAACTCTAGAATTTTGTGTCTTTTGGCAATGCTCTCGATGAACTATCTGGAATTTGCAGCCACTAACTAGAAAGCTTTTAGGCTTTTAGCTACAGAGTTTAAAAAATAAGCTAAAGTTTTTCTCAACTCTCCTTTTGGCATGCTCACAATGTACTCCACCTATAATGCAAAAATTTTAGTTATATGGAAGTAGTTACAGAATTGCACTGTCCAAATTCATGATTTACATTACTGAAGATATAAACATAACCTAATTTCATAGCCATCTGTCTGAATCATTAATTATCCAATCACTTCAAAGGGTTTCATTCACAATTATTGAGCAACCCTGAGTAAAGGACTCCTTATCATTTAAGAGTTCCCTAACATAATTGGTAACAGTAGTTTCCCTATTAAGTTATACATTAAAACTTAAAACACAGTTGATGGAGCATTATAGTGCATATATAATGCTTACTGAATAAGCTCTTTCATTTCATTTGAATGAAGCAATGCACAACAATGTGCCTGCGTTAAGCTCTTATTATCAAGACGACAAGTCCTGCCTATCCCAACCACTTGACCATCCCAGTTAAACCAGTAGGTACTAATATTAGCATTATAATCGTTATTACTCTTGCTCATACTGTATATGGGCTCAATCCCTTCTAAGAACGTTGAACAAAAGGCAATAGTCTCCTCAAGAATATAGCCTTCAGCTATGTATCCATCATCCTTCAAGATGGGCTTTATTACTGGCATGAGATTTCAAATGGTGCAAGTACCTTTCTAAAGAAGTTCTAATAATTAATAAAATAAAATATTAAATAAAAGAGAGAAGGAAAAAAGTATTTAAAATTATCATCTTTCACTAAGATGCATCCATCTATAAAGAATGGGACCTCCAAGGTTAACCTCATCTACCAAATGAATTATGAGATGGACCATGATCGTGAAAAAGTTGGAGGAAATTCTTTTTTCATCTCACATAGATAAGAATAAGCCTCGATTAAATTGTTGCAGTTCGTCCATGTTAAGGGTCGGTGCGCATACATACTCGAAAAATGAACACATGTAAGAAGGCAGATCAATCACTTACATGGCGTGTAATGCTCGTAAAGCTACAAGAAGGACATCTTTCATTAAAACTTGATTATCGTGACTCTTACCATTTAAGAGTCTTTGTTGTTTTGTATTGACAGATGTAGAGAAGTTAGACCCATGTTTGTCCATAAATCTAAGGTTCTGTAGAGCTTTCAAGAATCTTTCTTTCTCATCTAAAGACATGGAATATGGAGTTGGAAACATAATTGGATCTCGACTAGGAGGAGGTTGAAGCCAAAAGAGGCTCTATCCCTATCTCTTGAAGAGCTTTCTTGCATTCACATCATCTCCAGTTTTCTTATCCATATTCAAGAGGGTTCCTAATAAATTATTATGCACATTCTTCTCAATATGCTTGACATCTAAATTATGTCTTAATTTATTATCCTTCAAGTAAGCTAACCCAAACAAAATGCTTCTTTTAGGCCAAAGGATATCATTAACAATAGGGTTTAATTTATTATCCATATTCAAAAGGATTTGATCAAAGTCGTAATCCAAGTTTTCCCTCCCTTCAATCTTTTTTACATAAACTTTATCTAGATTAATGAATCTGAGTTCTTTTTATGTTTTCTTTGATTTTTTATATTTAAGTAGCTGAGTTGAGGAATTAAAGATAGTCTAAGTCTTCTTTTTTTTCCTTAAATTCTTTTTAGGTAAAGTTTTTGATCTTTAACCCTTTATATTTAAAGCTTTGATTGGATTAGGGGATTGGTATTTGTGGTTTGAATGAAGGGTACATTGTATAATTGCATTTTGAAAGTTTTGGGCAATGGGTGATAGTGTTTAAGACAAAAACTTAGTGGATTATTGCTCCTACTATAGTCAGAATATAGCACAATTTTGAAAAATTACATATTAGTATTGGCTTGTTTAAAAATTATGAAATTTATATGGTTCATATATCTGGGAGTCTTCGATATCTGAAATTTTGAATTGTGTCATCCATGATAGAAATACAAACACTGTGTAAATCTGGACTGTATTGGGACAGTTTGAGCACCTTGCTGAAGATAAACTTGTTAAGACCAAAATATGCTAATTTGTTTAACGTCAATGTTATAGTACACAAATTGAACTTTCCATAATGGGCTTAATCTCCAAAATTTGATATCTAGAATGTGAGTTATGGCCTCGAAAAGTTGGACTAAATTATGTCCCTTTTCTAGACATTCCATATAAGGGTTTAATTAGGGAGATAGAATTCCAAAAATTCAGGAAAACCATTTTGGGATGTCAAATTGGCTAATTGGACACAGAAATAAGTTTTCAAGTGATTCATAGACACAGTTCATTGAGTTTAATTTTGGGCTACGGGTAAAGGCTAACAAAACCGCTTTTGGAAATTGAATATGCCCAAGTTAAAAACTCGAGCTCAAGCTTAGACATCGGTTTTGGTCATGTAGCAATCATGTCCTAACTACACAAAATGCCCCTTTAAAAGTGTGCTTTATATGCGTTATCTTTTACGTTGGTTTGAATTGATGTTCAGTGGACCTTCTTAAATAAATCGATGTGTGGTGAGACTTTAATGTTATTATTGAAGCTTGAAATGAATTTTTGAAATGTTTGAGTGGGTGTTAAAATGGTTTTGTCCCTCTATTAGGTCAGAATGATCTATTTGAAAGTTTGGACAAATGACCTACTCCTACATGTGATATTTGAGTAAATGAATTAGGCAAGATGAAGGAGGTTTGCTCCCAATTGTAAGAAGGCTTTATAGCCTTCCTTAGGTTATTGCATGCATCGTTAGCGATCGTGTGTCATCTGGTTGATGGACGTGGGTCGGGTTATCGGTAACTGCCCAATTGACAGTAGACCATAAACTAGATAAGCAATTGAACTGAAACTAGATGCAGGCTGTGAGACCTAATGGAGTTGCCTGCCTTTATATTGTAAACTGAGCTGAAAAAGACTTCAACAAATGTAGTGGTTTAGCTCAGATTGATTGGCGATCATTTATGAATCATATGGGTTATGTTTCTTGTATCCCCACCATTGTTAGAAATGAATTTAAGTATTGTTTCGATTGTTAAGGGCAGTTGGTATTGAGCTTCGTCCCATTCTTTTAAATGTTTTGCTTTTCAGATGATGATCATAAGCATAGAGATGGGATGCCAGTTTAGAGCGAGTCGTTAACTCATAGGACTTAGAAACTGTTGTCTTGAATAAATTCCCTGGATTGAACACTTGATTTAAACTAATTGCGCTCAACTTTGAATCCTTTAGTTTGACTTAGCATTAAATTCTCAATAATCGATTTTTTGTGATACTTAGCCTTGTGTTTCCTAACAGGAAATACGACGGTAACGACCCATTAGGTTGTCCACTGCCACTTAGGGATAAATATTAGTAATTACTTGGGACTAGAAATTTTGGGGTGTTACATTGAGCCTCATTTATCACCATCCTCATTACCTTTAGCATCAATGGCATCATCGCCAATATCTCCACACTTTCATAAGCCAAGTTAAGGTGCCTGCTTTCATGGAGAATTGGCATTAGAGGAAAAAGATTCCCTAGTCTCAAACCACTAGCTAAGGCAGTGTCAACTCTTAGCTTGCCTCAAGGTGAGAAATGATACGAAAACCAATGTTGATGCAAACCCCATTCGATCCCGCCCATAGGATGAGCAACTTCCCTCATTCTGGCACTCCCTGGCTATTAGACTAAGCAAAGACAATATTCGTCGTGTAGCGTTGGAGGCATCTAAGGATAGGATTAGAATGTAGGTGGCCTTCCTTGAGCAAGACACATAAAGAGGGGTATTACAAGTAATCATTTTCTAAGAGCTACTCCTACTATAGTTCTTGTGAACAAATATAGCTATCCCACCAACGGGAAGTTGAAGGAATTCACTAAAACGGGCCAAATTCATCTCATGTGCTATGTCACCCAATCTAAAGCGAATGTAATGTGGTCCACTATTGTAACTTCTCTTCTCATCTATCATAAAGGAACTAAAGAATTTCCAAATGAACTGCTCATAAATAGGGAACTATAAGCTCACAAAATTGTTCCAACCCAACACATCAAAGAGAGCATACATATTATCCTACAAATGCAAAGATTTTAACAAACCAACATCAACATATTTTGGCTCAAAATTTTTTCACCAAACTAAAGCATCATGACATTGACAATGATCCTCATTGAGAAATATATTGCTTATTGATAACAGTACAAAGTTGAGATTGAGCACGATTACCTTGAAGTGGAGACGATGGCCGTCTTCTGGTAGTGGTGGTGGCCCTCGAGGGCTTCTTGGGAGCAAAAGAGGATGAAGAAGCTTTGTTCCTAGGATCCATGATAATGTGAGGAGCTTTAACTCAATTCAACCCAAGAACCTTAAACCCACGGAGTGAATACCCAATGCACTGACACACCAAACTTGCAATTTAACTTAATGACACACCAAATTGACCCAAAAGGAGGCACTAAAGTTGGTGATGGTACCGGATTAGTCGTTGGAAAAGTAAGATGCGAAATTAAAGGGAGTCGAGTTTATTGTTTTAGAGTAGGTGTTGAGAAATTCAAATCCAAATCCGATAACCCCAAAAGTGCCATCACCAGATGGGACGTGGAGGGTCTAATATAGCAAGCCCAAAACAGCCTTTTTCAGCTATCCAGATTTAGGACAAAGGGTGGAGAAATTAAGGGAGAAAAGGAAGGAATAAAAGTAGGAGACGGCGCTTCTAGCGAGAAGGGGTCGGGTTTCGGTACCTGGCAGAGGGCTTAGTACTAGTGGTGCGAGGCTGAATTGGTCCTAGAGTTGGAGGATGGTGTGAAGGATAGGTGGTTTGGGGTTGTGAGAGAAAGAAATTGGTGGTGAAGGGGTGGGATGTCGTTCTTTGGACGATGACGAGTCGATGCTACCAGTGGCGCGGAGCATTCTGATGGCTGGACGGCAGGAGTCAACGACAATGGGGTGGTGCTCCGAGTATGAGAGGCGAATGAGGGGACAAGTGAAAGTGACATCAAAAATTAGGACTGGTCGGGTTTGAAACCTCTATGCATGGTCGTACAAAAACTACACAAACAGCCGTGCATTTGGAATTTAAAGGGCACGATCATGCAAAAATTACGACCATGCTGATTATGTATGTCTGCTAGATTTATCTTTATTTTTTTCTTTTGTTTTCTTTTTTGTTCTTTTTTTTTTCAAAATAATAAAGCTTGGGCTGTCTCCTAAGAAGTACTTGTTAAGATCCTGAGTTCGACCCTTACCTTCAACTAAGTAGTAGGTGCATTGGAAAATGTATTGGTGACCTTTTCTTCAATCAGCTCTCCAGCAATGTCATATTTCAAATGTTGACCATCACCTTGAAACACCGATGAACTCACTCCACACGTCAATGCCTCATGTAGAAACACCTTGATTACTTTGAATGGGCTCAACCATCTTGAGTGAAGCTTACCAGAAAATAGTTTTAATCTCAAACTGAACAAGAATATCAACTTGTTTTCCCAGAATTCTTCCTATAGAAGAACTTATCATGCCATTTCTTTATTCGCTATGGGTAGATCTAGGCATTCTCACAAGCATCCATGTGTATTTTCTGAAGCTCATTGAGTTGGAGAACCCTCTTCTTACTTACGACTTTGAGATCAAAGTTCAAATGCTTGATGGCTCAACAAGGCCTTGTGCTCTAACTCCGTGGGTAGGTGACACAGCTTACCAAACTCCACTCGAAAAGGAGTAGTTCCAATTGGTGTCTTGAAAGCTTGTTGATAAGCCCACACACCACCATCCAGCTTCTTAGCTGAATCGTTCATTGATCTTGCAATCGTCTTTTCTAGAATATACTTGATCTCACAGTTGGAAACATCGACTTTGCTGCTAGATTAGGGATGGTAGTCCAAACCACCCTTGTGATGTACCCCATATTGTTTAAATAGTACCTCAAACTTCTTTTTAATAAAGTGAGTTCCCATATCCCTAGTCAATGCATGGGCACTCCATATCTACAAAAGATCACATTTTTGAAGAACTGTACCAATACTCTAGCATCATTAGTTGCACTACCAAGTGCCTCCACCCACTTAGAAACATAGTTGGTGGCCACAAAGAAGTATTTGTTGCCACGAAAAAGGGGAAACAACCCCATGAAGTCAATGCCCCAAATATGAAAAACCTCCACTCCAGGAATATAATTAAGGGCATTTCATTCTTTCTTAAGACGTTTCCTATCCGTTGGCATTTATCACATGCTTGAATATATTTGTGGACATCTTTGAACAACGTGGGCCAAAAAAATCTTCCCTAGGAATGCTTGAGTTCCTTTATAAAAAAAGCATATCTGATACTATAATAGTCCAATCATACTCTGCAAGAAACCACTCTATAAGTTTTCAAATATATGATTAATCAAACAAAGGCGATGGCCTAAATTCACACTAGGGATGAGAACAACTTGACTCACACTAGAGGTGAGAACAACCTGACTCACACTAATAGTGAGAAAATAATAACCTAATTGTCACAAAATGGAAAGAAACTTTATTGAAAATAAACACAAATACCATCAAATACCTTATAAGTGAATAGATTTCAGGAAGAACAAAAATTGGGACTTACCACTAGCAACTATGTCTGATGGTGGCCCCTTATTACACTAGGTGGAGGTTAGAATTGGTCGTGAGGAAGTTAGGATTTTTTGAGAAAGGAGTAGAAGACTTTACGCATTGTATATAACTCTTGTTAGAATTATAAATCATAAATAGCTTTTAAATATGTTTACAAACATTTTTTTTTTAAAGATTGAGTTTGCTTTACTGTGATGTCCAACCAAGCTTTGATAATGTGACGAAATCTTCATTAAAGTCTACATCAATACTCACAGATAGTAAAACATATATTATTGTTTTTCAACTATTCAATAGCCTAGAGGCTAATATCTACAATACCAAGGCAAAACAGAACCAGTAAGAGCTAGTAATGAAGGCAACAAGATAAGAATTCAAGCAACAAAAGTACATATACCTGCTAAAAGCCTCAAACCATACAACAATAAATCAAAAGGCTACTACCTACCTTTTTTTAATGTTCTTTTTTTTATGTAAAAAGGGGATGTCATATTAAATTCACTTCAATGTAAAAGTGCATCTCCTCCAATGCCCACTCAGTCACCTACTTTGGGACATCATGAGTCCACACTTTCTCCACATGGCACCATGATTGCAAATGCGCAAGCTTATGAACTATTCTATTCCCTCCCTTTTTAATAAACGAAAAAGAAACAAATGAGAGACGATTAACTTCAGAAAGGATATCATTTATCATGGTTTCTCAATAGAGCTTTATCTTCTTTTAATTAGACCTTTATGTTTACTATATGAGTTTTCTGTCCACACTCCTTTCTTTTACAAAGTGATACCCTATAATAACTATGTATAGAGAGAGAGAGAGAGATATAGATCCCTTAATGTATATAAATTTTCATGAAATGTTATAGTCTTTCCTAAAAAAATAAATGTTCATTAGACATTTTTTATCTTGAGAAGTTTATGTATCTCATTTCAAAAAAATTTGGAAATACTAAACAGTAACAGCAACGCCTATACTTTAGAATTCTCTGTTCTATGTTACACTCAAATGATCGAGCTTCAATTTGAAAGAGAAACTCGAAGGAGAAGATGTAGTGAAAATTTCAAAGTTAATCACTAAACAATTATCTATTATTTGTGAAAAAGTAACTTATTAATAACTTTTACGCTAGCAATATTACATTGTTCCTAAAGTTTTTAGTTTTTCTGAAAAAATGTATTCAATTAGTTCATCTATTTGCTTTTATCAAATTTTGTCCACCAAAGAATTGTTTACTAAGAATTGCTTCTGCATACACTAAGTACAATTCTATTATATGCTAAACAATATTATATTTTTTACTAAAGTACTATAAAAATGAATATGAATGTATATCTTTTATAAACTTGTTGTGAAAAATTTACTATTTGGTCCATCGTGGTTTGGGGTATGATTTATTTGGCCCCACATTTATGAAAATGAATTCGTTGATCCATCTAACTTTGGAGGAAATTGATTAAAGGGTGACAATTTAAAATTAAAGCTAACCAAAGTGATGAAATTACCAAAAATCCAATCGAAAAAGTGAGAAAAAGGTGCAAAAAGCACAAACCCTGATTCTGTTAATAAAAGAAAAGAATTAATATTTTTTCTGCACCCACCTACCCATTGTCCCATCGTCCTCCTCAATTGTCTTCCCTCCATCAACTCTCTCTCCCTCTCTCTGTCTCTCACTCTCTCTCTCTTCCCACTTCAACCCAGAAAATCAACCGTACACAACCCCACATTCATGCTTGTCCCCACGCAAAAAAGCTTATAGGCAAGGAAGATAACAATGGAATATATGAGCTAAGGCCCACAACAATAGATAACAAGAACAAGGGAAAGCAAATAAAGGTAAACTTTGTCAAAAAAAATTTGCATTTTAGTCCAAAGTGGAAAAGTGAAAGAATGTAGGGTTAGGGGAAGGATTAGTTTAATAATGAGTAATCTGACAATATATGTAGTTTATAATTGTTGATTAGTACTTAATTAGCTTCTAATAGAATAAATAATTGAGAAAGTTGCTTTTCTAAAGTGATCGAAAACCCTATATTTGTGCAATGTTGCTGCATTTAGTATAATTTAGTATATTATTGACTAGAATTATGTGCACGTAATATTTTTTTGTTTGACTTATTAAGGCATGGTTAGTTTATTTGACTTGTGTGGATGTAAGAGTTATTTAATTGGTTGATGATGATGACTTCTTATTTACAAATGTTGTCGTCTGTAGATGGTTGTTGGTGGTGGAGATAGAGTGTTGGCTATACATTATAAAAATGAAGTTTTTTTGTTAGATAGGGTTGACTTGGATAGGTGCCAAATGCTAGACTCGTATAGAGATGTTGTAGCCTTATTTGGAAAAGTTTGGATGGTATTGCCTAAGTACCTAAACTTCTGGTATGCAGCACCCAATTCAAAGGATAGATGCTCACTGGATTGTGATGATACTTGGGTTGGATTGGTGAAAATTTGGGATACAAGGAGTGGTGATATTCCAATATATGTAACTAGAGCAAAATATGCAAGCATGTATTATTACATTGTCCAAGCGTTAGACAGTTTAAAGAACCAAAAGAATCAGGTAATGGATGGTAGTGGGCCCTCAAATGCAAATGGACCTCAAGTGAATGAGTCAGTACTTGTAGAGAGAAATGAGGATGAGATTTTGGATGCAATTTGTTCTTCAATAGACCTGGACAAGTTGAGCTTCCCTACTATAAGTCAAGCAAATAGGTGGGCTGATACTTTGATTCTAAATCCAGCTTCTCAACTAAACTGCCTAGAAACAGGAAGAGGTAAACTACCTGTCAGAAGGTACAACACTGGACTTCAGTGTAGCAGTCTTAAAGCAAACTCTCCACCTTCTACCTTTGAAGCATCACCAAAGTCTCCTAATGCCTTACCTGTATCATCAAAGTCTCCTGTTTCTAAAAAAAAAAATCCATGTAAAGCCCAAAGTAAAAGGTGTGTGGATTTGAGCCAATCACCCAAAACTTCAAATGTTCCTGAATAGACCACTCGCATTGCCAGAAAATATCTTGGTAAAGCTATTCTTGTCACTTATCCGGGATCCCCTTCTGGCATAAGGCGTGTAACTAGGTCCATATCAAGGTCACTTGTGTATACTGTAGAAGATGATGTTGATCCAAAATCAAAGGCTTCATAGATAGTTGATGTTGATATGGGTTTGAGGGGATTAGAAGCTTATGATATGATTTCATTGAATCAACCAGCATCTATGGCAGATTATCTAAGTAAATGTCATGATACTAAAGATGAAAAGATTGGTCTGGAATTAAGTGATGATGGGGATGAAGATGATGAAACAACTAAAGATGTGGACTTTAATGCTGCACAGGAGAATGAGGAAGAGGATAGTGATGATGATGTATCCTTAGAGGATGAAACTAATAAAGGGGTTGATGACAGTGAACTAGAGTTTGATGATGAGATGAACTTCAATGTTGAAGATAAGGGTGCAGGGATTACCTATGATACTTACTACAAGGATGATAATGGTACTGTAGTACAAAACTGTATCAGTAAGATGTATAGGACATGACAAATGTGGTCAAGGAATAGGGATGGAAAAATATCCCTTGATGTGGGAGATATTTTTGTTGACAAGGCTCTGTGGCCTGAGGTTGTTAGAGAGTTTACAATTCAGGAAGCGATAGCATTGAAGAAAGTAAAGAATGATAGGTTCAGGCATATCGCAATATGCAAAAATGAGGATTGTAATTGGAGGATTCATGTAGCAAAGCTTCCTGATAAAGTGACATGGCAAATTAAGTCTTTGAAAGGCAAGCACAAGTGTTCAAGACTTGACTTCAACTCCATGGCAACTTACTCTTGGATAGCCCAACATTTGTGTGAAGATTATGTTGTAAACCCTGCAATCTCAGTTGACTCTACACAAGAACTTCTAACTAAGAGGTATGGTTTGACTAGACCATCATACATAGTTAGAAAAGCTAAGAGATTATGTATAGAATGGGCTAAGGGTAGTCATTAGGAATCATTTGGAAGGCTACCTGAATAAATTGAGGAGATTAAGTTGACGAATCCTGGGTTAATTTGTTCTTGCATCCCAATCTCGTAATGGAAATCCTTTATTCAAAAGGATTTTCTTATCATATAAAGCATGTGTAACTAGTTTTCTGAGCGGCTATAGACCATTGATTGGTATGGATGGTTGCTTTGTAAAAGGCCCATATAAAGGAGTTCTACTGGTTGCTTTAGGCCTTGATGGTAACAATAGATACTACCCAATAGCATATGCAGTTGTTCAACAAGAGGACAAGGCTGGTTGGTTGTACTTCTTCAGGGCATTGAAAAGGTGTTTTGAAGATGTGGATACTTCAAAATTCACCTTTATCTTAGATAGACACAAGGTTAGATCAATTGCATGAATATATTTGTCTTTTTTATGTGATTCCCTCTTCTGTAGTACCCACCTTACTTACACATTTCTTCTGTTCAGGGGTTACTTAAAGCTTTGCAAGAGATTTTCCCAGAATCCCCTAGGAGAATATGTGTTATTCATTATTATAGGAACTTTGCAAGATATTACCCAGGTACTATACAATTTATTTATTTTTTTGAGTTTATTGAATTAAATTTGTACGAATGTGGTAATGTATGCTGATTTTTTGCACTTAGGAGCCAAGCCGCATAGCTTGTTTTAGCTTGTTTTTCACAGCAACTAATGCATTCAATGAGTTTGTCCATAAGAAAGCCATGGAGAATATTCAAAGAGTGAGTGACATGGCACACTGTTAGTTGATGGAAGAGCCACTGGAGCATTGGGCTGGGTATAAGTTTGGCCTTGTCATTAAAATCCCTGATAATATAACAAACTATGTGAAAAGTTTTAATGGTAAAATAGAAATGTGCAGATACAAACCCATTATGAGTTTACTTGAGGAGGTTAGAAATAAATGGATGTCAAACTTAGCAAGAAGGGCTGAGTTGGTTTCTGAATGGGCTGGAAAAGTAACTCCTAAGGCGAAAACCATGCCTGCAAAACTTGAGATGGACAGCAGATGTTGTAGAGTCATACCGGCTGGGGAAGGAGAGTATTATGTGATTAAGGCTAGGACAACTTTCACAATTGATCTCAACACCAAATGGACATGCCCTAAGATGCATCATTAGGGAAAGGAAAGATTTGGAGGACTTTGTGGATGAGTCCTATAACATTGAAAAGTATAAGTTGGCATACAATGTGGTCATGCACCCAATAAGGGACCCTCAATTATGGTCAGAGAGAGACCTTCCCAAGTTAGGACCCCCACCAATGGAAGATATAGGTCGTGGTAGACCTCAGTCAGCCAGAATGAAGGATGTGATAGAGGGGAGGTGCTTTAAAAGGTCCACTACATTGAGGTGCAAGAAATGTGGCCAACTGGGACACAATAGTAGAACACACAATCCAGTGACAAGGGAATTAATAGTTAGAAAGCATAAGAATAGGAAAGCTAAAGCAAGGACGAAGAGGCCCATGGGAAGGCCACCTAAGGAAGTTACTGAATCAAAAAACACATAAGTGTAACCAGCAATCCCAACTGTCCTAAACACATCATGGTCCTTAGATAAAGGTATTTGCCCACTTCTTAACAACTATATGTATTTTCTTTTTCCTATTCTATATTAATAAGTATTCATATTTTTAATACCATACATTTATTTCTCGTGTAATAGGCTTGTGCACTTGATGGATTGTCTAGCTATGATTTTGTTATGCTGCTTGGCCATGGAATTTTGTTGTTCTGTTTCCTGTCGAGGTTGCTGCTACCACTCTGCTGAAGGAATCACAAAACCTTAGGGATTAGGCTTCTACTCAGCTTCTTCTTACTTTTGGTTCAATTCATTTTGTTGTTGTGGTTGTAGTGGATGGCCACTGAATTGCACGTACTAACAAACCAAGCAAGCACTTGTACTGTGAGGTTTGCTTTTTATGGGTAATCAAATAGCGATGAACTATGTATCTTATAACTCTTCAGATGCAATTCATGAAAACGTTTTTCCTCCATATATAATGTCAACATTCATATTTCACTACATAGTATCCTCATCTACACCTACTTCACAGCAACTAATACAACAAGACCAACCATAAACATTAACACATATACAATTGTATTATTCATTTCCTTTGCTATCTGTTTCATATCTCTTACTTCCTAAATCAGTCCCGTCATATCACAAGAAGGATATTCATCTTCAGTCCTTCCATTTTCTCTTCTTATAATTCGCGAACTATCTTCAGGGTATGCCCATCTAATGAATCTTCCACAACGTAAACATTTATAACACAATCTCCCAGGGTTGTCCCGAGACCTTGACAATCTTATTTCAACATTTTTCTTGCAACTTGGACATTTGACATCGATATTGTAACACAAGTACCCACTTCCAGCTCCTCCACAACTCCCTGAGCTATGCATTCTATTCCTTCAGTGGATGAAAAAATAAAATAATTTACAAACTTCATGATTGTATAAGTAAACATATCTGCTTTGGGTTTTAATTAAGTAAACAAAATCTACAAAATTTCTTACCTTGAAAGCTTACACCCTTCAACAATGGCGTATGAGATATGGAAGACAGAGAGAGATCCAGGGCATGGAAGAAAGAGAGAGAGAGTCAGATTGTGTTTTGTGAAAGTGAAAAAAGTAATCTAAATATATCTACTACTTTGTGTTTTAATTAAGTAAATAAAATCAACAAAATTTCTTACCATGAAAGCTTCACCCTTCAACAATAGCATATGAGATATGGAAGACAAAGAGAGATGCAGGGCATGGAAGGAAAAGAGAGAGAGAGCGAGAGAGTCATATTGTGTTTTGGGAAAATGGAAAACATAATATAAATAGGGGATGGGGGTTTTTATCCCTTAAACAGTCAAATGTGGGGCATTGAAAAAGTTGCGGAGCCCACCATAACAAGGGCATTTCAGGAATAAAATCATGCCACGTCAGCATTCTTGCCGTTAACTACCTCCCTTACCCTTTTAATCAATTTCCTCCAATAGTGAATGGACCAATGAATTCATTTTCATAGATATGGGCCCAAATAAATCAGACCTCAAACCACGATGGAATAACCGTAAATTTTTCACTTGTTGTATGCAAAACATATTCTATTGTACACTAAAACATATTGGTAGTATTTTGATTCTCCACGACAATGAACTTCTATAGCATCTCCACCATGGCTGTTGCCATAGCCGAACCTCAACTTCTCCCCCTCCATATTCATGTTTTCACTAGACAAAATACTTTTTTTCGATTAAAAATTTGCGTATTTCTTTTCAGCAAAGAAAAAAAAGTGTTCTATCCTTGGCAAAAGAGGTAAAACTATAATTAAAAAATAAGAATTTTACAAATATAAAAATTCAGAATACTATGAGTTGAAATTGCCTTAAAATTGAAGATTCAAAATAAGTTAAAAAACTATCAATAAAAAATTTTATATTGTTCACTGAAGGAATTATTTTTAAACATAAACAAAACAGAAAAAGGGAGAGAAAAAAGAGAAGAAAGTAAAGTACAAAGGCAAATAAATAATAAGAGAATTAAGTTTTAAAAAACAAAATAAACAAAACAGAAGTGTGAAAAATTAAGGAAAAAAACAGAAAAAGTTGTTAAACTAACCATCTGATGAAAACTCAATAGTGGCAGATGTTAAGCCATTAATCATGCATCGTTTTATTAATTATTTTGATTATATTTTACATATTATTGCATCTAATTTACGTTATTTTCATATATTTTTTAGGTTAGGCATTGTTTTAATAAAGAGGAGAAGACGAGTCGTTGAGGCTCGGGTTTTACATGCTTGGCCAGAAGACGGTCCAAAAAATGATAATTATAAAGATATTGTCTGGGCTAGGATTTCGAGAGTTGGAGAACAGCTAGAAGTCTTGAGGGTGAAGAAGTTTAAGGAAGAAAGGAAGAAGAAAAACCTAGTTACTAACCCTAATCACACCCCTCCTTTCCTCCCTATATATATCATCATCACCATCCCCTTCAATCACACACCTAACCCACAATAACAAAGCCACGACTGCTTCATCTTCTCACCGCCAACCCCTCACCTCACCATTAATCTTCATCCTTCGCACCCATCCTCTTCAATCACAACCTCCCATCACGCCATCTCCATCTTCAAAAATCTTCTTCACCATCTCATCTTCAACGGGCATTATCACCATCATCATCATCTTTCATCATCCTCAATCACCTCCTCCTCACACCATAAAACCCACGCCTAACCCATCCTAAAAATCATCACGCAACCCTATCTTCACCTCCTTCCGATCATCATCATCTTGATCACCACCTCACCTCATGAACACCATCCCACGCCAGCCTCCTTCATCACCCAAAGCCAGGGGCGGAACCAGAATTCAAAGCAAGGGGTGTCGGGATTAATATTACTTATAATATAAACTTTAATAGTTCTAAAAATGAAATGCGCAACTAATACATTTAAAAAAGTTGTCCTCGACGAGATCTCAAGCTTTGAAAGTAAAGTATAATATCATCGTTCGACAGACTTTTAAAAAGATCAATCTTAAAATAAGTAACAACAGTATCATTTAAAAATTCATCTGATATTCTGTTGCGCAATTTGGTCTTGATGAACTTTATTGCAAAGAATACTCTTTCAACAGCTGTCGTTGAAACCGGTAAAATCAATGCCAGCTTTAAAAGTTGATATAGGTGGGGAAAGCTCAAATGTTTCTTTGTTTGAACCAACTTCCTGGAAAGCTCAATAATTCCCGAAATGTTGTACAACCTGACATCATCAGTTACATTAGCGATGAAAGTATCAAGTTCACAAGCAAGTGCCTCAATGGCAAAGTCATCAAAATCATCTGGATATAACTGAGCCATTCTTAGTATCTTCTTCTTATCAAAGTTAGAGAATGAGTCACTAGGATTCAAACAAGCCACCCCAAGAAGCAAATCAGTGGTCGTCTCAGAAAAACGACTATTAAGTTCTTGCATTTGCATATCAAGAATTGTGTAGAACACATCAACGCGATAGTAATGCTCATTTGTCACCTTGGAAACTCTACACTTAGATTTTCCTCGAATAACATGTAAGTCATCCATGTCTGGAATTTCAATATCATGTTTTACACAAAATGAAGAAACTCCAGCAAGCAAATCATCCCATCCTTGATCCCTTGTTATTTGTAGCTATCTCTTAGCAGTAGTAAGGAGAGATATAGCATTAACAATATCTTGGTCTCTTCTTTGTAAAGCCTGACTCAATGCATTTGTAATACCCAATACCAATTTCATCAAATGTAACAAGAAAGCAAACTCAAACGTCTGTAAGACATCTAAAGCACCTTGCGCCGAGACTCTTTCAGGTGAATGATTCCCATGGGTTGCTATACCATCAAGCACATCAATGATTGGAGCAAACATGATAATCATATTTGTAAATGTTTTATAATGAGAGCCCCAATGAGTGTCCCCGGGTCTTCCAAGTCCAAGTTCTTGGTTTAAACCCCGTCCAGTTTGTAATTCACCTAGACGTAATGCTTCTTCAACTGCTTCTGTTTGTTTTTCACGAAACTCATCTCTACGTTTATAAGAACCACCAATCACATTCAACGTAACACCAACCCACCCAAGGAACCATTCAACATCATCATGATGATTTGCAACCGCAACAAGAGTTAATTGAAGCTGATGAGCAAAACAATGAATGTAATGTGCCGATGGACAATCTTGCATAATCAAAGCTCTAAGCCCATTGATATGGCCGCGCATATTACTAGCCCCATCATAACCTTGTCCTCTTATCCGAGATGGGGTCAAGGAATATTGAGATAACAAAGAATAGATATTTTCCTTTAGTGACAAAGAAGAAGTATCGGTGACATGAACAAGACCAAGCAGACGCTCCATGACAAAACCCTTTCTATCAACATATCGCAAGACAACAACCATTTGTTGTTTACAGGATACATCAACATATCACAAGACAACAACCATTTGTTGTTTACAGGATACATCACGAGATTCATCAACTAATATAGCAAAATATTCATCTCCAAGTTCTTCAAGAATCTTTCCAATTGTTTCTTTCGCACAAGAATGAGCAATGTCTTTTTGGATATCAGGAGAAGTCAATTTATGATTTAATGGAGCCTTTTTGAAAATACTTCCAAAGTTTTCATTACTTTGGGCATGCCATTCTAGAAAATTCAAAAAATGACCTTTCCTTGTTGAAGACTCACTTTCATCATGACCTCGAAAAGGCAATGCTCCATTTAGAAGTTGTCGTGCTACTTCCACTGAAGCATTTAAACGGACCCGATAATCAGATTTAACCTCCTTAGACTGTTTGTCTAAGGCAGTTTGTATGGATTGCTTTTGCAACATAAGATCTTCACACTTTTTCACATATTGATTGTGCACACTATTTACTTCACCAACATGCATATCAAATGATTTCCTCTTATTCCAATTTCTAAAGCCTTTACTTGTAAATGCATCCCCTCCACCATGACCCAACTTCTCATTCTGGAACAAATAGCAACACAAACAAAATGCCGCATCTTCTTTTATACTATATTCTAACCAATTAGGATATGCCGCAAACCTTGATTCATTAAAACGGCGCATATACTTGGACATTTCAGTTTGAGGAAATGCATGATTTCGGGGTTGGTAAGGGCCTTTTTGTAAATATGCTCTTCTTACCTCATCACGATCATTCGAATGATAGCTTGAAATTGGCTTCCTATCGGCTGGATCAGATGGAAAAGCATTGATATTGACTGGAGTCCTCCTGGAAGAAGATGGATTAGTACTTGTTGGTTGTTCATTGCTAGGCGGTGGTGGAGTACTTTCTTTGGCACTTTCTTGGATCAGTGGTGAGTTTTCTGATGCAGAGTTTGAACCAACAGATCGTTTAGTTATCTTGTTGAAAAATTTCTCCATTTCAAACTGAAAAACACAATCAAGTTCCTACTTAGGTTCATGGGTTTTAGTAAATCATTAAATTCACCAATAAACAAACAATAACCAATACACTTATTCAACACAAATTCAATAAAAATTAGTAAATTAAACATATACAAGCAAACAATAACAAATAAAATTAGTCTAACTTTAAATCTTCAACCAAGAAGACAATTGGATAAAAATTTTCATTTTTCAATTCATGAATCATGAGTAAATCACTAAATGAATCAATTATTTGACATGAATCTAAGTATCTAACTAAAATCAGTAAAATAAACACAATTATTTACAAACTAACAAAATTAGGAACAAAAATTAGGGATTTTTCTTGAATTCACCTCAGAACTGAAATTAAGAGAAACCGAGAAGGAGAAGGAGGCTGCTGTTTAATCTACCCATTCGATTTAATGAATCCAACCTTCAAATATTAACATAACATATCCACAATTCACCCTGAAACCTAAAAATTCTAGAGGGAATAATCAGCAGTTCTTTTGGACTCCAACCCAATTTGCAACCCAATATAGTTCAACCACCCTCTTCATTTGCCCCTTCCTCCAAATCAAACAAACTTAGTATTTAGTAACCATCATCAAATTTCCGTTTCCAACACCAACCCTCATCCCTCAAAACAAAATGAAACAAAAAAAACATATATCATATATGTATATAAAATCAGCATACCTGCAGAACTTAGAGTTCTGGGCAAGAAGGCGTTTAGAAATCAGAGATGCGGGGATGGTGAGTCAGTGGAGTGCTCTGCTGTGGGGGCCGGCCGGATTCCGGCTTGGGCGAACGGAAAACCGGCAGACGGGCAGAGAAAGGTTGGGAATGAAGGGTAATGGGGTTTTGGGGCTTTGGGTTGAGAAGAGTCGAAGAGAGGAGGCAAGGCGAAGGATTGGTGAAGGTGTCAGGCGTGGTAATGAATTGCAGCAAATTCAAAAAAAAAAAAAAACAACCAAGCAATTCGCTCAAAGGGAGATTTGAACTCACAACCAACTGTGCAAACACCCCCACAGCAAGGACCGCCCAACCATTCGGCCAACACTTCTTCCCTGTCACATAAATACATGAAATAATATATATAATTTTTTTGCTTTTTGCCAGAATGTCTATATTTATTTATTTTTTTCCCCAAAAACCTAGTGTGTCAATTGACCACCCTTGCACCAATGTAGCTCCGTCCCTGCCCAAAGCAACCTCCTCGTGGTGTGTCATCAGCCCTTTAATCGATTACCCCCCCCCCCCCTTTCGTGTGTTGCTGTGAACCTAATATAAATATACCAAGTTTTGTTTTTTTTCCTTTCTTTGTTAATCCCCTAGTTTTATTATATTTTACGTGTTTAGGATATTGTTAAGACATGAACAATTTGAGTGAATTTTGTGATTTGATTTTTAATATGAATGAGTAATTTTCTTGTGCTTAGTATAATCTATTTGAAGTCATGCTAAATTAATTATTTTGAAACAAGTTTCATGCTTTATTGTCTAGTTGATTTATATTCATGATTCTATAGCGATTATTATTTATCGTTCATGATATTTGTATTATATTAATTAGAATACATGCTAGTTAGTTTAATACAAATTCATATGATAGTTTAAGGCTTTAATACGTAAAAGTTATTGTCTTTTAAGCACTAGTATCACCCTAATTAATCATAAATGGCTTAAACCCATCTTTTTTAATTAGGTAATCGTTATAGATCTTTGTTAAATCGATTTGCTGGTAAATTGGTTACAAAGCGTTACATGATGTTTTTCTAATACGTAATGCTCTAGTTTGATTAAATTCTTGCGCTGGTGTAAGGGTTATCAAAACTAGTAGGATTTATATTTGGGTTGGACCTAATTAAACTACAATATAAGGAAAAACGAGGAAGATCCGCTGGTGGGTGTCTTCTACAGTGTAACTCATGGATGAAATCGACTTGTCTGTTAATGATAAATATTAATTGGCATGGTGGATATAGATTATGCTAATCATTTTTCATAAATTTGATATCTTTTGACAATTATTTATTGCTTTTAGTAAATTTGATTAGTTTGCCAATTTTTATTCTATAATTATTAGCTTCAAGATAAATTCCGTTGATCCCCCCCCCCCAAAAGAATAGTCTTTTATGAGTGTCTTGGGAATTTTAGATAGTTTATATTTTGATTTTTAGAGTGGTTATAATTTTAGATTGATTTATATTCAGTTTTTAGTATTTAATTACGGGTTTGTTAGAAATTAGACTAAAAATAGTTATTTTTGTTCTTTTTTGATTTTTATCAGTTCCGAGAGTTTATATTTAGTCCTAGTCTTCCCATATTTAATTTCGTAATTTTTGGAAGTTATTTGATAATTTTTCAGAATTATTTTGTGAAATTGATATGTGCAGGTTTTTAGGTTATTAGTTCTGAAAATTTCGACTTTAATTGTTAATTCACGATTATTAGGTATTGTTAAGTCCAGAAAATTGTGTCCTAGAATTAGGGTAATTTTCTTGATTATTTTCGTATTTATATTTATGCAGATTATTTTATTTATAATTTCATATTTAATATTCTGCATTGATATTCTGTGATAATTTTCTGATTTGATTTTTCTGAAATTATTTGGATACAATTGAGGATTTATAAGCTTATATACCTGAAGAATAATATTTTAGGTTACTGTTTGACATTTTTAATATTTATGTTCTGATTATTATTTGCTGTTTTAATTTTTAATTAGAATTTCAGTTACTATTCTGTTTTTATTTTTCTAGATTATTTAGGAAAGATTTTTACTGTTTCCTTTCCAAAACATAATCCAAAATATTTAGGGGCATCATTGGGCGTTTTTTCAGATTTTTATTTATTAGATTTTAATTATTTTAGAATTATTAAGATTAAATTTAATAAATTGAATTAGTAAAATAATTTAGGATTAAATTAGCCTTTTAATATAATCTTTCCTCGTGGATTGATCCTTACTTTCCTATGCTATAAATTGTATTTAAAAATTAAAGTAGTGGTTAAATTTGTGGCTCCACGACAAGCTTTACAGCAGATCTAGACACATAGAATAGAGTGCCCGTATATAGTAATCTAATCCCTTTCAAAATATATCTCATTAGAATTTTTTTAAGCTAGGGGTCTTTAGAGAAATCCCAACCATACACATAGACCCGCCTATAAAGCCCAATACCTCTACCACTTCACCACCTTGCGTTTTACATTAGGAGCCACAGGTACCGTAGAATCAAAACCGGAGCCAGAACCTAAGGTTGGTTCCAAACTATTAGGATTGATTCTAGTTCTCATTTTTTAGATTAGTACCTAAAACTGCGCACCCCTAACTTGCTGAACCGCAGACCGAGTTTAAGCTAGAAATGAACATGTCAAGAGACGAAAGTTCGCACAATGAAGTACTTTCTGATATTTATGCCCCCAATTTTGCTGTCTTGAAAAGTCAGCACTATTTTGCTGTGGTATGGTACCCTAAAAGTAAATTATAAGGCAGATTTTCAATGTAATGGGATAATGCCATAGTGGTTGGTACTTTGCAGTTGGCAGCTTATCCACGTATACAATTAATTGCAGCCAAACACGCAAACCGGCCCACAATACTCTCCCTTTCCTCTCCTCACCTATCCTTAGGAAATCAACCCGCCAGCAAAGCTAACAAAGCCCACTACGCCGCAATGAACGCCTCATCCGAAATGACCAGAATGCCCTCGGGTGCACATTTCGTGCTAGTCCATGGCGCCTATCATGGTGCGTGGTGCTGGTACAAGATCAGATGTCTCTTGGAGAGTGCCGGGCACAAGGTCACGTGCCTGGACCTCCGAGCATCGGGGATAGATCCCTCCGACGCTAACACCATTTTTAAATTTGAAGAGTACAACCAACCCCTTGACGATGTCTTTTCGGGGCTAGGCGAGGGTGAGAAGGTAATTTTGGTGGGGCACAGCGCTGGAGGGCTCAACCTCACGGCATCCCTTTACAAGTATCCTAAGAAGATCCAGGTAGCAGTGTATGTTGTCGGTCAAATGATCAGAAATACCCCTAAGGTATGGAATATAATACGTTAAGTACCCTAGGAAGGTCTCTCTCAACTATTTGTAGTATATTTTTCCATGTTTCAATCTCTCTACCAGTAGGAATACATGTAAAGATAAGGTTGTCTATCTCTAAATTTTCACAGATTCCATAAAAACGGGATCCACAATGCAAGGTCTTGTTATTGTTGCCGTTTTCTATGTTTCCCAGCTTGTATGAGGCATTAAAGATCGCTTTACTGAGAGGCACTTGTTTAATTAATTTCACGGCTTCTTTGTGATTAAGACTCCTTCTGGGAAACATGTTGAGGGGCGAAGCTATAGAAGGTCAGGTGGGTCAAGCGACCATGCTTAAAAAAAATACAAAATAGGAATTTCACGTGATTCAAAGGAACTTTTATAGTGCTGATGCTAGATTCCATTATGGGTTTGGCTGCCCTTTGGATTAGGCATTGAGTTTTGAGTGTGGTTGCCTATGTGCTTCCCTTTCCTCGCCCGTCAATAGCTTGCTAGTCGCCCATACATGTGGCCCAATTGGTGAACAGCCTACTTACCATTAAAAAGATAGAAACAGTTAATGTATAGGCATGAGAAATTATATATTTAGCTGAATGGGTCATAATAGATATGTTTACGTAAAATTTTCAGCCATAAGATACTCACTTTAATTAATCAAATTATGTCTATGTCACCTCTCTACATAAAAGCGGAACTCAAATTAAAAGTTGTCGTTATGTTTATATCACCTCATTTAAGTATCGTTCAGTTCAACTTATTTTTGCTAAATTTATTTGAACAGAATTTATCCAAACGAAATTAAAATTACTGTTGTCCAGCTGAATCAGATTGAACTAAGTCTATTTTCGTTAAATATTAAACTTATTATGCTAAATTGAAATGAATTTATTTTTCCTGTATTGAAATGCACTGGATTTATTCTAAAAAAATGGATTAAAGAGAACACAACATTAATTGGTGGGCTTAAAATTTCCAATCCAAACCAATTTTGTTTCATTTCCTGTCCCGTACGTTTTGTGTCAAATTGTAATGTGAACTTTTTGAGTATTGTGGAATGATATGAATGATGTTGTAGGTACCACCCGATTATCCTATTGATAAGGGTAAGTATGACGTTTACTACGGAGAAGGACCTGATCAACCACCAACTAGTTTTATTTATAAAAAAGAATTGGTACGAGAACACTTCTATCAGAGGAGTCCTCTTGAGGTAAACGTCCTTTTATTTCTTCTCATTAGCTATGAGGATGCGTGTGAGCGACACTCACTCTATAAAACTCGCACTCACTCCATAAAAGATTAAAATTAAATATTGTTATCATAACATATATGGTAGAACCATAGAGATCTTGGGCTAAGATCTTTTATCTTAATTCCTTTTAAGATTGAGAAATCACCGATTATGTGGATTGAAAATTTTTGGTTTTAATAGTGCAAGCATGTGAAAACTCATATATTACATAAGTTTATATACCATTAGTAGTTTCTCTCAACTATATATAAATTATACATAATAACTTACTACAACACCACCACCACCTCTTAATATGGACTCCACTTTCACAGAGTTTAGGGATATCCAGATGTGGACAATTACTTACTTTTACAAATATTCATGCCCGTAAAGAAGCTAATTCCAATAGAAATTGTACGTAATAACTTCTATCAACCAAATGATTGATCCAATAGGTTCTTCTTTTTTGGGGGTATTTATAGGTGTGTTAGATGATTCTTTAACTCAGACATTGATAATTGATTATTATTATTACCAATAATTTAACTTTTTTTGCCCTTCAACATACAAATGTAATTAGGTCAAATCATCAAGACATTATTTTCTATTTCTTATTATCTGAAGCTAAGAACTTTATCATAACCCTTTGACAATTACTTAGTCAAGTGCGTAACATGTAATTAACTAGTAAGAATAGGCTTGTCAGGATTCTATAGACCCGAATTGTAATATATAACATTTTATTTTAATTTTTTAAACCACGACTTAATTTCATAGTTCCCTGAACTTCACTTATTTATATTGTACTTATTTATATGATACAGTAAAGGAAATGAAACCACCATTATATCAAGGCATGTACGCATAACAATAGACAGACTAAACAAATGATTCGTGAGACAGGATATCACATTGGCAGAAATGCTTTTGAGACCAGTGCCAATTCGAGCATTAAGGGACGCAGCGTTTCCTGATGATCATGGGAAGGAGATCGATGAGGTGCCACGTGTCTACATCAAGACCTTAGATGACAATACCATATCACAAGAGGGCCAAGATGCCTTAATCAATAAGTGGCCACCCTCTGCCCTGTATGCCATTGACAGTGATCACAGCCCCTTTTTCTCCAACCCTTTTGAGCTTTTTGGATTGCTTCTTAAAGTTTCTACCAACAACGGATGTCAACATAAGAGGTATTTCCTTCTCTAGTACGTGGAAATTTATTGTAAAATTTATATATTTTGGAAAGATCCTAATATAGACAGTCCTATCTCTGCAAATATTTTTACAAAGAAAGAAGCCAATTCTGAGCTCTATACATACATACATATACATATATATAATTCATATTTACATTCCCAGCCCCTTACCAAATGTGGCTAATTTCGATGAGGAGCACTAATTGAGTTTCCTTGTATTTTTTGTCTTTGGTTGCATTTGCAGTTGAAAAGACCATCCTTCATCGACAGTCGTGGATGGGTTTTCAAGCTGTGGATCTCCTACCACAACAATCAAATTTCATGTTGTTGGATTGAAGAAGAAGAGCTTGAAGGAGATAGAGGATCACAGAGAGTTGTAGAGAGAAGTTAGAGTTTCTTTCACTAGAGATTTCATTATTACTGAATGAATACAAGTGGCTCCCTTATCCATGACTTAAATACATATGTTGAAAGAAGGAAGTAAAATACAATTTGTCTAGTAAAACCAGCTAACCCCTCTAACAAACTGTGCTGACATGGCAGACGTATTCAATAACTCTAACATCCCCCCCCCCCCTAACTCAAGTTGGAGGTTGTAGAGGAAAACACCCCCAACTTGCCAAGCAAAGAGTGATATTGAGGACATGGAAGAGGCTTGGTAAAGAGGTCAACTAACTGCATTGTAGTCCTAATATGAGATAAACTGATCGATCAGTCCTTCATGAAACTTTTCTCTGACAAAATGGCAGTCAAGCTCTATGTGTTTAGTTCTTTCATGAAAAATTGGATTTTTTGTAATATAAATGGCTACCAAATTGTCTCTCTTGAGAGGCACAGGCAATATAGAGGAGACTTGGAACTCTAAAAGTAGCCTGGTGAGCCATGCTAACTCACCAGTAACAGCCCTCATAGATCTATACTCGATCTACTTCAGCAAATGAAAAGAGCCACTATGGGTTGTTTCTTTGTCTTCCAAGAGATGGGACTCCCACCCATCATGATAAAGAAGCCGCTAACTGACCTCCTAGTACAAGGGCATTGAGCCAATCTAAATCATAGAAAGCCTCAAGCTTGAAATCATCTTTGTTATTGAAAAACAAGCCTTGAGGAGGATTATGATTGATATACCTTAAAGTGTGCAAAGTTGCTGCCATATGTCCTTGCGTGGGAGCTTGAAGAAATTGACTCAAATACTGGACTAAATATGATATATTAGGTTTGGCATTTGTGAGATAGTTCAACTTTTCCACCAATTTTCTATAAGCAGTGGCATCAGCTAAGACATCATTGGCAAAGGTATCTGCTGAAAATAACATCAGAGGACATTTGGTTAGGGGTAAAGAGTCACACTTGTACTCTTGAATATGATCCTTTGCAAACTTCCTTTGAGTGAGAACCACTCCATTAGAAACCTACCAGACTTCCATTCTAAGGAAGTAATTGAGTGCTCCTAGATCTTTAATTTTGAACTGATGATCTAGAAACTGTTTCAAAGCAGATATCTCTGCTGAATCATTCCCTATCATGACAATGTCATCAACATAAACAGTAAGGGCCACTATGGATTTTCTTTGAACTTTGTGAAATAGAGAATAATCATTCTTTGAATATTGAAAACCAATGGATTTAAGAGTGTCCGACATCTTTGCATACCATTGTCTTGAAGCTTGCCCAAACCACATACTAATTTTCTTAGTTTACAAACCATGTTAGGATGAGGGATGTGCAACCCGGGTGGAGGCACCATGTATATCTCCTCTTCTAGATCTCCATAAAGGAAAACATTATTGACATCCAATTGATACGTGCATAGGCCACCCCTTTTTAACAGCAGTGGCAATAAGGCTTATGATGGTGGTCATTTTTACTACTAGGGAAAAAGGTTTTCGTGTAATCAACCCCTTCCTTCTGAGTGAAGCCTCTAACAACTAATCTGGCTTTTCATCTCTCAACGGTACATCTGCCTTGTACTTAACCTTATATGCCCATTTGCAACTAACCAGTTTCTTTTCTAGGGGTAAAAGGACCAAATCCCAAGTACCATTAGCATTTAAGGCCTCAAATTCCTTCTTCATAGCTTCTTGCCAAGCAAGATGATTAGCATCTTCTGCATAACTGAGTGGCTCTTTCATATTGTCCAAACATGTCAACAAATTATGAGCTTAAGTAGATAAAATACTATCACTTATTGGAGTGACATTGCAACAAATAGAATTGACAGTATTAAGACAACAACCTGATCCTGAAGATGACTTGTGGACAGAAGAGCACTAGGGCTGGCAAAAATTTGTCCGACCCGATTACCCGAATTTGTCCGACCCGGAAAAAACCGGGTACGGTCACCAAATTTATGTCCGAATTTAAAATTCGGACAATCGGTCATGTCCGAATTTAAACCGGGTCGGGTTCGGGTTTGGAAATCCGGGTTCGGGTTGTCCGGATTTTTGAACCATTTCGGGTTCGGACAAATTCGGACAATCGGACAACCGGGTTCGGACATCGGACAACTATGTTTATATGTAATTTTAGTCCAAATTCTTTAGAAAATTTTATAAAAATAAATTCGGACAACCGGGTTCGGACATTGAAAAACCGGGTTCGGGTTCGGTCACACAAAATTTTGGTCAGAATCTCCTAAAATCATATTACAAATTCGGACATCCGGACAACCGGGTCCGGACATTCGGACAACCGGGTCCGGGTCCGGGTCTGGTCAGAGTGTCCGATTTGTAATCCGAACAGGGTCCGGGTATGAAGTTTTTGTCCGAATGTCCGATTTGTCCGGACCCGAATTGACCCGGACCCGAATTTTTGCCAGCCCTAAAGAGCACATATAATCATATCTGATAGGTATGTTAGAGGATCTTGTGTTTTACTAGACTTCTTAGTAGGTCCAGCAGGCTGCACAGGTGTATTGTAAGATAAGGGATTAGGATAAGGGGATGTTGAAGATAACTCTGAGCTATACAGATTTGTTTCTTTAGGAGTTAAGGTCACATGATGAGAGGCATGAACTACATGTTCTGTTGCTGTGTGAGAAGCATCATATTGGGAAACAGAATAATGAAAGGGAAATAATCTAGGAAATGTAGCTAGTATAAGTGTCTAACATGGGAATACATGTTCATACAAGACAACATCTTTAGCGACAAATAGTTTGTGTGTTTCCACGTTCAACAACTTGTATGCTTTCTGCCCAAAGGGATATCCTAAGAATATTCAAGGCACTAATCCTGCCTAGAATTTATCTCTTCCGGCTGTTATGCGATAAATTGTCGTATTTTACGTGCCTCTTTTACCTACTTTTAGCTTGTATAATAATTTAATCTTTAGGATTTTTACTTGTTTTATTTACGTTTTATAGGAAACAAGTTCAAATGGAGCAAATACCACAAAAAATAACAAAGACAGACAAAAATAGCGAAAGCAGGCAAGAAAGGGACGACGGGGGGCCGAACCACCGCGCCAGAAAAGTGGCACGGTGGGGCCGTGCCACATGGAAAGGTCGTGCCCCCCGGGCTGCTGTTCGGTCACGTGATTCTATTTAACGCCCCTTCGGGGGTTTTGTTCGAGGGGTCGCTCGGGGTTCTCTAAGTGACTTTTAGGCTAGGTTTTAGATGAGTTTAGCCAATAAATAACCTCAATAAGAGGATTAGATCAGGATTTGGTAGATTGTAATTTGGTTTTGAAGCTTTGGATATCAACTTGATTTATCAATCCAAGCATAAGTTTTCTTCTCTTCTCTCACTCTCTCTTTTTATTTCATGTTTTTGTTCTTGTTTAGGTTTTGTGAGTTTAATTCTTGTATTTAGTTTATTTAGTCTAAATGCTTAGCTTTTATTATTAATCCATGTTTAATTTGTTTGATTCAATTAGTTTAGATTCACTTCTTTCCTTCTCTTGTTCATGTTTGCCTTCTTCTTTGCTAGTTTAGGTTTACTTTGAGTTTTTGTGTTTGTTAATGATTGATGATTGATTTTGTGTTGGATTGGATTGTGGCTAGCCCTTGATGGCTAATTAACCTTGTTTAGGCCCCAACCCTACCTTGTTTATGCCTAAAATTTAGAGTTTTCTTTCACGCCGGCCAAGTGTTTGATGAAATGCTTGAAAGAGCTTTCATCCGTGTTTTGGGGTAATTGACTTATACTGAGAGGTGAAGTCGATTGTTTAGTATGGGCAGACAAAATAGTTGGGATTGGGACATAAAAATAGTCTCATCGCTAGTTAGGTCAAGGATTGTCAACCTAATAGTTTAGTTGAACTAATCCCACGAAAATAGGTGGTTAGAGCAACTAGATTAGCCTATTAACCCTTGAGAGAGGGCTTAGGTGGCCTTAACTATGCAATTGATCAACTTTGAATGCTAGCATAGCTAGGGAAGGTTTGGGCTTGACTTGATTACTTGGTTTATCTTAGGTCTAATCATAGTCCTTTTGTTCTTTAGTAGTTTAGTTCTATTTTCTATCCCCTTCGATTTTGCATAGCTCGAGACGCTTTAGTTAGCTCTGGTAGTTGAAAACACAACTCCCTGCGGACGACACCCCAAGTACTCAACGATACACCTTGCACTTGGGGTTTATAAATATTAAAACGTTTCCCTAACAAGTTTTTGGTGCCGTTGCCGGGGAGTTGGCGCTTTCTAATATTAGAGCTTACTTGGGCATTCGAGACCAGGCTTTTATTTTGAAAAAAAAAAATTGAAAATTGAAAAAAAAATGTCTTTTTCCCACTTTCCTCAATATGAGCATGAATTGTTTTGGAGATATTATGATACATTACGTGCTTTTCTTGCTCATTGTGATTTTTATTGGGAAAAGTCGGAAATTTTGAATGCAGTTTGAGGGTGATTGTGAGAGTCGTTCTCTTTTAGAGTATTTGGATTTTTGTGCTAAAAATGTTAATGAAGCTTGGGATTTTCTTGATTGATTGGCTCAGGATACTTATGAATATGAAATTAGTTGCACTAATTCATACATCCCACCCCATTGTATCCCTGATTATGCTCCTCCTATGTGCAAAATTTGTCATTGTTCTGATCATGACAGTAATTCTTGTCCCTATTGTATTTCTGATGAGGGTTTTGCTAGACTTAGAAATATGATAGAGATAATGAATGAGCAAGAAATTGAGTTTGCTAATAAAATGCGGGAGTATGACCTATCACCTGAGACTGACCTTAGTTCTAGTTCTCTTAGACTTGATGTCAATCGGTGTGATGATCGTGCGTCTTTCCCTCCTCTAGAGTCTGGACTGCAGGAAGTAGTCGACCCTCCCTTGACTACTTTACTCACAGTTGCTCAATCCTTTCCTAATACCCTTAGAGACAGCACTGCGTTTATTATGACCTTTCTTGATATACCTTCCCCTTTAGCTGAGTCGACGGAGTTCGAGATAGGTGAGACCTTTGGCGTAAGTGCTAGTGTTGATGAGGATTATACTTGGTCTGAGTTAGGCGACGTTTTTATTGAGGAGTATGATCTTCATGAAACACTCATAGGGACTTCATGTGTGGATGTTATGGTTGCAGGGCCAACTAATCCTGATTTTGTTGATAATATATCCCCCACCCCTCTTGATACATTCCATGCTTCTTCTTCCTGCTCACCACCCTCCCCTTTCCTTGAGTGTTGTGATATGTTACTTATTGATTCTTATGCCATACTTGAGGGGAATGAGGTTGACTGTTCTAAGTCCCCAAGTAACTTTAGGGGGTATGACTCCTCCCTCGCTCCTTATCATATGTACCTAGAGAACATGCTTGGAAAAATCATATTGAATAGTGTATTCGATTATTACTCTGATTTTTCCAAGGCATTTGCTATGTTTAGAAGAGCACTGATTCTTATGCGTGTATTCATACTTGTGTGCTCTTACGTACATTCATCTGAGTTGCATGCTCAGGTGTTCAATAAGCTCTTATGAGCTTTGACTACATCTGAGTTGACAACTTGAGTCTTGAGGGACAACAAGTGGTTGATGCTCCTTAAGCCCTCGTGACATAGTTAGGGTACATTCAGTGCCTGACCTAGTATACTCCTCTTCTCCCTTCTTTTTATTTTCTTTCTTTTTCTTTTTGTCTAGTTGTGGATATTAGGTTGTGCTTTTACTGGTGATCATCTTGAGGAGAAATTTGGGATCTTGTGGAGCCATTGATGGTTATGATCACCGTTTTTGTGTTTTTGTGGATATTTGTGTGTTGTGATTGGTGGTGTTGTTGGATTGGTATATATTTGTTTTTGATGATGTTAGTTTTATATGTGTGTGTGGTTTCGTTGTCGATTGGGTGAGATTGTGTTTTTGGGTGAGTTTGTTAGCTTGTGTATATATGTCTTCGTTGAGTCTTTTTGTGGGTTTTATTTTGTTTTGTGTGTCTTGTGTGTGTGATTTTATTTTTGCTTCTTTTGCGGTGGTAGTGACTCCTTGGCTCCCGATGAAGACATTGTGAGATCTAGGTGTGAGGGAGGAGATGCTACGCTTCAATCTTTTAAAAAAGGAAAATAGAGGAAATTTTTCAAAAAACCAAAAAGATTTTATATTTCGGACTTGTTTTGGGGGACTCTTGTACTATTTTGACTGACTTTGATCCCTCGTACCTTAGCTATTAGCTTGTAAATAAGTAAGTTGCTCATGATAGATCATGGTCCTAAGTGTGTCATTCTTGGCCCCAATTCTAACCCCAACAGTCTATTATAACTATGTAATCCAATCCTCATGTACACTTCATCATTATCTTAGGGTCTTAGTATTCCGTGATTGACTCTCCCACCTGTTTTTTTGACACAGCTACTTTAATATTTGTCTGCATTCAAAAAAGAAAATGAAAAAAAAAGGAGAAAAAGAAAAACATAAAACAAGGAATGACAAGTATCCCTTTGAGGCATGCGCTACTGGGCGTTACCCATTGAGGCAAGACTGCTACTAGGTGTTATCCTTTGAGGCAATACTACTACTGGGAAAGCTTGCTTCCTGTGTTAACAAGCCAATAATGTAGCATGTGTCAGTCAGGTGAGAACGAGTTTGATTTTGGTAAGCTTAAGTCCTAAGATGATGATACACTTATACACCAAACACTAGGATGGATTCTAAGTTTAGTTAGTGCTTTTATGTCAAACATGCAGATAAAGAGTCTTGATATGTATACTCTATTTATATACAGGCTAATATCTTTGTTGTATTGGTGATTCGGTTGGTTAGAATGTGTAGAGTCTTCCCCTTGTATAGATATTTGTGCCTTGTTTGTCTATCTGTTTTTTTTTTTCTTTGTTTTCCTTTCTCCTTTTCCACTTGTTTTCCTTTTCAAGATTTTGTGGGCATATCTTCTACAAACCATTGCGAGACCTTATTCCTCCACTTGGGGGAACCAAGGGGTTCAAAGGACTTGTTACAAACGCTAAATGCAACCGTGATTCCTACGAAAGTGAGTTAGGTTCCTAAGTTAGCTTTTCTTTTGTTTTGCTCGAGGACGAGCAAAAGATAGGTGTGGGGGTATTTGTTATGCGATAAATTATCGTATTTTATATGCCTCTTTCGCCCACTTTTAGCTCGTACAATAACTTAATCTTTATGATTTTTACTTGCTTTATTTACGTTTTGTAGGAAATAAGTTCAAATGGAGCAAGTACCACGAAAATGAGCAAAGACAGACAAAAACAGCGAAAGCAGGTAAGAAAGGAACGACAGAGGGCCCAACCACCCCGCCAGAAAAGTGGCACGGTAGTGCCACCCTGGCACGGTGGGGCTGTGCAACGTGGCACGGTCGTGCCCCCCAGGCTGCTGTTCAGTCGCGCGATTCTATTTAATGCCCTTTCGGACATTTTGTTCGGGGGTCACTTGGGGTTCTCTGGGTGACTTTTAGGCTAGGTTTTATATGAGTTTAGCCAATAAAAAACCGCAATAGGAGGATTAGATTAGGATTTGGTAGATTGTAATTTGGTTTTGAAGCTTTGGATCTCAACTTGATTTATCAATCCAAGCATAAGTTTTCTTCTATTCTCTCTCTCTCTCTCTCTCTCTCTCTTTCTTTATTTCATGTTTTTGTTCTTGTTTAGGTTTTGTGAGTTTGATTCTTGTATTTAGTTTGTTTAGTCTAAATGTTTAGCTTTTATTATTAATTCACGTTTAATTTGCTTGATTCAATTAGTTTAGATTCACTCTTTTCCCTCTCTTGTTCATGTTTGCCTTCTTCTTTGCTAGTTTAGGTTTACTTTGAGTTTTTTGTGTTTTGTTAATGATTAATGATTGATTTTGTGTCGGATTGGATTATGACTAGCCTTTGATGGCTAATTAACCTTGTTTAGACCCCAACCCTACCTTGTTTATGCCTAGAATTTAGAGTTTTCTTTCATGCCCACCAAGTGTTCGATGAAATGCTTGAAAGAGTTTTCATCCGTGTTTTAGGGCAATTGACTTATACTGAGAGGTAAAGTCAATTGTTTAGTGTGGGCTGACAGAATAGTTGGAATTGGGACATAAAAATAGTCTCATCGCTAGCTAGGTCAAGGGTTGTCAAGCTAGTAGTTTAGTTGAACTAATCCCATGAAAATAGGTGATTAGAGCAACTAGATTAGCCTATTGACCCTTGAGAGAGGGCTTAGGTGGCCTCAATGATGCAACCGATCAACTCTGAATGCTAGCATAGCTAGGGAAGGTTTGGGCTTGACTTGATTACTTGGTTTATCTTAGTTCTAATCATAGTTCTTTTGTTTTCGCTTTAGTAGTTTAGTTCTATTTTCTATCCCCTTTGATTTTGCCTAGCTCGAGACGTTTTAATTAGTTCTGGTAGTTGGAAACACAACTCCCTGCGGACGACACCCCAAGTACTCAACGATACACCTTACACTTGGGGTTTATAAATATTAAAACTTTTTCCCTAACACCGACCTTGAAGGTGGTAGCAAAGCAAAGACATCCAAACACTTTGAGATGTTCATAGCTTGGCATTTCTCCACACAATATTTGATATGGACTGAAACCCTTAAGTACCTTAGATGCAAATCTATTTACAAGGTATGTAGCAGCTCCAACACATTCTCCCCAATATTTCAAGGGTAACCCTAATTGAAACAAGAGAGTTCTTGAGGTTTCAAGAAGATGTTTATACTTCCCCTCAACCACCCCATTTTGTTGTGGGGTTCCAACACAACTAGATTGATGTACAATGCCTTTTTGAAGAAAAAATGCTATGGCTTCATTGTTACGCCCAAGCTCAAAAGCATTATCTGACATCATGGTCTGCACTTTAGCATTGTACTGCATTTGAACCATTTCTGCAAAAGCTCCAATCAAAGAGAGGGCATTACTTTTGTAGGAAATCAAATGAGTCCAACTAGACCTGATGTAATCATCTACTATGGTCATGAAATATCTATAAGGATCGTATGTTTGTACTTGATAAGGCCCCCACAAATCAATGTGTATCAACTCAAAAACAGGTGTACTGTGCATTTGGCTATGAGGAAAAAGGAGCCTATGTTGCCTTGCCTTAGAGCAGGCAGAACATTGTTTTTAAATTCACTAGAAGTAAAAGTGTGCAACAAGCCCAAGCTCTGAAGTTTATGAAATAGAAGATGTCCTAGTCTAGCATGCCAAACAAAACTTTTGTCTTGTTGTAGACTGACATTACAAACATATTGACTCACATCACCAAAAAAATACTTCCCTTGGGTTCTTATTATCAATCAAAGAAGACTTAGAAAATTCTGCAAAATTGTTGTCACTCTTAGGTCTTAAAGGCAAGCCATGCTCCAGCAAGTACAATCCGCCATGAATCTTACCAAGAACTTGTAGCCTCTTAATGGAAGGGGCCTACACTAGGTAGTATTCATCTGTAAAGATTTCTATGCTTTTTTATCGTCTACATAACTTGCTAATAGATAACAAGCTATATTTGAAAGTGGGGGCATATAACACCTTATGTAGAATGATTTCCTTATTGATTATGACTGTACTAGAGTAAACAAGCACCACAGATTTCCCATTTGGTAGACTAACCTTGCAAGGTTTATTAGTGTAGCTAGATTCGTAAACATGTGTCTATTGTGACACATGTGGTCATTTGCACCTGTGTCAATGATCCAAGCATTTGGATACTGAAAAATAGAGCATAGAACACATTCTAAGCAGTGTTGCTAGAGTTTTTACCTGCAAAGTTAGCATAGACAGGTGTGGAGTTGTACTTATATTTCTGAGAGTTAGTGCCAAATATTAGTTTGTCATGGCTGAGTTGAATATGTAGGAGTATGCTCATTAGCTGACTAAACTGTTCTTGAGACAATCTAGGAACCATGATATTGTGTGAGAAATAGATCCAAGATTTTATGAGGCCAAATTTGCATTAGAAAATTGTTCCTATGGTTTTAAGCATTTGCCACTAGTTTCCTTCCTTTGGTGAACTTGAAGTTCGCAGGAAAACCATGAAACCTATAACCAATCGAGTGACCGGGTTTCTCACAGTAATTGCAAAACTAAGAAAACCTTTTTCCTTCATTTTTCTCAAATTTTCCTTTAGGCCTATCAAACTATCTTCTAAAGCCTTGATTTCTAATTTGATGTCCGTTGTGAG
>JACYFF010031956.1:89052434-89073057 GCA_017589665.1 Selenicereus undatus | reverse complement strand
TTTTTTTTTTTTTTTTGCAAATATTTGTAATAGACTTTGTGTCCTTCTTTATATGAAATTTGATCGCTACCCTGCTGTCTTTCTTTTATTATATTTGACTGAACTTGATATTTAATCTACCAAGCTGCCTACGTACTTATGGAAACATTACAATTCCCAATAAGATCAAGTCATCACGTAGTTCAACATAAATAAAACAAAATAAATTTGTATATATTTGTTTGCCGTGCACAGTTTATACTCTTGCGGGCCAGGAGTATTACAAGTGAATTTAACTTGAAAGAACGAGCAGTTTAGGCTCTTACTTAGGAGCTTTACAGCATTCTACTCTAAGGATAATAGCGCTTCAAGAATTTTCCGTTTATGGGTCCTACGCGCACTCCATCAGCACCAATTATCTTGTAGGCTCCATTTGTGTAAACTTCCCTTACCACATATGGACCATCCCACTTGGAGGTGAATTTGCTTCCAGATTTGTGGGAGACAATAATCGGTCTTCTTACTGCCAATACCTGGTCTCCGACTTGGAAAGACCGCGGTCGAACCTTCTTGTTGAATGCTCTTGATAGACGGGCTTGGTAGCATTCCAGCTTTTGTTGTGCCTGAAGTCTTTTCTCATCAAGGGCCTCCAGCTCAGCTATGCGAAGCTTGTGATTTTCGTCTTCTGTCAAACCTTCTTGTATGGCGATGCGCAGCGACGGAATTTGAAGTTCTAATGGTAGTACGACTTCAACTCCATACACCAGAGCAAAGGGGGTCGACTGTGTCGGCGTCTTGTATGTAGTTCGGTATGCCCAAAGAGCCTCCCCTAGTCTGTCGTGCCAATCTCTTTTAGACTTTGCGACAACTTTTTTGAGTAAGTTGCAAAGTGTTTTATTAAAGGCTTCTGCCAGGCCGTTTGCAGGGGCATGGTACATGGAAGACTTATGCTGGGCGAACTTAAACTTCTCACATAGGCTGGTCAACAGGCTGTTGACGAAGGGCTTACCATTATCAGTGATGATGTATCTCGGCACACCATATCGATAAATAATGTGTGTCCTTATGAAGTCGACCACATTTTCTTTTTTAACTTCCCTTAGTGGAATTGCTTCCGCCCATTTAGAGAAGTAATCAGTGGCCGCTAAGATGTAGGAATGACTAGCCGACGATTTAGGCGTGATTGGTCCGACGACGTCAAGGCCCCATGCTTTAAATGGCCAGGATGCAACAGTTGGGTGAAGAGGTTCTGGGGGTTGATGTATGAAGTTGGCATGGAACTGGCAAGCATCACATCTCTTTGCATAATCCATGCAATCTTGCACCATAGTGGGCCAGTAGTAACCCATCCTTTTAATATGATCATGTAGCCTAGGCCCTGATTGGTGCGCTCCGCACACGCCTGAATGAGCTTCTACCATCACTTGCTTCGCCTCTTCCAGGTCCAAACATCGTAACCAAAAGCCAAGAAAAGAGCGTCGATAGAGCGTTCCATTGTAGTACAGGAAGCTTGAAGCTCTACGCTGTATTTCCGTCTTATGCCTTAGGTCACTAGGAAGTTTCCCGTGCTCTAAGTACTCAATTATAGGTTGACGCCAGTCTTCTGTGTCTATTTCAAGGACACATATCATATTGACGTCGCCATCTGAGTCTTCATCATCAGGCGAAACGACCCAGCAGCTACATACTGGAATTGTCATTCTTTCTTCTGCCCCCAGTGCCAAAGTGGCTGCGAGGTTTGCCAATGCGTCAGCCATCTTGTTGGCACTCCTTGGCACATGCTCTAACTTGACCGTCTCCAGTTTATTTAGCAAGCGTAATGCCTGCCTGTGACACGGGACAAGGTCTTGTTTCTTAACCTCGTATTCATCAAGTAGTTGATTGATGACCAACTGCGAGTCACCATATATGTTAAGGTCAGTGATCCCCATCTCAATAGCCATGTCAAGACCCAAGTTAAGCGCTTGATATTCCGCCATATTATTAGAGCATAACTGAGTGAGCACAAATGAATATGGGAGAATGTGCTTTTCAGGGGAAACGAATACCACTCCTGCACCAGCGCCATCACGCCTAGCCGCACCATCGAAATACATTTCCCAAGGAGGGAGGATATCGATGTAGAACACGTCTTCTCCCGGCAAATCATCATTTAGCTCCCAATCATCGGGAATGGGATGATCTGCTAGGAAATCTGCCAACGCTTGTCCCTTAACCGCTTTTTGGGGTACATAGACAAGGTCGTACTGCTTTAAAATGACCGCCCATTTTGCCAGCCGCCCATTTAAAATTGGCCTAGATAAGATGTACTTTATAGGATCGGCTTTGGAGATCACTTGTACTGTGTAAGCCTGCATGTAATGCTTGAGTTTCTGGACGGCAAAGATGAGCGACAAACACATCTTTTCAATGGGGGAGTACTTAGATTCAGCACCAACCAACGTACGACTTAAATAGTACAAGGCGACTTCTTTTCCTTCCTCATTTGCCTGTACACATAATGCTCCTAAGGATTGTTCTTGAGCTGAAATGTACAGTCGAAGAGGTTTGCCAGGGATGGGTGCTCCCAACACCGGAGGATGGGACAAATATTCCTTTATTTTCCTGAAAGCCGTTCGACATGAGTCGTCCCATTCGAGCGGTGCTCCTTTTTTCATAAGGTGGCTGAAGGGATGACAACGTCCTGCAAGATTTGAGATGAATCTTCGGATGTATGCCAAGCGACCTTGAAGTCCGCGAAGCTCTCTGAGATTCTTCGGCTCAGGCATATCTTGAATTGCCTTGATCTTCGATTTGTCAATCTCAATTCCCCGATGGTGAACGATGAACCCCAGGAATTTCCCGGAGGTGACACCGAATGCGCACTTGAGTGGGTTCATCTTCAGTTGGCATCTTCGTAATCGCTCAAAGATTAGACGAAGATCTTGCAAGTGGTCTGTCCTTTTCTTGGATTTGACCACCAAATCATCGACGTAGCACTCAACTTTTTTATGAAGCATATCGTCGAAAATTGATTGCATTGCCCTTTGGTAAGTTGCCCCTGCATTCTTAAGTCCAAAGGGCATCACCTTATAGCAAAAAATGCCCTTAGGTGTGCGAAAAGCTGTGGCCTCTTGATCCTCTGGTGCCATCAGAATCTGATTGTATCCTGCGGTACAATCCATGAACGACAACGCTTCATGTCCTGTGGTTGAATCAATCATGAGTTCCGTGACAGGCAACGGGAAATCATCTTTAGGACAAGCGTCATTGAGATCCCGAAAGTCCACACAAATACGAAGTTGCCCGTTTTTCTTCCTGACGGGCACGATGTTTGCGATCCACGTTGGGTATTTGACCTCGCGAATGAATCCTGCCTCGATGAGTTTGTTGACCTCTTTTTCAATTTCTGGTACCAACTCCGGGCGAAAACGTCGCTGAGGTTGCTTCTTAGGTGAAATACCCCTTTTGATAGACAAACGATGGACTGCTACTTTTGGATCCAACCCAGGCATTTCTTTATAGCTCCAGGCAAATACATCCTTGTACTCGGACAGGAGTTCCAAGTACTGTATTTCCTCATCCGGTGTAAGTGATGAGCTTACGTAAATAGGACGAGGCTCTTCATTGGTCCCAAGACTTAATTCTTTTAACTCATCAACTGTAGCTTGCCCCCCATCTTCGAAGGTTTCAGGAATTTCAGCCAGCTCTATTTCTGAATCTGAGTCATCACATTCATGTGCTGTGATATGATTGGAAGAAACAACTTCTTCTTCCTCCGCCTCATTGCTAGAGTTAGAATTGTTTTGTTGACCCGTGAAGATCACAGTACGTCTCTTTACTCTTAATGACCCATCCATTTTCACATCTAAACTGAAGCAACGTTTCATACGAGAAGGGATAGAGCTCTGAACTTCATTTATTACTCCCAAGCGGCTAAACACAGAACTTTTCTCCTGCTGAAATTGGGAGCTTGAAAACTCTTTACCAGTTTTCATCCTGGAAAGCCATGAGCGCCTTGACTGGGGAACATCTTTGACTCTGTTAAAAACAGAGATTTCGTTGTCTTTCCCTTTCCCCATTCGGGTGAACACTGATGGACGTTTTCTCGAAGCGGGCGATTGCAACCTATCAAACACAGAGGGTTTTGGGTTAAGTGAAGCACTTTCCTCTTCACTCTCATCCACCTCTTCAGCTGAGATGTGTTGGGTTGTTACTCTCTTGTCCTTTCGCCGCCCCGAGATTCTGACTGGCTGAGGTGGCATGAAACCTAGTCCAACTTTTGAAACGCCTACTGAACCTCCCTGCTCCTGGATCTTTTTCTGAGTTTCGTTAAGTCCATGAGGCTTGACCTCAACTACCTTCCCTAAGGTAGCTGGGTTCTGAAAGTCGTAACCAGCCTTTTCCATCAGCTTATAGGCGTTGGGATCAAATCCTTCTTTAGTACGCACGCTTGGCAAGTCATCATTTTCCTTAGAAGAAACAACAAACCCCGGAATAGGAGGTCGACTCACCTTTTCTTGCCACATCTTAAGGGTTGGAACTGTTACACTCCCTTTTAGAGAAGTTATGTTGGCTGCCTTACCCTTAACAACTTTGGTCTCGTTGCTACTGCCCGTGCACTCGCCGAAAGGTGATTCGCCCTCCTTGCGGCGAGACCTAGGTATGTACCTTAAAATTAGCGGTATTGATTCCGTTGAAGCGGCAGCTTGTTTAGCGACTGGGTCAACACAAGAAGCAGCGACACCTTGCTTGCTTGTCTCTTTCTTGAGCTGCTGCTTAGGAACATTATCCTTTGTTGCCTGAGGGGCTTTCTTTGCGACACCCTTGCCTGTGGAAGAAATGATTGACGGCATGGTTTCTTTAGGTGCAGTACCTTCTTCAAAGAACCTTGCATCTGCAAAATGAGATTCAGCCTTGGTGAATGGCTTGACATCCCCATTTATTTTCTTCTCCCCATCACGGTAATACTTGAGGCATTGGTGTAAAGTGGAAGCGACTATTCCATGCTCATGAAGCCATGGTCGCCCAAGTAATAACCTGTAGGATGTTTTGGCATCAATTACATGGAAGATGGAAGATGTCGTCAAATCTCCGATGATTAGTTCAATGCGAATCATGCCAATTGCACGCTGACCTTCGAGATTAAAGCCTTGAATCATCGTTCGGCTCTTAGACAATTCTTCCACTGTGATGCCCAAGTCGTTCATTGTTGACTTGGGCATGATGTTGACAGCTGACCCTCCATCCACAAGAATGCGCCTGACTTTTTGCTCCCTGATATAACCAGTTACAAACAAAGGACGATTGTGGGGCTTAGATCCCAACAACAAATCATCGTCAGTGAACGTGACTGCAGTATTGCAAGAGGCACACTGAACAGGGTCTTCTGTTGATGCTCCCACATCCTTGATTTTATCAGCGTAAATTTCTGGGTGTTGTAAGGCAGCAATAACAAGTTGGCGCATCTCGTGAGGCAAACAAAAGATTTGCCCCCAACCCATATGAGATGGCAAAGCTTTCAAGATAGTTAAGGTTTTATCAGCTAATTGAGGAGACTCCTCTTGCCCGTCGTTTCCTTCGTCTTCCTCTTCTTCGAGTTCGGAACATGAGGTCATGTTGACCTTAACTTTCTCAAAGAAGCCTGTTGGGAAAAACTCTTGAAGTGTAACAGGGACAAGCGGCTCCTGCTCAAGGAGGTCAATAGGCAAAGTTTCGTGCCCTTTGACGCTCTTGGACTTTTTTTTTTCCTTTTGAGTGACGAGGACTTTTTTTTCTTCCTTGTCTCTACCTGCGGCGAAGAGGTGGCGACTGCGCTTGGCTTTGCTTCCTTGGCCTCCGACGAGTGACAAGAGTCCATCCATCTTCATCCACATCAACCTTATCAGAGACATCTACAAACGGATCAGTCTCTGTCAAGGATTCTTTAGTTGCAATTGGAACCACCACAGGCTCCAAACTTCCAAATTGGATTGTAACTAATTTCTTTCTAAGGGAGGAAATCAGTCCAGTGTTTACTCTACCACGAGGTTGAGTATGCTTTGGCTTCCTAGGCGATGAGGAATATTCCAGCTGAGTGGAGATATGATTTATCTCGGCAGTGTCGTCCAAATCCAATATTATCTTCCCGTCCCTGGCAAGTTGCATAATACGCTCCTTGAGTGTTATGCACTTCTCAAGAGGGTGGCTAACCACCCTATGATACCGACAATATTTTGGGTCGGTAACTCTTCCAGCTTCTTCAGGGCGTTTTGGATCTGGAAGCTCGATAACCCCATTCTGAAGGAGATCATCAAGCATTCCTGATAAGTCTGAATCAGGGAAGGGGTACTTCTTCTCCTGCAATTCCTTCAATGTAGGACGCTTCTTCACAGCATTCTTGGGG
Source organism: Selenicereus undatus (assembly GCA_017589665.1). Taxonomy (NCBI): domain Eukaryota; kingdom Viridiplantae; phylum Streptophyta; class Magnoliopsida; order Caryophyllales; family Cactaceae; genus Selenicereus; species Selenicereus undatus. The sequence continues at coordinate 89,066,714 of JACYFF010031956.1, read as the reverse complement.
AATTCAGTTTTCTTGTTTTCATACTTAGGCTTTCCGGAGATTCGAACCGGTTCCCCAGTTGAAGCAGCCATGGATTCCTTGTTTGAGGACTTGGAGGACTTAGGATTTTTCTTGAATTCACCCTTGTCCTTTCTAGAGTCAGGTAAGGAAGAAGACTTGCCACGGCGACTTGCAATTGTCATCTCCATATCATGAGCCTTCGTTGCCAATTCTTGGAAAGTCCTTGGCTTGCACATTTGCAAGACATACAGTAAATCCCACTCCATGCCCTGCGCACACATTTCAACAGCTGAAGCTTCTGTCAGACGATCTTTGCACTCCAAACTAAGGGATCTCCAGCGACTGATATAATCAAGCACTGGCTCGTCCTTCCATTGTTTGGTGTTCGTTAGCTCTGTCATGCTAACAATGCGCTGGGTGCTATAGAACCTGTTGAGGAACTCTTGCTCCATTTGTTGCCAGCTGTCAATGGATTCTGGCTCCAAGTCTGTGTACCAGTCGAACGCGATTCCTTTTAGAGTACGGACGAACTGCTTCACCAGTCGGTCTCCCTCTGTGCCAGCATTACTGCACGTCTCAATGAAGTGTGCGACATGCTGTTTGGGGTTGCCCTTGCCATCAAACTGGTTGAACTTTGGAGGCTGGTAGCCATGGGGCATGCGCAGCGCGTCAATCCTCTTTGTGTAGGGCTTTGTGTATAAGTGAGTCTTGTGAGACCCTCCCCCTAGCTGAGCCTTGACTGCGTTCGCTATCAAGCTCTGAATTTGCTCAACTGACATTGAACTTAAGGAGCAATCCTTCTTAGCTTTGCGGTCATTGTCAGACTCCTCGCTGTGATGTGACTCTTTGTCAGAGTCTTCAGCGCCGGAACCCTTGTTGGAAGCTTCAGAGAACTTCTTTTCCAACTTTTTTGTCAGTTCAGCGATCTGGTCGTTCTGGCGCTTAATTTGGGCGTCCTTCTCGGCACTCTCTTTGGAGAGCCTGTCCAAGATAGCTTTCATACTTGCCAACTGCTCTTCCAGGTTAGCAGCTCCTGTCATCATGACTGGCATGATGACAGTGTCAGAAGATTCAGCTTCAAGCTCTGACATGCGCGCCTCCTTTGGCGAGGGCGCAGAGGAGTCACTACTATAGTAGTCTTCAACCTCGCAGATTGGAGCTTGAAGGATAAGTTTTTGAATTTCATCCGTCCCAGACGACACCTTGTGTTGCGTGTTTAAGTCTTGGAATTTGGATGGGGACGACGCAGCCTTCCTAGGAACGGTCGACACAGCAACTTTTGCCATGCTCCTGGTTTTCATGGTATGAGCGCGCTGGCTAGAAGTGACGCTCGCTTCACAAGATTTAAGAGAACAGGATCCCGTGTTCTTCTTCTTCGAAGCTTGCGCGGCGACATCCTTTGCAGCCATGTCTCCGTTGAGGATGATGTTCTTGTGACTTGAAAGTCTTGATTTTTTTAAGAGAAAGAGATGAGAGGTAGAGATGTCCCACCGAGCGTGCCAAATTTGTAATCACAAATTACAAAGATTGAATTTTTATAGATTCAATTGGGTTACAATCTCTATAGATACAAACTCCTCTGATTCTTTCTCTCAAGGATGGATTTTCCAACAACTGAAACAAAGGGAGTGGGGACCTATTTATAGGGAAACTCCTCCTCCCAAGTCAAGACAGGCCTTGACTTGGATTATGGGCTTTGACCTAGGTTTTGGGCCTTTCAATCAGGCCTTATCCTAGGCTACCTGACTTTCATTTGTTTGACTTTGACTTTTGAGTCTTCCGGGCTTGAACCGAGCATTGACTTGGAAGTCGCCCCGAGCTTTAACCGGACGTTGACTTGAGAGTCGTCTTTGATGTTTTGACTTGTGAGTCGATGTTGACTTTGACCTTTGACTTTGACTTTGACTTTGACCACGCCATCACTCGAACGTCTTCCGGACTTTGGGTCGTGACTTGACTTGGTAGTCGTCTCGAGTCTCGATCTGGGCTTTGATTCGAATTTTAACTAGACCCGGACTTGATAGTCAGTTGGGCTTCATTTTGGGCCTGATCTGCAAGTTTTTTTGGGCTTAATTAAATTAATTAAAAAGGTTGGCCCAATTAACTAATTTAATTTAATTTTGGTACGGCACAAACAAATTTTGAGTGCCTACAGTGAGCATCAACACTCAGGGATGCAGATTCAACAAGGAAGTGCCTAGTACTTTTCACCTCCCTTTGTTTCTCCTCTTTAACTAGCATAGAATAAATCTAGTTTATAGAAGGCAATGGATTCATCATTCGAATATTCCCTATAATGGCATTATAATTGTCATTCTACCCAAGAGAAATTGCACAAGTTTCTGTTTCTCTTCTCTTTTGTCCAATCTATAAATAGATGATCATGAATAGAGTGGAATATCATCCAAATCACTCATTTCATCCCACAAGGTCTTGATCTTAGTCAAATATGTTGCTAGATCACTTGTTCCTTGGCTTATGTTGCAAATTTCCTTTTGTATTTGATAGAATTTTTCTTTATTGGTTTGACCATATCTCTCTTCCAATTGGATCCACATTTTTCTTGCAAAATTGGCATAAATGATATTGTCCCCAATGTCTTTGGTGACTACATTTAGAATCCAAGAGATGACCATGTTGTTGCACCTGATCTACTTTTTCAGACAAGAAGAACCAAAACCTGGTCTAGTTAAGATTCCATCTATGAAAAACAGTTTGTCTTTACTGGATAAGGCAATAACATTGCTCGTTTCCATTAGCCAAAACCATTTCCATTGAAAACCATTGAAACTAGTAACATTCCTGGATGATCCAAAGAATGCAGAGCATATGCCTCTACAAGATCTTTAGCTGAGAGAGTTTTGTTAGGATTAGGTATTTCTTCCATTGATGAAGAAAATCGAATGAGCGATTCTCTAATTCTCGAGAAGCGTGAGCTAGATCAACTGGAGATACAAGCCAATTGATCAAAAAAGAAAGAAAGCTTATGGAAATTTTGTGGAAGCTTGATCGGTAGGATGATATGAATCAAACGATTGATGAATCAAAGAAAAAATGATCAAGAATCAGAGATTTTTCCTTTGATACCATGTTAGATGGAAGGAGAAGAGCTTGAAGCAGATAGAGAATCACATGGAATTGTAGAGATGAGTTAGAGTTTCTCTTACTAGAGATTTCATTATTACTGAATGAATGTAGGTCGCTGCCTCAGCCATGACTTAAATACATTTGTTGAAAGAAGGAAGTAAAATACAATTTGTCAAACAAAACTAGCCAACTCCTCTAACAAACTGTGCTGACGTAGCAGAGGTAAAAACTAACTTTCAGTAACTCTAACATATCCACCTAATTGTAGGAGACTTAGTGACATAGAGTATGGTGTGTCCACAAATGATAAGAACATCCTAAAGTCATGTCATGCTTGCTCGAGTTGCAAGGGATTTCCATTTTGGGCAGCGAAAGAGGAAGGCAAAGGTAGCAAGGGTTCACAGCATAACCCAATTGATAATGTGAGAATAAAGCAAAGTGGAGGCTGTTATGGAGATGATGTGTTGATTGACTTGAAGGATCAGATGATAAATATGGTTAATGATGTAGCACAAATGAGGATCAAGATGAAACGGATGCCAGATAGGAATTTTGATGCATCAAGAGTTGTTATAGTGCTTTGTTTGAGTATTTCTCTTATAATTGTCACTGTAATGGCTATGAAAAATTGGGGGAGTATGATTGGGGCATTTGGTTTTTTCAGGGATGTATTTTGGCTTTAAAGTATTGACTACGTTGAAGAAAGCATGGGTGTGGATTTGGTCATTATGATATGATGTAATACAAGCATTGTAATGAAACAGTGCAAAATTAATGAAAAGGAGTTGAGCTCCACTTTTAATTAATAAACTAACGTCTAAAATGCAGAGGCTTCACACTTGCCTTCAAATAATGCACTATTTGTTTTTAATTTCTGACCAATTTGTTTTAATTTTTACCCTCTGCATAATAAAAATTATTTTTTGTCCCCATTAACTTATCACAAAATAATATATGACATTCAAATTTCAATAATTAATGCAATGGGTCACTTTCTTAACTGATTAGATAGTCTTACCTCTTCCTCCTCCAACACCCCCCTAAACAAAATAAAATACAAGTCTACGAGGGCAAATGTTCAACCATTATTGTCCCACACACCTTGCATAATTGGAAGTTTACAAACATACATCATACCATTGCCCTAAATAACCTAATATAGTTCACATTAACAAGTTAGGCTTCTTGCCCCTTTAGATCTACTCAGAAGTCAAATTCTGCATTGGTAGCTCAAGAAGACGGTTTAGCTTGGTTTGTGGGATTTGGCTTTCTCCTTACCCTAAAAGATATAAGAATTGTAAAAATGTTGTAAGTAACTATAAGATGTGGTATAGGTAACTGTAAGGAGTTGTATCTAGTATAAAAAAGTTATATAAATATTTAAAAGTCTTTAATTTTTATTTCAAGAAACATCAACCTTTTTTATGTTGAAGATTTGCAATTTTTTATTTGTATATAGTTCATGGAAATTAAATTATAAGATTGATATTTTTGTTATGGCAAATGCATTCATCAATAAAAAAAAATAAGAAAGTATTCTTGCCAACTTTGTCTTATACACATAATTTCTAACCTTCTATAATGTATGACTAGTTTTAAGATTCGTGCAATGCACAAGCTTGTTTTAAATTTAAATTTTAAATTTACTTACAATTTTTTTATGTGAATATTCATTCAAAACTTTATGAAATGTGACATGATTTAATTTATTTTTTTAAAATAATAATAATAATAAATAATTATTTGAGTATTATATAAATTATATAACAACTCTATAATAACTAAATTAATGACAACTCATGAATAACCATTCATAGAAAAGGGGGGAAAAAAACCAACTTATGAATGAAACATTTAATAGCAACCTATGTTGCAACCCCAAAACCCAAAAATATATACCTATATATGATATGATATGATTAGTGAAACTTCTTTTTCAATAATAAATTACATAAAAACTATAATATAGATATATTTTGTAATAATTACAATGTGGATAACTTTTGATCTTCTACAATTCTTGTTCTTGATCACCAAAAATAATTGTAAAATAGCATAATTAATGAGAATAAATTACTTTTAAATATCCAATGTGTTCTCAACTGTCCGAGTACAATATGGTTGCTTTCATTTATATATATCGTCTGTCAATCAGCAAATAACAATGATATATACGGTTAACCAACAATTAATAAAACAATTAGACTATATAATTTCTTCTCAATTACAAAACATTGAGGTTACTTTTTTGCATAGTTTCACACTCTCCATAAGCAAATGAAAAACTCTTAATTAAGTTAAACATTTCATTATCAGATAAAGAAATTCCTAAACAAAAAAAAAACAGAACAAAACGCTTCAAAATAAAAATCAAAATCGTCCAAATTTTGTAGTTTCAAAGTTAATATTTTTTAAGGAAACATTAAAAAAATTTAACAAAATAAGAAACCCATCTAAAAAAATTAAGATAAAAGTTGATTTGAGTATAAAATAAGGCATTAGACCATATTCGAATAAAAGCCCAGGAGATAGAATTGACCAAATCAAGTCAGCATGATTGAGCAATCTAGCCTTGACACAAGCTCACTAAAACTTTCCACCAAATCCTTGAAAATAATCCTAATGTACATGGTTTGGTAGAAAAGAAAAGATCCAGTCAAGATATATGTTTACAAGAGAACAGTAAAGATCTTTCGATCTAAATAAAACTAAGGAATAATCTATTTCAAAAAAGATATAGAATTCTAGTAAAATTCCTCTATGAGATCTACCCTAAAACTATATATAAACAAGTCAGAACCAACATCAAAGGTAGGTCTACAATACTTTCATAAGTTACATTGAGCTTATTACCTTCTCAAAATTCTCCCTCACTAGAATATTGGAAGCTCTTAAAAAGGATAAGCCTTTCCCACTCTCTGAGATTTTTTTTCTAGGTAACTCTTGGACAGTGGCAAGGGTTCCTCAAGGTTACCAGAAGAATCATAGAAGTTTTAAACTGTGCTGAAACATTTTGTGCCATCTACGGGAACCTAGAGCTGACTAAGATGTCACATGAGGAACGTGATATAGGAAAATGCATTGCCATCCCTAGGAATCAGGATCGTAGGAATTAAGATCCTAATACCCATACCTTTGGGTAAGGAGACTTCATTGTAGAGGATGATTTAAATAAGGAGGGTACAACTTCCCTTGGAGGGCATCTGCCTGCCAAGTGCACACATGCCCTGAAACAAATGGGTAGTGCTCCTACGATAGTGGAGGAGTTGATCATGTTGAATGTGGATGAAGCTGTGTCGGCTATGATGAAGAAGTTGGATGAGTTTTTGGCTTGTCAAAGGAAGATAAAGAAGGTCGCCCATAGGAGACTATTTGTCAAGATAAGGTGGGACAACTAGAACCCAAAAAGAACTTTTCCCTAATGATCCAAATGAAATGGATCCTAAGAATAGACCTCCAAGGTATTAGAGGAATAAATAAGAAAACTTAAGAAAGACCTTAAACCATAAAAGGACTAAGCAGGGGAAGTCCTTATAGAAGAAACCTGGTGAAGATAGGTCCCATCAAAGGGAAGACTATGAAGAGAACTCATACTAGTGGAGCTCAAGCCCTGTTATAATTGTATCCTCTTTGCAGCTTTCAAAGACAGCACCAAGAAAATCTCAAATTAGGGTGCTTTATAGAGAGATGGCCCACAAATCAAGACATCCTTCGGCACATAGATCTGGGAAGTTGAACTCCTAGAAAAGATCAAAAAGCCAAAGATAGGACAATTTAATGGGACTAATGACCCTCACAAGCAGCTTGATGCATGCTTGACTCAAATCTACCTGCAACCATATCCCTTAGAGGTAATAATGTGCAAATAATTTCTTACTACCCAACAAGAACAACACAAGTCTAGTTCAACATGCTTCCCTAAAGTCAATCAAATCTTTGGACGATCTTTTCATTAACTTTAGAAACCCCTTCATTAGAAAAAGAGAACTCCAAAGTTACCTGCATAATTAGTGAAGCTAGCCCAAAGAGACCAAGAGTCTCCGGCTAAATATGGAAGCACATGGTGTAGTTGTAGATAGCAACTAATGAGTTACGGGTTATATCCAAAGGGAGTATTTATTCCAATTACCAAAGTGAATTCAAGTGTTTCAAGCTAGGCAAACAAAGGGTAATAAGAACTAGAACTAAACTACTCAAACAAACAAAACTAACTTTGATTATCACTTTGATTATGATTAAACCAAATATAAACCAATTAATCAAGTCAAACCCTCACCCCCTCAAGCTATGCTAGCATTTAGAGATGATCGGTTACACCACTAAAACTCACCTAAGCCCTCTTTCAAGGGTTAAAGGCTAGTTTAATTGTTCTAACCACTTATTTTCATGGAGTTAGTTCAATTAAACTACAAGAGTAGCAAACTAAGATCTAACTAAAATTCGACCTATTTTCATGTCTAAATGCTAGCTATCCTCCACATCTGTACTAGACAATTAACCTCACCTTTCAATACAAGTCAATTACCCCAAAAAACAAATGAAAGTTTCTTCAAGCATTTTATCGAACGCTTGGCGAGTATGAGAAAAAACTCTAAGGTCCTGTTCTTTTCGTAGTTTAATGGACCCAACCCACTCCTTCCAACTCCTTTCTCCCTTTCTCACATCTTCCCACACTTTAAAAAAAATACAACTCCTTCCTACTCTCACCCCACTTTCACCCACTCCTACATATAATTATTATTTTTTATATTTTGAAAACTTTTATAATTTATGCAATTGGGTGTATGAACAATCTCTCTCTCTCTCTCTCTGCACCGTCGTGGACTTACATCCAGGAAAATTTAGTACCTGGCCCTCATCCCCTGTATCTCGCTGCTGTTCCTGCCGTCCCACCACCGGAAAACGGCCATCACCAGCGTCCCGGCTGACACCCGCGCCCAACCAGCACCGCCACCGCCTCAACCGATCCCATTCGCTTGCCATTTCAGCTCGCCACAACCGCACTCCTCCCCTGTTCTGAGCGGTCTTTGCGTGGCAGTTAGCCGCCTACTCGCCGGCCGGAACTCGTCCCAGCCACCGGTCATTCGTTGGCCGAAACACCACCCACAGCCACGACCCAGCACCGCCTTCCCTGTTTTTCCTTGTTCAAGCCCAAATTGGATTGAAAGGGGTCTGCTCTGTTTCTAGCTCTGCAAGACAAATTCAAGGTTTATTCGGCGCCGTTGAGTGCTGTGTGGCACGACTGCTGTCGCCACGATCTCTGGTCTATCATCTCAACCTCTTCAATTCGATTTCGGTTTATAGAGGAACTTCTGGGGGACTTCAACGCCAGAGACACCAACTACAGGCCAACTTCATTGGTGGCATTGGTGTTGTTGCGGTGGTCCGGTTAGTTCGTCGACTGCAACCTGTTGCTAGGAGCACCATTGGAACGTTGGGTGCTCTTCCCCAGGTGCCTGAGTAAGTTGGCCTCATCTATTTCCTAACAAGAGCTGCGGCCAAAACTTTGCGTTGCTATTTCTACTTTTGCTTTTTGGTTGACTTGTTTCCCGGGTAAGGCTATACTTTAGTAATATTGCTATCCTTTAGTAATATAGTAATATTGTTATCCTTTATTATTATTATTATTATTATTATTATTATTATTATTATTATTATTATTAATAGTATTACTATTATTATTATTATTTCCGCTATTTTATTACTATTACTTCTCTTTATTATTTTTAATTTTTTTGTTTGCTGTGTTGGTTTTGTAAAGCACTTTGTCTTCGTATTACTATCTTTGATTTTTTTATTTTTTTTCATTAGTATCTTTTAGTGCTAGCTCCTTCTTTATTGCTCTCGCCTAGTATTGCTTCTGGGTCTTGTTAGAGTTAGAGTATTGGTGCTTGGTTACTGTTGTTTAGTTTTGTCACTTAGTTAGTCCTGCTGTTTTATATTTATTTATATATTTATTTATTGCTTTTCTGGTGGTTGAAGGGTCGTTGTCCAGCTTTTTCGGGTGTCTTTCAGTTTGTAGCTTTTTTAGGGTGTGTGGGGGCCTCGTAGACGCCGGTGTCTGTGGCGGGCCATGTAGCTGTTTCAGCCTGTCCTCCGGGGAGTTCTGGGGTTAGGAGGGGGTTAGGGTTGCGGAAGGTGCGCCTAGCATCCTGGAACATTGGGACCCTCACGGGTAAGTCTATAGAATTAGTTAAGTCTCTGCATAGACGTAAGGTTAGTATAGCGTGTGTCCAGGAGACGAAGTGGGTTGGGGCGAAAGCTAAAGAGATTGATGGGTACAAGCTTTGGTACTCGGGGTCAGCCAAGGCGAAAAATGGAGTTGGCATCCTAGTCATGAAGGATTTGGTGGATCAGGTGGTCGAAGTGAGGCGTAAGAGCGACCGGATTATGGCCATTAAAGTTTTGGTGGGTTCAGTTTTTGTGAACGTGGTGAGCGCGTATGCGCCCCAGGTAGGCCTGCCGGAAGAAACTAAGAAGCTCTTCTGGGAGGACCTAGATGAGGTCACCCAGGAGGTACCTCAGAGCGAGAAACTGTTCATAGGAGGAGACTTTAATGGTCATATCGGCACGGAGGCAGCAGGATACGATGGGGTCCACGGGGGCCTCGGTTTCGGAGAGAGGAATGCGGGAGGGGTCTCTGTGCTGGACTTTGCGGTGGCCTTTGACTTGTTGGTGGTCAACTCCTTCTTCAAGAAGAAGGAGGACCACCTGGTGACCTTTAAGAGCACTTCTTGCAAGACCCAAATTGACTACTTCCTAACGAGAAGGGAAACTCGGAGATCGTGTAAGGACTGCAAAGTGATTCCCAGCGAATTGCTGGGAACTCAACACAGGTTGCTGGTTTTAGATGCAGAGTTCAAGTACCCTAAGAGGTCGAAGAGGACAACCGAAGAACCCAGAATTAAGTGGTGGACCCTCACAAAGGAGAAGGCAGGGTTAATAGCAGAGAGATTAGCTGAGGAGAGAGTTTGGAGGAGGGCGGAAGACGCCGACTCGATGTGGGATGCTGTGGCGGATTGCATCCGAAGGTCGGCCAAGGAAACCTTAGGTCTTTCCAGGGGAGGCGGCAACAAGATGGAGGGCGCCTGGTGGTGGAACGAAGAGGTAAAGAAGAAAGTCAAGGCAAAAAAAGAGGCTTACGCGGAGTTCATGAGCAGCCGTTCGGAGGACGAGAGGGCTCATAAGAAGATTGGATACAAGGAGGCCAAGAAGGTGGCCAGAAGGGCGGTGGCAGTAGCAAAGAGTCAGGCGTTTGATAGACTGTACCATAAATTGGGGACGAAAGAAGGGGAGAAGGAGGTTTTTAAACTGGCTAGGGCAAGGGAGAGAAAGACTAGGGATTTGGGAGTCGTAAGATGTATCAAGGATGAAGAGGGTAAGGTGTTGACTGAAGATGCTGAAATTAAGGAGAGATGGCAGAGGTTCTTTGCTAAACTCCTCAATGGGGAAGGAGGGGGAGACGACTGTAGTAGCGGCGGCGAGTGTAGTGATCAGTGTGCGGGCGACATGATAACAAAGGAGGAGATTAGGGAGACCTTGAAGAAGATGGCGAAGGGAAAGGCCGTGGGCCCAAACCAGATACCAGTGGAAGTTTGGAAGTTTATGGGAGAAGTGGGACTAGAGTGGCTCACGGAACTTTTCAATGTTATTTTCAGGACCGCTAAGATGCCCAGAGAATGGAGGGCCAGCACAGTCATCCCACTGTACAAAAACAAAGGAGATATCCAAGATTGTAATAACTTTAGGGGCATCAAGCTACTCAGCCACACTATGAAGCTGTGGGAAAGGGTGATTGAGAGAAGGCTGCGAGAAGAAGTAGAGATTTCAGAAAACCAATTTGGTTTCATGCCAGGCAGGGCAACCATTGAGGCGATATACCTCCTCAGAGGGCTCATGGGCTTGTTCAGGGATAGAAAGGTGGATCTCCATATGGTATTCATTGACCTGGAGAAGGCATATGATAGAGTGCCAAGGGAGGTATTGTGGAGTTGTTTGGAAAAGAAAAGAGTGTCGCCCGCGTACATTCGTGTTATCAAGGATATGTACAATGGAGGGCGGACGAGGGTTAGGACCCCGGGAGGGGTCTCCAATGACTTTGCTGTTAGTTTGGGCCTGCATCAGGGCTCAGCTTTGAGCCCGTTTCTTTTCACATTAGTTTTGGACGAACTCACTAGAGGAATCCAGGACGAGGTGCCTTGGTGCATGCTATTTGCAGATGACATTGTCCTTATTGATGTGACCAGGCAGGGAGTGAATGACAGGTTGGAGAGTTGGAGGCATACACTTGAGGCTATGGGCTTTCGGTTGAGTAGATCGAAAACGGAATACCTTCACTGTTGTTTTAGCGGAAGGATAGAAGAGGGGGGAGAAATCGTACTGGATGGGAGGGAAATACCGAAGGTCGCCAAATTCAAGTATCTGGGCTCGATCATCCACCAAAATGGAGACATTGACGAGGATATTAACCAGCGGATTAGAGTGGGCTGGCAAAAGTGGAAGGCAGCGTCAGGGGTGCTGTGTGACAAAAGAGTGCCAATGGGTTTGAAAGGCAAAGTCTATCGGATGGTAGTTAGACCGGCTGTTCTCTATGGATCGGAGTGTTGGCCTCTAAAAAAGGCGCAGGTACAAAGGTTGATGGTAGCCGAGATGAGGATGGTCAGGTGGATGTGTGGTTTTACGAGATTGGATAGGATCACAAATGGGGTAATTAGGGGCTTAGCTGGAGTGGCCCCCATAGAGGAGAAGATGAGGGAATCGAGACTCAGATGGTTCGGCCACGTGAAGAGAAGAAGTGTGGCCGCCCCGGTGAGAAGGTGCGAGAGTATCAACCCCCCCGGTGGTAAGAGAGGGAGGGGCAGACCGAAAAAGAGCCTAGAAGAGGTGGTTAGAGAGGATCTCAGAGTTGTTGGTCTCACGGAGGACATGGCTCAGGATAGGAGTTTGTGGCGGGGCAGGATTAAGGTCCCTGATTGTAGGGGACCGACTCCGTAGGTGGCAGTTGCTTAGGCGGTGTGGGGTGGGGTGGGGTGGGTATGTGTTGCTTGTCCTCAGGTCGTGCCTTCCCGGGATGCGAAGGCGCCAAGCGCCCCTGGTTCGTTCAGGTATGTCTCCACTCCCTATCTTTCCGCTTATCCGGATCCTTTTCCCCCTCCCCCTTTATCTTACGTCGATCTATGGTTTTTGCAATCGTTTTCTCTTCAAACCTTTTTTCTCAAAGCTGTTTTGTGGGTCTTATGGAATCAACCTCTCTATGGGTAGAAATACCGGTAGAGGTAAGGTTGCCTACAGCTGGATCTCCCCAGACCCCGCGAAAGCGGGACCCACTTTGGGAGTTTGTTGTTGTTGTTGTTGTTGGGTGTATGAACAATCTGATAATAATTATGAAAATTTTTATTTATTTTTCAGATGTTATGAAAATATTTGTTAGTCGTGTCGAAAATTATAGATGACGGAAATTTTGTTATATATATCTAAGAAATAATTTTTTTTTCTTTGTTAAGAAAATGTTAGTTTTTTATGACTAGTAGATATTTTGGGTTTGATTTTTTATATGGAAGAGATGTTTAAATTATTTATTTATTTTTTTTACGTTGGTTACTAAGTATTTAAATAAGTCATCAAAGCGTTGATGATTGTTGTTGTATATGTAATATATTTATTTTTCGTTCATCGTAATTTGGGGTCAAATTTGTAGATTTTTTTTCAACATAATAAAGGAATGTGTAAATTTTTTTGACGTTGTTTGTCATTCATGACAGTAAGTGCAGATGTATTATACGTGTATTCTGAGCGGATATTTTTTCTGTGTGTGTTAGTAACAAAATATCAGAAGTTCTTCACACAAATTGCAGATGATTGTTTTTCGTATGCTGAGGGCCTATTCTTTTCGTTGGAAAATATGGACTGGTAAATGAGTGAAGTTGGTTGAGACTGGTAGAAATAGGTTAAAGTAGGTTGAAGTGTGTATTTTTTTGTTGAAGTAGGTTGAAGTGAGTATTTTTTTGTTGAAGTGAGTTGAAGTGGGTTGAAGTATGTTGAAATTGATATTTTTTTATTGAAGTGGGTTGAAGTGGGTTGAAATAGGTTGAAGTGAGTTAAAGTTGGTTGAAGTTTTTTGTATGATAGGCAGAATTTTGTTAAAATAGTGAGAAATGGGTTATATTGGGTTGAATTGGATTGAAGTGGATATTTTTTTTGTTGAAATGGGCTGAAAGGAGTTAAAATAGGTTGAAGTGGGTATTTTTTTGTTGAAATGGGTTGAAATAGGTTGAATTTTTATTTTTATATGATGGATAGAAGTTGGTTAAAATAGTGGAAAACGGGTTAATGTTGGTTGAAGTGAGCTGAAGTGGGTTGAAGTAGGTATTTTTTTGTTTAAGTGGATTGAAAGGAGTTGAAGTAGGTTGAAGTAGGTATTTTTTTATTGAAATGGGTTGAAGTAGGTTGAAGTGAGTTGAAATTGGTTGAAATTGGTTGAATTTTTTTTTGGGTATGATGGGTATAAGTTGGTTGAAATAGTGAGAAATGCGCTGAAATTGGTTGAAGTAGGTTGAAGTTAGTTGAAGTTGGTATTTTTTCATTGATGTTTGTGAAATGGGTTGGTGTGAGTTGAAATGGATTGAGGTTGTTAAATTTGGATTTACCAACGAAAAAAACTAGGCCTAAACATATGCCTTTTTTTTCTTGTTTGTATTTGGTTAATATATAAAGAAAAAATATATCCATAATTTACTTTACGAATAACGAAAATTACAAATTTTTATGGTAACAACAGCCACGAAACAATATTTCGTACCTGAGTCAACACAAAAAACAAAAAACTTCAGACAAATTTTTTTTTTTCATTAGTAATTACTATCACAAATAAAAAATTACATTAAAAAAATAAAATACGTAACTTATATCAACTGTCATATTTCATTCAACTCCTTCCAACTCCTTCCCACTCATTCCCCTCCTTTCCCACACTTAAAAATAAATACCACTCCTGCCCACTCTGTAACGGCCTGAACCTAAAAATAACTTATTACATTGCATTATATTCATTACAAATTAATCAAGTTGGGTGCCGAATTTCAATTTAGCATTTGAATTGCCCGTTGAATAAACATTAGCCTAATTATTAAGGGGAAATTTGAAAAACAATAATAATAATAATAATAATAATAATAATAATAATAATAATAATAA
>JACYFF010031956.1:89036015-89052424 GCA_017589665.1 Selenicereus undatus | reverse complement strand
AATAATAATAATAATAATAATAATAATAATAATAATAATAATAATAATAATAATAATAATAATAATATACGAACGAGTAAAGTAACAGCGTAATAATAATAAAAAGGTAAGTAATGTATACAAAAAGAGTGAGTTAATAATTAAAAATAAAAATGTCTTCTCCCAAATGTACATCCAAAATATGTAATGTTCAATTTATTAATTCTAGCCAAAAATAATAATTCAATTTTCCATATATGTATATGTGCAATGTATGGTAATACAATAAAATAAGATAAACATAAATATAAGAAATGTTGGGATAAATATTGGAAAATTCCTGAAAGGTTTATGTGTCAATAAATTAAGGGGTAAAAGAAAACGAGAAAAAGAATTAAGTAAAAAATCTAAACAAACAATCTATTCATAATAAACAAAAAAAAAAGAAACAAAAACTAATAACAAAATCCCCACCCCCCCCCCCCCTTTTCTCTGCCATCAACCACAACAGACCCCCCCCCCCCAATTGCCCTGTTTCGCGCCAGCCACCCCTTGCCCATTTCGCCACCGTTCACCGGCCGGTTGCCACCCACGACGGCCGCCGCTGGTCCCTCGCCACCCGTCCCGCCCTCTTTCTCCATCCCCTTTTCCTCTGCCCGGAAAAAACCCGACCCCTCCCCTGTTTTGCAGCCTAAATTCCCCCCCCCCCTGCACCGGGCACCGGCCTTCAACGCCACGCAGCCACCATCGCCCAGCTTCGCCGGAGGCCGCCGCCACCGCTTCCATCCCAGCCGTCCTCTCCTTCAACTTCTTGTGTGGGTGTTTGAGTGGTTGAGAGGTGAAAACCCTAACCATCCTCAATTCAACTTTTGATGTTTTGAATCTGAATTCTTGTATTGAATGGCGTATTTCAGCTTGGTAAATGCAAATTTATGGTTTTCTTGTATATTGGTTATGAAATTGGATGAGCAAAGTGAAATTGGAGATTATGGGGGATGATGTTTGGTGGTAAAATTAGGTTTGGTAATGTGGAGATTGATTTTAATGTCCATTGGAATGAAATTAAAGTGAAATAAATGATGGGTGGATGAGTTGAGGCTATAGACTTGAGAGGTTAGAGTTCATGGCTTGAATTATGGGTAAGTTGATTATGTGGATTATTAGTGTCTAAATTAGCTAAAGGATGATTAAATGGAGAAATATGTGTATATAAGTATAAGGTTAATGTGTGGGTTATGTGATGATCATGGCTTAGTGATTTGGGTTGAAATTGGAGTAAAACTACAAGTTCGATTATGGTTGATTCGGTGGTTTTAAGTGCATTTTTATGAATCTTTGAATAGAATTAGTGAAAATTTGGTGTTATAATTTTGTAGATTGGATATGTGTGTTTGTCATGAGTGGGTAATTGAGGTTTAAGTGTTGGATGGAATTGAATTTCAATTGGGTTGCTTTAGTAATGTTTAAACAAATCTTATTGCATAAGTTTATGGCAAGATTTATTTTTCCAACTAAGGATGGTGGAAAGGAGAATGGAGACGATATAGTGGTTTAAATGTTTAAAAATAGGGTTAGGGAGATTCTAGGATTTGGTTATTAAAGGAAACGGAAATGAACAATTAGCTTTATGAATCTGGAATTACTAACATAACATGCTTATGTGATTTTATTTCACTAATGCTAATGGTATGATTGGGATACCATGCTTATGAAATTGTTTTGAACCATACCACAATCCAAAGTTTAAAGGCTAGCGATGATCCATTAAAGAGAAAAACGATAATCGTAATAATATCGTTAATGACAACTATTACAAAAATAATCACAACTATAATAATAACAATAATAATAGTAATAATAATGATTAATAATGTGGCTAGTTTTGATGAGTGCGAAGAAATAACATTGTTAACAAGCATACAATGACAATTTGAATGGTACTATAACATGTATTGAAAGATCGTCGGTCGTGCGAAGGAGAGAAACAAAAACAAAAATAAAATGGAACCAAGTTAAGTTAATAACAATTGTTACGCTGATATTAAAAAGAGAAGTCAAGAGAATTTAAATTATTTATTAAGTTAATAAATGTGACAAATTTCTTAATCTTGTACTAATCAAGAAAATTACATATTTGGAGCAGAAGTGATGCCACATCTGTCGCTTCAAGCTGCCAATAAACGATTTTTCAATTAAACGGAGAGAGATTCTCAAAGATCATGTACGTACATTGTCTGTACTCTTCGAAAACTCACATGTTTATCAAGTTATACACAATCAATATGATATTCATATAATGAATCATTTTATGCAATATTTTGTCACATAAGCAAGTGGCCCCATCAATTATCAATCATTAGGGCTTATGCCCTTCAATTTACCTGCGCGGCTGCAACTCAGGCTTTCCGATCGGCCTGGGAGGTGTGCACCTATCTCAAGATCGTTGCAGACATCAATAGGGGTCTACTTCCATATAATAACCGACAAATCAACTTTATTCTTACATTCTCTCTCTCCTGTTTGCAAAATAAAATGTTCTGAAATGCGGCGCCCAACTATTTAAACTGCAAGTCTATTTTACTGCAGAGGGATACATGTGCTGAGTTTAGGCTCATATTTCGAACGTTTTTGCGTGTTTTGTTTTAGGTAAGGGATAAATGAATAGTTTCCCTCATGGCAAGCCGGCAGGTAGCAAGAAGTGAGCGAGAGTTACAACCTCGCTGAACGTTGGTTGGTCAAGTACTCAAAGTGTTGCAAGAAATTTCAAGCAGCCTTGTTCCATTATGGAACGATGGTAATGCCTCCAATCAAAAGATTTACGCTGCAACTCATTAGAAAATAAATGATTAGTTAGGGTAACCAGACATCAGAATTGGGGTGTTACACACCCCCACCCACTCCTTCCCCCCTTTCGCACTCTCACCCATCTCACACCTGCAATTTCCCAATGAAAAGAACAGGGCCTAAATTCAAGTATAAACAAGACAAGCTAAGGCTTAAACAAAATCAACTAGCCATCAACGATAACAGCTTTAAGCACAAACATAAAAATACAAGCAAAATAAAGAAATAATAAACTAGCAAAGAAACTAAAAGCATGAAACTAAAGTGAGAAAGACAATGGGAACTTCAACTTGAATCTTCAAATCAATCGATCTTGTACAAAGTATACATAACCTAACCTAAATTATTCTCCCTCTAATGGCGTTTGAAAGTGACTAACATAAATCCTAATCGAGCCCTCAAGACCCAAGCAAAAGGCCCACCAAAAATAATTACAATTCTTACATAAATAATCCCTAAGGGCCGATTGGCAATTTTGCACAATCATGCAAAGTTTCTGGAAGAGGGGATGCACGGTTGTGCAAAATGCACAACTAGCCATGCAACTCTCGAGTTTTGCTAATGATCAATATGCAGGGTCGTGCAAAAAATGCAATGGCCAGCCGTGCATCTCTTCAACTTTTTAACCGTTTTTAGAAACTTCACACGGTGGTGCAAAATTGCACGGTAGGCCATGTTCGGCCTTTTTTCCTCATATCACTTGATTTTCACCATTCTGAACCCAGTTCTTATCAACTCTAATTTCAATATTATTTCTTACAAAATAAACAAAAATCAAATAAGATTTCTAAGAATTAAAATTTATCACGGACAAAAGTCAGATAAATGATCATATAAATTACAATATTTTGGGACCGAACAAATAACCCTACACCTATCTTTTGCTTGTTCTTAAGAAAAACAAAGAAAAACTAACCTAAGTCCCTAATTCACTTTCGTAATAATCACAATTGTATTTAGCGTATGCAACAAGCCCTTTAGACCCTTTGGTTCCTCCAATTGGATGAGTAAAGTCTCATTAGAGTTCGCAGAAAATATACCTACGAAATCTTGAAAAAGAAAAAGAAAAAAGAGAAGGAAAAATGGAAAATCTTTTTGGGTTTATAACAAAACACAAAAATATATAGAAGGGAGAAAACTGTACAGATTCTAACAAACCAAATCACCCTTGTAACAAAGATGTTAACTTACATATAAACAAAATTTACATGTTAAGACTCTCAACAGCCATGGATGATGTCAAAGTACTAACGTTTCACCCCATAGTGCATCAAAACTTTGAATCAATCCTAGTGCGTTGTATGCAAGTGCATCATCATCCTTGGAGTTGGACTTATAGAATTCGACTCAATCCTACATAACTGACACAAACTACATTATTGACTTATCAACCTAGAGAGCAAGCTTTCTCAGTAGCAATATTGCCTTAAAGGATGGCACCTAATAGTGCATACCTCAAAGGAATACTTATCATTTCCAACTCCAATACTATTTTTAACTTTTTTTTTATTTTGTATGTTTTCTTTTTTTTGAATGCAAAATGAAAGGGAAAATAAAAGTGCACAAAGAGAAGTGGGAAAGTCAATCATGAGAGACTGAGACCCTAGGATAATGATGATGTATAAATAAAGACTGAATTGCACATATATAATGGATTGTCAATGTTAGAATTGGGGCTTAGACTAACATATTTAGGAGAAAGATCTATCAAGGGATCAGCAAAACCACTAAAAACATTTTTTTGGAAATTTTGTTTCTTTTTTTTCCTTTTTCAAAGTTTTGAAGCATGACTTCTCCTCCCCAACACCTAGATCTCATAATGTTATCATCGGGACCCACGGAGCCATCACATCAACAGAACACATATGTACATAAAACAAAGCCATAACAATAAATGTACAAAAAACAGAGACAAAAGAGAAAAAGAAAAGATATTTATACAAAATAAAAATAAACAAGGAGAAAAGAGGGAACAAATTTACCAAGTTAGGTACTAGGTGCCCCTAAACTACTACCTCCTTAAGACGACGCTACGGACGGAAGGTTGGTGGAGCATTAACCACTTATCCTTATCTCAATATCCAAGCCACCAATTCAGAAGCCTTCAAAGTTCACAGGAGCTTATTGAACACTTGAGCATGCACCTCAGATGAATGTAAGTTAAAGCACACAAACATGAATGTTCTCTAGGTATATATGATAACAGTCAATAGAGTGGTCATGCCCTCTAATGTCCATTATGTATGCATTTAATACATGCACATAAGAGGGATAGTGTACAGTAAGGGAGATGAGGTGGGGACTAAGTCAAAGGCCTCAACAAGGATGAGATTCATGAACTTGAGGCTAGGAGAGGCACCAACAACTACATCGTCACCACATGGCACTTCTAAAGGGGTCTCCTCTATATATTGCTCAACTAATACAAGTTCTTCTAACCAAGCAAGTGCATCATCCTCATTATAAGAACTAGCATCATCCCTAAAAGGCTTGCCCACCTTGAGCCCCATGTACTGAGCTAAAGGGATGGAGAAATAGGAAGCTCAAGACACCCTCAGTAGTGTCTCTAGTGCCACTAAATTAGGATGGAGCAACAAGCCATAATATAGTCAATGGAGTGGCAAGTGGTTCCCCAGGTCTAGACTCTAGAGTAAGAAAAGACGCACCATCATCACAGACATTAACATTAAGTTTATGGAAACTAACCTAAGGTCGGTCTCATGTGTTAGGTCATACTCTCACATATAATTAGCAAACTCAATTTTTTGCTCATTTATTTTCTTTATCATGCTGGGAAGCCTTGCAAAAGTATCAGCAAAAATATGACAAGGACAACAATTATTGTCATGGCTAGAACAATAAAAAAATCTCACACACAAGAGGTGTATAATTAGGGATGTAGGAGGAAGGGTGTAAGAATTGGCACAACTAGTCTTGAATACTCAAGTACTGAGCTTTGACATTGAAAAGAGCCAATTGCATGGCAACGGTACCAAAAAATTGATGAGTTAAAAATACTGCAAGTGAACAGTATAGTTATAGCTATTAACCAGCGAGTAAGGGGTCGTTTCCACAGGAAATTGTATTCCCAATTACCAAAGCCAATTCAAATGTTTCAAGTTAGGCAAAACAAAGAGTGATAAGACGTAGAACTAAACTACTCAAACAAACAAAAAGACTTTGATTATAATTAAACCTAAGATAGACCAACTAATCAAGTCAAGTCGTTACCTCCCCAAGTTATGCTAACATTCACAGATGATCAGTTGGTAGGTCTGCACAATCGTGCAAAAATTCTAAGAGAGAGGATACACGGCCATGCAAAAATGCACAACCATGCATTCTAGTCCATCAACTCTTGAGTTTGACTGACTAATCAATATATACGACCAGCTGTGCATCTCTTCAATTTTTTAGCCGCTTTTAGAAACTTTGCACTACTATGCAAAATTCCACGGTAGACCTTTTTTTCCTTAGATCTTCACTTAATTTTCACCGTTTTGAACTTAGTTCTTGCCAACTCTATAATCAATATTGTTTCCTACAAAATAAACAAAAACAAATAAGAATTCTATAAATTAAAATTTATTAGGCGCAAAAGTCAAATAAATGAGGGTATAAATTTCGATATTTTGGGACCGAACAATTTCTTTCACCAATGGGGTTAGCCATAAAGGTCTCACTGAAAAGTTCATCATAAAATGCCTAACCACCCTAGATGAGGCCTTAAAGATAGTAGACAGGAACACACAGTTGGAAGCTATCATGAGAGGAACTAGAACTCTCAAATAGGTATCTAAGATAGATGAGGAAAGGCATATCATACAGAACAAAAAAGAAAAGAAAGAAAGGACTTTTAAAATAGAATTTCTCTTTAATACTTGAGCAATGAAATCTTGATGGAGATAACGGATTAGCTACAATTGGATGATCCTAAGGCTCTTAAGCTGATGCCTAAGAACAAGGGCAAGTGATGTGCCTTTCACAAGGATTATAGGCATGGCACATAGTATAATAAGATCTAGATAAAGTACTTGTAACGCCCTGACCCCTCCTAGATCGCAGACAGTTATCATGAATGGCTTCGAGGATCATTAATTGACCCCACAAATCACCATAAGCCTTTTTTGCGTGCTTCATCCTCGCTCATATGCTGCTTGAGAAACTTCTCAAGATGTCACCCATCATAAGATTTCCCCATAGCTAGCGTACTTAACTATGGAGTTCTTATGAGTGGACTCCATGAAAAGAAAGGTGCACCATTTAGTAATATAAGTAGTCACTTCACATCTATTAAGCCACACTTCGGGTATTATAATCACCCTCACTTGAAGCACATAACGTCCTTGTTGTGCCTTGCTAACCGACCAACTTACACATTCTCTTAATCAACGGTCCATCCTAGTATCTCTGCCTCGCTAGATGACTGCCCAGGGCTCTCCCATCCACTAACGTAGCTCACGGTTGCAGGTCGGCTCTGATACCATTTGTAATGTCCCGACCCCTCCCGGGTCGCGGACAATTATCATGAACGGCTTCAAGGATCATTAAATGACCGTAGAAATCACCACAAGCATTTCTGGTGTGCTTCGTCCTCGCTTACACGCTGTCGGAGAAACTTCCCAGAATGTCATCCATCATAAAATTTCCCCATAGCAAGCGTGCTTAACTGTGGAGTTCTTATGAGTGAGCTCCCCAAAAAGAAATGTGCACATTTTGGTGATATAAGTAGTTACTTCAAATCCTTTTAAGCCACACTTCGGGTATTACAATGTCACCCATCCTAGTAACTGGCCACAACAAAGAGAGGGGTTAGGGCATTACAGAACTCTACAGACTGGCCAACAAGGGGAAGCTAAATAAGTACCTTAAGAATAAGCCTCAGAAAAGAAGAAGACATCTAAATGAAAGGAGTTTTGAAGAAGATCACTTTCGACTTACTCCCCTTGGTGCAACACCCAAGTCATCTCAACGGGACCACCCTTGGTTATCCTATCCAATAAGGCCTTAAAAAGTCACTTGAGAACTCTAAGTTAGGCAACCCCAAGAGTAAACTAGGTAACTGTGAACTTCCCCTTTAAGAGGTCTATGACTGTTCCAGAACTATATCCTAGCCCCATGATGACCCAATGGTCATCAAATTGATATTAGCCAACTATAAAATTAGTAGGGTACTAGTAGATACTGGGAGCTCTATAAATGTAGTGTTCTATAATTGTTTTGTCAAGCTTGGTCTATAGGAGAAACGTATATTGCCAACATTTTTTTCTTATCATGGATTTAACTGGCATATCAGACACCCATAGGGAATGATAAGACCATCTACCAAAGTAGGGACCCGAAAGGGAAAGATCTACCAAGTAAAGGGGAGTTACATTACCATGGATGTACCTTCTGCCTATGACATAATTATTGTGAGACCACTCCTAAACTGTATAAGAGCAACACTTTCTACCTACAAGTTGAAAATACAATACTTAACAAGTAATGGCTCTGTAGAAAGGATTGTGGTAGATAAGAAGAGTGTAAGGGAGGGTTATATAGCCATCTTGAGACCACAATCCCACATTCAGAATATGAAGTGGAAAACGCACAAAGACCAATAAGAAACAAACCCATAAGTAAATAGAGGTCAATGTGGTCCTAGTCTCTAAGCTTGACAACTAGAAGTAAGCCAAAGCTTAAGGGACAACGATAGGAAGTACCCCCAGCCTAACATCAGTTCATAACAGTGCAAATTGGTACACACATAGAACTAGCCTTCTAAAAAGCATTGACAGATGTACTTACTTACGCAGCACAAGAGATGTCAAGAATAGACCCTGAAGTTATGGCTCACAAGTTGACCATAAATCTTTAGGCAAAGCTTGTGAAACAAAAAAGAGACATTTCGCACCTGATAGAAACCATGCAATGTTAGAAGAAGTGAAGAAACTGCTGGATATAGGATTCATCAAGGATGTTACTATCCTGACTGGTAGGCAAATGTAGTGATGGTGAAGGAGCCCAATAGCAAGTGGAGAGTGTTTATGGATTACTTAGACCTAAACTAGGCATGTCATAAAGATTGTTGCCACCTTTCAAAATTGATCAATTGGTGGATTCAACCAGTGGTCATTGCTACCTCGCATTTATGGATGTATACTCTAGTTTTCACTAAATACCTATATGTTATAGTTAAAATGATAAACGCACAGTGTATCTGTATCTAGCAACCAGCGAGTACGAGTCGAATCTATAGGTAACTTGCTTTTAATTACCAAAACTAATTAAACTACTCAATCTAGGCAAACCAAATTTAGATATATCAATGATTAACTATGAAGATAAAAATAGCTAAGAATACGATTCGAAAATCAGAAAACTAAAATAGTCAAGTTGAAATTAACATCACAATTATTCTAGTGAATCAATTACTAACCCCATCAAAGTCACCCAAGCATGCAACATGAATGAATAGATCGTCAATTTAACCATCCCCTCCCTCTTTCAAGGGTCGAAGACTAATCCTAACTGTACTACACTAAGTCATGCTAGGTAAAGATTTCATCTTTCAACGCTACCCTAAACTCGAATAAAAATAGATGAATGCCTTTTTAAGTAATTCATCAAGCATGTTGAGCAAAATAGAATTCAAAAACACAGCATGGAGCAAGTGAGATTTTGGGCTAATACATGATTCAACTAGCCATAACTAGCGTTAATCCCAACCAAGTTGGGAAATTTAGCCACTAAACATGGTAGAAACACAATAAAATCATCAGCAAACATCATCATAGCTATTAAAGAATCAAAGTAATCAACTATAAAGAGAGAGAGAGAGAGATTCAAGAAAAGAACTTAGGAACTGAAAATTTGAATGAAATACAAATCTTGAATATAACAATAATAACCTCCAAATCGCCAAAGTATTCATATGCTAAAGCCTAAAACCTAATTAAGAAGTTGAAAGAAAAGTGTATGGAAAAGTGTGTCCTCCTAAACCCATAAATTGTCC
Source organism: Selenicereus undatus (assembly GCA_017589665.1). Taxonomy (NCBI): domain Eukaryota; kingdom Viridiplantae; phylum Streptophyta; class Magnoliopsida; order Caryophyllales; family Cactaceae; genus Selenicereus; species Selenicereus undatus. The sequence goes on along the minus strand of JACYFF010031956.1, from coordinate 89,042,604 downwards.
CTTTTAAACAAATTAAAACATGCTTTCGCTAATGTAACATGGGTGTGCCAAACAGCACAGTGCCTCATGTTGACAAAACATTCCAAACTCTACACTATGTGACATGGGAGAGCCAAACAACGCAACACCCCATGTCACTCTCTAGAATTGATCCTAAAATTCTACAGCTAACTTATGTGGTCGTGCTATTTCACAAAACACCCAATGTCGTTCCTTTCATCTTTTGCTTGTCAGCATGGGCGTGCAGTTTGACACGGTGGCCTGTGTTGCCCATGTTTCCTTTACTTTCCACTTAATTTTCGTCCTGTTCTCCTTCTCTAGCTGTGATTACTCAATATAGACCTTAAACCTTGTAAGTAAAGCCAAATTAACTACAAAGCAAAAGTTTGGAACTAATTAAGCAATTTCGAAGGCAAACATGCCAAATTCTTTAAATTAGAAGTGAGAAGTGGGGATACAAGGGGGATTTGGGCATGGGAAAATGCAAAAAATATAGGCTCAACACTATGTAGGAACAAAATCAAGCGCATAAAGTGTTCATTATACACCAAAGGTTATACTGTTATAAGGTCATGCCATTTGGGTTGTAGAAGACCAGTGCTACATATTAGAGGCTTGTGTAGCACCCTGAACCTTCACCTACTGATCTATGTCTTACTTGTAAATATGATTCACTCTTGTCTTTAAATATTTTGTTTTAAGCCTAACTTGTAGTGAAATGGCCCGAATATTAATAAGATTAGTACTAGTAACCTGAGGTATAACTAGCATTGCCAAAAGAAAAGGAAAAGAAAAAGTTCTAGACTTATCAAGATAGGATTATGTCTCACAGTCATTGGTAGTCTTTGTTTGACTAATTTATGATAAGAATGATGTCATGTCATAATCTGGCTACGCCACTAAGAAACACTTAGTCAAGATTATCATTATTAGTTAATTTCTATGTGGTTTATGATTTATAATTAAACTAGAAACAACCCCTCCCTTTTGCATTGCTTTTCACATAGCGGCCCCCCCCCCCCCCCGAAAAAAAGGGGACTTAGGCTTCGGTTGAGCCATAGAAGAAAGAAAGATGAGAAGAAGGAAAAAGCTAGTGAAATTTTGACTGGTTAAGGTGAGTAAATTCTTCTCTCTCTTCCTAAAAATTAATTACCTTCACTAATAAAATCAACTTAAGAATATAATGCCTTCTATTAAATTGAAGAATTAGGAACACCTAAATTTAACAAGTAGAAACTCACTCGTAGTAAATTTCGTTTGTGATTATTTGATTATTGGTTGGACAATATGAGCTATGGAAGTATGATTATGTGGTATATATGTTATGATGATCTTGTATGACTTAGTTTCGTATGGACATAGCTTGACAATGATTAAGAAAAAAACAAGATGAAAAATTGTTATTAATTTTAGATTTATCTTGCTTTTCGTGTACTACTTGAATTTTTGAGAATTATTGGCTTGACAAAAATTCTAAAAAATTTTACTGTAAGTTTGTCATAGTTTTTTGACAATTTTTCATGAATTTTTATGAATTTTGAAAGAATATTTAATAAGTTATGAATTTTACAATAAGTTAGGCTGCTAAAAAATGTTTTAAGTAGCGTTCTGGAAACCTTTAAAAAGTGTGAAAATAGATTGAGACTCATTGAATTCATGGAAACACCAATTATATGATTTTTATGTTCTTGTGCGGGAGTAATTATGTGATACATGTATTTGGACCATGCAAATGATGGCCATGTTGAAATACAAATTTTTTAGCTAAATAATTTTCAATTGAAATGTTGAAGAAAAATATTTAAATATTATGAAAAACTACTTTGTTATGTTAGCAATAAGTTTTTATGTTCTGTATTGTATGGAATGAGTCTTAAATTTGCACTCAGGTTGCTTTTGTTAATGTGACCCCGGAGTGATGACCATAGTACTTATATGTGGTAGAGTTAGTGAAGCTTCGTGCTTACTAACATTTGTATGCCTAGTGGAGCTTCGAGCTTGTTAGGGATTTATGTTTCTAGGCATTCACCTTCCTTGAGGGTATTTGGTGGGCCTAGTGGAGCGTTATGCTTACTGGGGAATCAATAGTCAATATGATTATAGTGTAGGCTCAATCCCACTACAAAAACGATTTATGTTTCTATTTTGGAAACTCTTGTAAAGAAAATAGGATATGATTTTCGAATAAGTTATAAATTGTCCTTTTGAATTAAGATGTGATTACGTTTGTTTGAATAAGTAAACATTTGTTCCCAACTTACAAAGAAAACTAATTTGACTTTAGGTAAGCAATTTGAGCTTTATTCTCTTCATGTGCTTTTGCTCATACGCTTGTGACTTTGAGGATTTTCATATGTGTGGTTATGTTAAACTACTAACGTTCAAAGTGAAAGATGAAAGAAGTAGCTGGCAAAATTTACTTGTTGGCTCAAGGAGTTTATGAGTTTACCCCTTTTTTAGGTAATGGAAGCAAGTTAAGGAGCAGCAAAGAAGGTAGTGCTCAAACAATTTTGGGAGCTGAACTTGGAAACTAACTTTGCTCACTTTTGTTCTTTGTGGTCATATCGATGGTTGTCTTATAAAATGGAAGTGGACATATGTTTCGTGAAGCATATAATGATCTTTTGGATATTTATATGAATATAAATAAAGTTTATGTTTAGAATTACCAGCCTAAGCCCAAGGGATGATCCTCATATGTACTTATCAGCATAAGAAGTGGCTATGAGTCCGATTATAGTAAAGGAGGAAGACCGGAAACAAATTCTTATCTAATTTATCAATCATGTCCTAACATGATCAACTCAATTATCCAAATATAGAGAAGTTATCCCTAGCCATAATCATAACAGTAAGAAAAATTGGTAATCTGCTTGGAACCACATCCAACTAAACTTTAACATATCAGCCACTATAGAAGATGATTCAAAAGTATGACAGTTTAAGAAGAATGTTACTTCAGGCACTGAAGCTGTGAAGGTTTGACAGAGAATACAGACCTAGAAGACCAATCAAGGCTCAGGCCCTATTAGACTTCCTAGCTAAGTGTAGGTTCAAGGATAAGGCCTTAGAGCCAAAACCAAACTAGTGAACAGTCTATGTAGCTGGAAACTTCATGTAGAATGGGTCAGGGGCTGGACTAATCCTAATCTCTCTAAAAAGGGGGAAAATTGAGCATGTCATGAGCTTTGCATTTCTAGCTACAAACTATGAGTAGAGTATGGAGCCCTACAAGTAGCCTCGATATATGCAAAAGCCTAGATGATAAACAATGTAAAGGTTTTTAGTGATTTACAATTGGTGGTTAGTTAGATCATATGAAATTTTGAAGATAAAGGAAACCAAATGGTCAAATATCAAGCCAAATTCAAAGAATCCATCAAATACTTTCTACAGTCTGAGATAACTTACATAGCAAGATTAGACAACCACTAAGCAGATGCATTAAATAAGCTGGCAAGTTCAATACAAATTGATTCTGTAAGGTCAATCTTTTAGAACAAAATAATTTTGAGAAATAATTTTGAGAAATAATGAAATAATTTCCAAAAAATATCAAATTAAATAACAGTAAATTAGGAGTCTATCAATATAAGCCCTTAAATGACATAAAATATATAAAAATACAAAATAAACTATTTACCTAATTTCTAACAAACTGGTAAATAATAGCAAAAGTAGAACGGAAAATTAAACCACACTAAAAATCACAATATAATGAATCCAAAATTACTAAGATATACCTAAAAGACTACTCTTTAGGGCGGTAGGTAAATGAAATTTGATACTAAAGTCTATGAATTTAAGAATTAAAATTGACGAACTAAATAAATAAACTAAAAAACAAACAACTAATTATCAAAGATACCAAACTTAAGAAAACACTTAGCATAATCTATATCCACCATGCAAATTAATATTTAGCATCAACACACAAATTTACTTATTGATGAGCTAAACTATAGAAGAAACCTACCAATAGATTTTCCCCGTTTTTCTTTAGATTATAATTCATTTAGGTCCAACCTTAATGTAAACCCTACTAGTTTTGATAACCCTAGCACCAGCACAAGAATTTAACCGAACTAGAGTATTAAGCATTAGAAAAACATCATCTAACACCTTGTAACCCATTTACTAACAAATTAATTTAACAAATATATATAATAATTTCCTAATAAAAGAGATAGGTTTGAACCATCTATGATCAGTTATGGTGATACTTGTGCCTAACATATTGAAGCTTATACATACTAAAGCCTTTCGTGGTATCATATGAATTTATGATTAACTAATTAGCATGTATCCTAATTAATCTTACATAAATATCATGAACAATAAACACAAACCATTATAGAATCATGAAATAAAAATCAATTAGAAAATAAAGAACAAAATGTATTTTAAAATAATTAATTTAGCATGGTTTCAAAAGATTATGCTAAGTATAAAAAAGGTACTGACGCATATTAAAATTCAAAAGTCATAAGAATTCTAAACAATTCATATTTAATAACAATCTAAACTTAAAAAAATAAAGATACTTTGATCAATACGATAGAAGTGATGATGACGACGTTGGGTGGATGACGTTGGTCCTGATTGGGATGAATGGCTGATGCTGAGAAGATGATGATCGTGGTGAGTGTGGCACTGATGATCTTGATGATTGGTGATGATGGGCGACCATAGGTGTGTGGTGTGAAGTAGTGTGAAGGAAGTTCAGGAGATGGTAAATTTATTATAGGAATAATTCAATTAGGGTTTGGGATAGTTTCTCCCTTTTTCCAAGTTTTCCAACTCTTCTTAAAATTAGGGTAGTACTCTTATAATCCTAGTTTTCAAATAACTCGTTATGAAAATAAATGTTTTTCATAAATCATTATTTTAGAGCCGATTTGATAAATTCACTTGGGAAGCTGATGTGTCTCTCAAGGGTTAAGATTAACTCAATTCCAGAGTGAAAGCTAAAACCAAGAAAGATTACAGTCAAGGAAAAAGGATAGAAACCAAACTAATCCTTGGATACATATTTCACCATCAAAGATTAATCAAGTGAAAACTAAACTCTTACTTGGATACAGATATCACCCCCAAGCTTGAGTTTAGGGTCCTTAAGCTTAATTAGAATACAGATATCACCACCTAATCAAGACTTAAGACTCACTTGATCACCATTCTACTCGGCCTAAGTAGAGATAAGCAAGTAAAGTATTTAAATTTTCACAAGGAGTAAAAGCTCAATGCACTTTTTTTTTCATTCAACATCAACTTGGGTACAAAAGGGACGCCTAGGCTCTACTTATAAGGCACATCCAAGTCTTTTCCTCCTTCACTAAGTAATCTTTAGGAGATTACTTAATGGTTAGGAAAGCTATTAAGCACACTTACTAAGCTAGATTACATCACATGTACTTGTACTAAGCTCAACGTGTACAAACGAGTCCAATAATTAACAAACAATTAACTAAACTCATTTCCTAATGTTGCTAGGTAGCTTGGTCATCTTTTCCTTGTTAGGAAGGTCTTCATCTACGGCTGCCATCTCAAAAAAAAAAAAAAAAAAACAAGGCTCAGAATATGCACGCCACCTCAAGCCAATGGTGTTCGAATGTATGCTTGCAAAATGGCACTTCCTCCCTGACCCACATGGCATTCTCTCCTTGAGTGAGTCATAGGATGACTAAGCATTACTAGACAGCCAAGTAAGCAAAAAGGTTGGTAAAGAAAACCCACCTAAGAGGATAAACCCTTTAGGCTAAGAAATCGACTATGAAAGGTGCATGTGGCTCAATTTTTGCTCCTATTGGGTCACTTCATTTTGATGAGTAATCTTAGATTTCCTTCTATTGGGGGAAACCTCAATATGTCAGCAATCCCCCCCATTTGAGAAATCTGGATTTGCACATCACTAGGAGGCTCAATTAGCCTAATTAATCCAACTATGCATTCTTGGGCGCCAAACGGACCGCTTGACTTGTTGGGCTGGGCTGGACGACTTAGCCTGTTTTTCTTGGACCTTACTTGACATGCTTGACTGCTTGACATCTTAGACTAACTAGCAGAAAAAGAATTACACAATTTGGATGTCATTTAATCTAGAAAATAACCAAAACAAAATCGGGTACATTCTGGCTCAACCGGGTAGTTTGGATAGTCCAGATTTGACAACTAATTTGACGGGCAAACGCGTCCAATTGACTTGGGACTTGCTTTATTGGAAAGCTGACTTCCTAAGCTTTAAACTCATGGCAAAATATTAAACTTAAATCTTATGGAAGTCGAAGTAATAAAGGATACAAAACCGGGCTTGTATTCTGATTTGAACCCAGGACCTGCGATTTGTGTTCCTTAGCAAATAAAAGCCTTTTCTTGGACTTTGGCCACTGAATGTGATTTATCTAACCTTATTTAAATGCCTTAAACATTCTTCCTTGAGGGATCTCCATCAGCAGTCCTTCAATTGAAAAAACCTACAATTTTGACGTTTTTCCTTCTCCACTTCATTTAATCAATCGTCAACCTAAAGCTAGACAAAATAAAGTAAATTAGACTATATATATATATATATATATATAGTCTAATTTAC
>JACYFF010031956.1:89025933-89035615 GCA_017589665.1 Selenicereus undatus | reverse complement strand
ATATGCTAATAGTTATTAAAAATATACATGAATTATGGCATAACGAGGTTCAAGTTGTTACAAAAATTAGTTAAAGTTGTAAAAAGATGCAAGAATTTGTTAGAGTGATAAGAAATTGCAAGGAATTATAAGGAACTGTAAAAAAAATTGTAAGCGATAAGCGTGTCACTATTTATTACAAAAACGAACAATGACCCAGTGATTATTTTTTTTCCGTTTTTATCAGCTTTTACGACGTTCTTTTTATTAATAATTTTTATGGGGTTAGAAAAATTACTAATTCATAATAAGTCTACTTTTATCCCTTGAGGATTTTATTTTATTTGTAGCATTTTTTGCATAGAGGTAGGACTCTAAAAGGTTTCAGCTTCTACGATGGTTCTATTAGTTTTTAGGTATATAGTGTTACCCAATTTTTAAATTATTTTCCAGAATCATCAAAGGACAACATCCTCTTCTTCATATCCATCCCAACTATCTTTATATTAATGCGAAGGAAATTCTTAGCTAAGTAATCCTTTAAGTTCATATAATATCTAGTCAACAATTAAATCCTACTGAGCCATTACACAAATTGGTTTTAATTCTTCTTACTATCTGACAATTAAATTTATTATACCTCATATCACAAAGTAAATTATGGAGATTGATATCTTTATTATAATGGTGTAATTTAAACTTGTATACTTCCAAGATGAATATATCTATATATTTTTAATCTTTTTTTATGCTTAAAGATATTACATATCCCAATTGACGAGACGAAATCTCCTACATTATACTCACTAATCCTTAATATCTACATCTTCTTTCATAAGTTTGCATACATATATATATTCACTCTTGATGTGGAGTATGAATTTTTTTATATAAATCATATCTTTTGAAATAATAGGAAGACTTTTCCATATTTTTATTGTCTAATTTAGAACTTAACATGCTAAAATACGAAATGCACAAGGGAGAGGTATTTTCTAATATTTATTGCCCTCAAATTTTGGACATGATCCTTTTCGCGATAAGATACAATTATAAGGTGTAAGAAAATGTAAGGAGTTGCAAGAAGCTATAAAGAGTTATAAGAACTATAAAGAATTAGATGTAATAAAATGTAAGAAATTGTAAGAAAATAAAAGGAGTTGTAAAGAGCTGTAAAAAGTTATGAAGATAGATGTTAGAAGTTAATTCTTGAATTATTAAAAAGTTGTGTAGCATAATTTTTAGATATGTATGCATGATTATTAGTCTTTAATATATAAATTGTGACAAAATTATTTCATAAAGGTAAATTACGTGTATCAATGATATTTATGAAATAAATTTTATAACATCACTAAGCAAATTATATTTTAACATTACAAAAAAAAAATTGTTTTTCTACAATTATCATTTTCGATGATAAAAAATAATATTGAAATAATGTAATTAATAAAAATAAACTTCTAAACAAGTTAATTAAGTAATAATAAGACAAATTCAAACTGACAAATATGTAGAACCAAACATGTTCGACACTTGAGGAGATTTTGGTATTAACATTAGTTTCACCTCTTTATAAAAAAAATTAAAAAATAATAATTTTTCTCAACAAAATTGAATCAAACCCTAAAAATGAAATCCTATTTAAGTTAAACATTTCGGATTTAAATTTAACATAATGTTCAATTGTACAATGATCGTAACCAAATTGTCATGAATAAACTTATGGATGAAATAGCTAAAATACTTTTGTCATCTGTATTTAACTATTTTCATATATTATTCACGTTGAAACTCAAACATAAATTCGATTTTTGTACTATAATTTCAAGACAATTTTTTCTATAAAGGCATATATGTTTGATGTTGAAACTCAAATATTAATTAACATCGTTAAATTCTGTTTTTATGTTTATACTAATATTATATATTCATAAAAAAATGTAAGATTTTTTAGATTGGTAGTACATAAAAAAATATATACATGTTGCTATAAATATAAGAAAAAAATAGATGACAAGTTGAATGTTATAAAAAAAAACTATATAAAGAGATGTAAGAAGATGTAATGAAATGTAAAAATTTAGTTATAAATGTAAAGAACTATAAGAAACTGTAAGAAAATATATAAAATTATAAACTGTAAGTTAAATAATTTCAATCACAAAAAACAACAAGGCCTTTATGGTTTATCTTTCAAATTCTTGGTAGATTACGTAACTAGTATTTTGCAATTACATGGGCCCCCGAAAGTAAATTGTGTGGCAGATTTCAATACAATGGGTTAAGATCATGTTCTTTTCGTAGGTCTTTTTAAATTTATCAATTTTAACACACTTCAATAAACTTTAACCCACTTAAAAAAAAATACTGACCTCAACTCACTTCAACCTATTTCAACCAACCTCAACCCATCCCTTCATAAATTTAATAATTTGTGACCCAAATCGTTGAAAGTAATTGACAAGTTACACACGCCTTCAACTTTCAGAAAATAGTTACAAAATTATGAAATTACCATTCAGCGGAAAAATACACTAAAAATTACAATAACTTAAATCCTGTTCTTTTCAGTGGGAAATGAGGTGTGTGAGATGGGTGAATGTGGGAAAGGGAGGGAAGGAGTGGGTGACTATGCTATTTTTTTTTTAAGTGTGGAAAGGAGTAGATGAGTGTAGGTGAAAGTTGAAAGTAGTTGAATGAAGTTCAAGTATTAGTTATTAATATTTTTTTGTTTCATAATGTAATAATTTTACTGTGATAGTAATTAATGATGATGAAATTTTTTAAATTTTGTTTATTCTTTTTTGTTCTTTTTTATTTTGTTTATTTTTAAATTTTAAATTTTAAATTTTTGTATTTTTTTCATTTTTTTATATTTAATTTTTTAATTTTTTAAATTTTAATTTTAAATTTTAAATTTTAAATTTTTGTATTCTTTATTTTAAATTTTAAATTTTAAATTTTAAATTTTAACTTTTAACTTTTAACTTTTAAATTTTAAATTTTAAATTTTAACTTTTAACTTTTATTTTTTAACTTTTAAAATTTAAATTTTAAATTTTAAATTTTAAATTTTAAATTTTAAATTTTTTGAATTTGAATTTGAATTTTAATTTTTATTAAATTTTTTAAATTTTTTTTAGTTTTAATTTTTTTTTGTATTTATTTTTTCATTTTTTATTTTTTTAGAATTTTCCATTGGTTGTTTTTCTAGAATAAAAAAATAATAAATACAACAAAATAAAAAAATTCAAATAAAAATTTAAAAATTTAAAAATAAAAATAAATACAAAAAATTAAAAAATTAAAAAATTAAAAATTAAAAAATAAAAATACAAATAAATACAAAAAAATAAAAAATAAATACAAAAAAATAAAAATAAAAAAGTAAAAAAGTAAAAAATTAAAAATAAAAAATAAAAAAGATAAATAAAAAAATTAAAATTAAAAATAAAAATAAATTCAAAAAAATTAAAAATTAAAAAATAATACAAAAAAATAATAAAATAAAAATCAATACAAAAAAATTAAAAATTAAAAATTAAAAATTACAAAAATTACAAAATTACAAAAATAAAAAATAAAAAATAATGAAAAACAAAAAAAATAATGAAAAATAAAAAAAATAAAACTGTTCCATAATATCCGAAAAATTAAAACTGCTCATAATTGCTATCAGATTATTCGCACACACAATTATGTAAATTATAAAAATTTTCAAAATATGAGAAATTGTTGTTTTATTTAAGTGTGAGAAGGAGTAAGTGAGTGTGAGAATAAGTAGTTTTTTTTTTTTAAGTGTAGGAAGAGGGGGAAAGGAGTGTGTGAGTGTGAGTTGGGTTAATTTCCCAACGAAAAGAACAGGGCCTTAATAAATTATCACACATTCTCATTTTAACCCACTTTTATCCACTAAAAAAAATATATATACTAACTTCAACCTATATCAACCTATTTCAACCAACTCTAACCAACTTCAACCCAGCTAGAAAAAAATACCAACTTCAACCTAACTCAACCAATCTCAACCCTTTTCAAACTTTTACCTACGTCATTTATCCACGAAAAGAACATGCCCTAATAATTGAGGTTTGGCACACTATCCATAGATTGGGAACAAAGCATTTTGCACCGACTTTCAGATTTTATGGCAAATTATACCTTGTATTTTCAATCGATGTACATGACGCCCCAATTGGCCTTTTTCATTTTCCCACCTCTTTAACTGCTCTTTTGGCTACTTTGTTGGCGATTTGGTGCACTTGAGAGACGAGATGGTCGGATTTCTAGCCATCCTAAGCATTACTTAGTATTTTCCTTCTTTCGTACTAGTATCACTAGAATTTTATTAGTATTTCTCTCTAATTGTGAGAGTTAAGCTTCTCTCCGGTTGTGCCAGTTTTATTTTATGGATGTTATGATTTGTCTTTGTTCAAGTTCACTTGTGTTAGAAGGGATGAAGTTCTACCCTATTGTAAAATGACACTTCCATCGATTCAAAAGTATACATTACAAGAAAAAGGCTTGATTTTGACTGAAAAATGGGTAAATTTTAACGAAAAATCAACTTACTGATAGAAATTTTAAACTCACTGGCCAAAATGGACATGTTGACCGACCCATCAGAAATTCTGAAGGAAAAACTTTAAACGACTAACATTCCTTCAAAATTCCCACAGATGAATTAGACTGACGGATCAACAATCTGTCAATATTATACAGACGAAAATCTTGTAGGACTGGCAGTGTGTCAAAACACTTTACGACTGGAATTTTGACATTAAAGCTTGCCCGTCAGACATTGGAAGATTTCTGGTTTGTGTTGGTGCTATATTTTTTGACAGAGATTACTAACAGATGTCGTCACAAATTGCGATTGAATCAATTTTCCATCACAACTTGTGACAAATTCCATCAGTAATCCCGGTCAAAAAATTATCTTATATTTTGAAATTTATGGCACTTCTAAATTATGCAATGTTAAGTGCAAAGGGAACAAAATAATATAATAAAATTAGTGACATAATTTATCAAAGTTGAAATTCATAAAAAAAATTGATATACATATGAAACTTTAAATTTACTATAGCAATCAAAGTCCAAATTTAACAAAAATTACATAAATAAAATCAAAAAAAGTGATAACGCAATGTTTTAAAGAATAAATGTGCGAGTGATTTCTTTACGAAGCAATTCATACCTCCCTCTTTGACATATTTTTTTACTCAATTATTTTTCACTTTGACAAATTAAAGTCCCACCACAAACCAAAAAATAAAAAACAATAAGGCCAAGATAACTACAAAATTTTTCTAAAAATTACATCAAAAATTACAAAGCAACAAAATTTACAAAGCAACCTATATCTGCTTTGTTGACATCTCCCAAGTTGAATTGAACAACCTAAAATAGAAATGACAAAATTAACATCAGAATGTTTCCGATGTCCAAAATATTGTCTTCAACTCTGAATTAAACTTAAAATCCAAAAAACAAAGATTTCGATTCCTAAAATTCTGAATTACAAATTCTCATAGTAGTTCATTGCCTAAAACAGAAAACTTCCAGCATCCAAGTGTGATAAAGATCAAGTCCACCAATCGATGATTCTAGAAGATTCTTTGTTTTTAAATCCTAATTTTCAAGCCAATAATTCTTGTCAATTTCAATTGCCACATCTGATTTGAGATTCCACTAAGAATTATTTAGCAATTACTGTAGAAATTACCACAATATAACTAAATCTTCGCACAAGCAAGTAGACCCCAAATATTTGGGTATTCAAAGATTTCACAGCTCATATGAAATTTAAATGGAAATGCGAAAAAGCGAAAGTCCAACAAATTATGGATTTCGCACCCAAAATCAACAAATGGAACCACAAATACAGAAATTGAATACGAAATCGAAAATTACAGCCCAAATAACAATTATTTTGTATAAAATTTTAGATTTGAGAACGAACCACCAAAATTTAACATCTACACTTTCAGATCTGACCTCTCATTAAAGCCTTCCATAGAATGCTAATTTTCCTATACATCCACTGTTCACCGCTAATCTTCATGTAGAAGAAGAACGACGTTAATGATCATGGAGGAGAGGAAATCGAAGGTCCAACCTTCTTTGGGTACTCTACAGAGAGAAGAAATGTATCTGCATACGTGTCGGAATTTGAGTGAGGAGGGACAGATAGAAGAGATGGGGATAGAGATGGGGATATAGATAGCGATGGAATGACAAGGAGAAGTGAACGCTTGGGATGGAGATGCCAGGCGACGTGAAGTGTATGGAGGAGGTTACAAAGAAGAAACAAATAGTTGGGGGCCAAAGCCAAATGGTACAAGTAAAAGGTTTAAAAAATAATTTTTTTTCAAATAGTTTTCTGATTGTACGGACTCCATTAACACAATGATCCTCAATATTTAGTACGAATCTGTGAGATTTTCGACGGGAAATGTCCAATCCGTCCAAATTGATTACACTGTTCACAAATCTTGATGGAACGTCCCGTCAAAACTGAGCCCCCACCTGTCAATTAATCCATCGAGATCCGTGAATGAGAGACCCATCAGCGTTATTCATTTTTCGTTAATTTTTCCGTTAAAATTACTGGCCACCTACCTTTCCTTCAAAATTTCAATGCTTTTCTGTACATATATTGTCATGTATTAAATTTTTAAAAAATAATACGATTAAATAGTATAATGGTGTTACAGCTCACGCCTTATGTAAAATAATTTTTTTATATATAATTTTTTATAATTAAAAAATTATACATATGATATGATTTTACAAATAGAGTTGATTTGATTAGGGTATCATTTCGTATCAGTTGACATACATAATTAAGTCTAGGACTTTATAATTCATATCTAAGTCTAACTATTAAAAATTTAATAATTTTGAATCATTTAATATGTTATTTATGATTGAAATAGAACAGTTAAAAGCTGTCTTATTACAAATATATGCAGCTCCAAAAAAATTAACTTGACTTGAATCAAAATTGGTGATGAACTATAAGTCAACAGACAAATCACTTCATCCACTGCCTCTTACGCAAGTATAAGGTTGAAAATATTTGGTTCGAAGAAACGGAGAACTAGAAGCTACAGCATGATTTCCCTCTTCACCCGAATAAATTCTCGAGTTCTTTTACTTCTTTTCGTTGTTTCTTATGATGATTGTTGGGAGTATGACAGAGTGTAGGAGACTAGGAGTTGCGTGTATGTTTTTGAGTATGTGGCCCTCGAACATCATTAATTAATCTAAATAATTATTCAAAATCACATGAATAATTCGTAATAGTTCTAGTATGGTAGGAAAAATGATAGGTTGGGCTTGGCTCAGGTTCACTCGAGTTAGATTCATTTAATATTTGAAGATTTGAATTTAGACTTGTTCTTAATTTATTGGGTCTGAAAAGATGAGATCTAGGCTTAAATAACGTGGGTATGACAGATCTATGGTTTCTAAATGGGTCATGACTGTTTTTCACATTAAAGATTAGTTTTTTAGCATTTTAACATGAATTACTGTATTCTATAGACAGATAATTCATAATTAGGTCTTTTTACTTACGTCTTACACACCAAAAGTAATATTTTAATATAAATCACAAAGATAAAGTCAATCAAATTTTAAACAAATATAATAAAAATAATTTTTCTTCTATGACAGGTAACAAGCAAATTGTTTTTAGGGTTTATTGGTTTAGAGTTACTTTAGCAAACTAACTTTGCCACACTTTAAAAAAAAAATGAATGAGACTTCTTCATTTGATCCTTAGAAAATTTGGTGGAAAGAAAAGTTGAAGGTAAAAAATGTGACGGAAAAAAAAGTATGGAGAAAATGAGTTTTTTTCTTTTGTTTGAATTGAGAAAAAAATACAAGAATTTGGATGAAAATCTTGAATGTTAATAAATCACTTGAATCATGTTGATGTTATCTAAGCAATGTGAGGTTGGAGTAGGTTAAGAATTTTCCTCAAATATTCCTCACAATTTTATGAGGAAAATTTTATCACTTGTTTCTAACAATTTTTCCATCAAACTTTCCTCCATATTGTTTTTCTTTGTAATTTTCTCTAAACCAAACAAAAGAAAAAAAGTAACTTTTTCAATTTTTTTGTTCCTTCCATCAAATTTTTCAAGGTCCAAACAGAGTCTAAACGGTCTTGGATCAGGTCTAGATCTAAATTTTTCAGACTCAGACCCAGACCCAGACAAGATCCACGTCTCTAGGATCTAGACCTACTTTAGACCATTCGGGTCTCATTTAATTGGATTAGTTGCGGTCGAATTTGACGGGTCTGGATTGGGTCCATGACCTACTGTTATCCCTAAGCATGGGTATTCAAAAAAATTCGTTAGTACTTATAAAATTATCAAAAGTTTAAATTTTCGGACACATTATATGAAATTTTTAGATTTAAAAGTAACAAGTGCTGAAATAGGATAACAATGAAATTCGTATATATTTAAAACCTAAAAATTTATCTCATTTAAAACTCAAATAGATGGTGAAAATGAGATTTAAATGGGTATGAGGTGGATGTTAAAAAATGAGCATGGGTATGAGTATGGGTACTGGTATGCGTATGGGTATAGGTCTCATCTATGCACACCTACATGTACTCATTTCTACAATAAGACCAAAAAAAAAATAAAATTGGTATCATAATTTCTCTGTTGAAGCTTAATCCAAACCCTCTTAATAAAAAGTTAGCTAATAAAGTGCTTGATTCTAGGGGCGGATCCATGTGGTGGTGTGGGGTGTCTATGGACACCCCTAACCCCCAAAAAAAATAAAAATTCTATAGTAAAAAATAAAATTTTTGATTTTTGGACACTCCTAAAAAAATTAGTTTATATTAATAACAATATTAATTTATGGACACCCCTAACCCAAATGCCTAGATCCGCCACTGCTTGATTCATATTTCTGAACAATATACTCCCAACACACACAACTTTGCGGTCTTATGATGAACAAAATACATATCCTGCTTGGATATGAGTAGCACATGCGTGTTAATTTTCATTTTCTATGCGAACCCAAATAAAACTGCGAAACTCGATAAATTCGAGTATTAATTTTATTCTTAATACTTGATTAGTATAATTACGAATATAAATATGATTTTCGAAAATAAATATGAATACAAGCATGGCTTAATTCGTCATGTATTTATTCTATTATTATCCTTATGCTCAATCATAGTACAGTAGACTTTTCCCAAAAGTTCATTCACTAAAACAAATAAATTGAATAGTGATTAGCTAAAACAAGTAAATTGAATAGTGATTAGATCAAACAAACAACGGTTGACAGGAGCTTCTGAACGGAACAGTACCAATGGTGCATCTTTGCGCTTCTTTTTACAAAAAACATAAAAAAATGCGTTCAGTCACCTCAGTATGCTACAATACAAAATAAACATCGTACAATGGCCCTGTTTGGTTGCATCAGTTGTTTGATAAAAAAGAGCTGTTTGGCACTTCTTTAACTGTTTTGACCAAGTCAAACAGTTAAAGAGGTGTTTGATAAACAGCTGTTTCAAATAGCTGTTTTACCCCAAACAGTTCTTTTTCAAACAGCTAATCTTAATAGCCTTTTGGGAACAGCTTTTTATTGAAATTACGATACTACCCAGAAGTTCAAGAAAATTACACCCATGCCATTAATTAATCTTTCT
>JACYFF010031956.1:89003433-89020933 GCA_017589665.1 Selenicereus undatus | reverse complement strand
AAGAAATGGCCACCTTCTGATGTGTATACTATTGACAGTGATCATAGTCCCTTTTTCTCCAACCCTTTCGAGCTTTTTGGCTTGCTTCTTAGGGTTGCCGCCATATATGGATGTAAATATAATATCCCAGTTAGTTAGAGCATGTTTTTTTCGACTTATTATATGTACTTATTATTAGTATTTAGTAACTTTGAGCATAACTTTGCAACTTTTAGTATAATGCAGCACCATTAAGTATTTATTGAAAACGTTTAGTTATATACATATTTTTTAACTATTCAGTATGATTTAGCATGTTTCAGTGTGTTTTAGTATGATTCAACATGTTTTAGCATAATTCAACTTAGTTAGCATGTTTAAACAATAAGCACCAATAAATACTTCAAATAAGTTGAAAAGAGTATGCACTTAGTATGTATCTACTCTACAAAATAAAATAAAATAAAATAAAAATAGTGGTCTATAATTCACTATAAAGTTAACCATCTTATCAAAGAGCAAGACCAAGGCTAGGAAGGTATAGAAATTTGTAAGGGGATTGAAATTCGAAATTGAATGTTTAGACGATATCGGGGGGGGGCGGGGGCCGTCAACATCTTACTATGCGGAATTAGTCCACGTTATGGAAGCCAGTAAAAGCTTGGCATTAAATTTTTAGAATGCCAAATGCAAAATATTGAAGTCTTGACCAAGATGCTCAAGGAGAATCGGAAGCAACAATGATGATTCGATACATTTTTTGTAGAAATTGTCTCACAAAGAGTTACAGTGAGGCCTTTTGTAACCCAACGCCATGGCTAGGGCGAAAAGAGGGCTACCCAGAAAGAATCGCGCACTGCAAATTCTGTTGGAGTGTGAAAGTGGACACTGTCCCATATTGATAAAAATACAAAGAATATGAAAAGTGGGAGTTATCCCACATTGATAAAATTGAAGGGTTTGAGCATGTATATAAGCTTGTGAGTTACTCCACCCATTGCCAATTGATTTTGGAATCAAACCTCATTTGAGGTTATATGCATGACTCTTTGTTAATTGCCCAATTGATATAAAATTTAACAAATTTAGACCGCAAATTCACACAAGAGTCAGGGAAGTCAACCGTCTCCATCAATATCGGTGGGGACGATGGCGGCAAGGAATGATGTGCTTACGCTGGAAGTCACAATTGGAATGAGTATGAACATTGAGCAAAGTGCGGTTAGGGCAAATGTACAACGATCACTGCTTCCTGTTGTGGAGACCCTCGAAATAGGCCAAGGTAAAATTCATACAACTTGGGAAAAATTTGACATTTCAAAACTTCGTAGTGTTGGACGCAAACTTGAACTTGTTCCACCCAAGAAGGAGGGGATGTTGACATATAAAAAAATCGAGTCAGAAGATATTTGGTCCTGAGGTGAAATATTGGGAATCTGTTGTGGCTTGCTATGTGCTAGGATTGTTTGAAAAAATAAACAAAGGTTAACTCATGAAATTTGTGGTGAATGGCTAGAAGCCTTCTTCTCTTCTGATTTCCTTGTCTCACGCCTCTTAGAGGTCGCTAATGAATAATGATATGTATTTATACAAAGCATGCCTACCCTAACTTCTAATACAAGGCAACCGCAAATAATGCGAAAAATACAAAAATTATATTTTCCATAATTACAAAAATTATATTTTTCATAATACTCCCCCTCAAGTTGGTGCATGAGGATTAATCAGGCCCAACTTGGCATGTAAATGGAGAAACTGTTTAGTTCCAAGGGCTTTGGTGAATATATCGGCTGGTTGCTGATTAGAGGGAAGATAAGATAACACCAAGTCTCCACTAACAAGTCTCTCACTCACAAAATGACAATCGATCTCAATGTGTTTCGTCCGCTCATGAAACACAGGATTCTTTGCAATATGCATTGCAGCTTGACTATTACAGAACAACTTCATCTGTTGATCAAGAAAAACACCGAGTGAGGCAAGAAGGGACTTGAGCCATACTAACTCACTTGTAGCTGTAGCCATAGATCGGTACTTTGCCTCGACTGAGGAGTGAGACACAGTAGCATGTTTCTTTGTTTTCCATGAAACAGGTGATCCATTTAGAGTCACAAAATATCCAGTCAAAGAGCGGCGCATAAGCGGACAAGCCCCCCAATCAGAATCATAGTAAGCATACACCTGTAAGTTGTTGTCTGCCCGTAGCAAGAGACCAAGTCCAGGGTTGCCTTTAAGGTAGCGAAGCACACGTCTAGCAGCATTGAAATGCTTAGTTTGTGGGGCTTACATGAATTATGACAAGACATGAACTGCATCATTGAGTTCCGGCCGAGTGATTGTCAAATAAATGAGTCTCCCAATTAGTTGCCTATAATGTGTAGGATTATCAAATAACTCTCCTGAGGCAAGTGCCAATTTATGATTTTCTTCAATGGGAGAAGCGATAGGCTTGCCACCAAGAAGTCCACCTTCATCTACAATCTCTAAGGCATATTTTCATTGACATAAGAACAACCCCTTTGGCCCTCTAGCCACTTCAATACCAAGGAAATACTTCAAAGGGCCAAGATCTTTAATCTGAAAGCATGTATTGAGATAATCTTTGAATTGTTGACAAGCTAGACTATCATTCCCGGTAAGAATGATATCATCAACATACACAAATAGCCCTAGAAAAACACTCCCTTTTCTATAGGTGAATAGGGAGTAGTCAGCATAAGAGCGTACAAAACCATAAACTTCTAGGTTGCTAGAGAGCTTGGCAAACCACTGTCGGGGTGCTTGCCGCAACCCATAAAGACACTTTCTTAAGCAACATACCTTGTGAGATGAGATGGAAGTGAATCCAGGAGGTAACTTCATATAGACTTCCTCCTCTAAATCACCATGAAGAAACCCATTGTTGACATCCAACTGATGCAATTCCCAGCCTGATAGAAAGACTCGAACACCGGTCATCTTAGCCACTAGAGAGAAGGTTTCGGTAAAATCAAAACCCTAAACTTGATGATCTCCCTGAATCACCAAACGAGCTTTGTATCTTTCAATAGATCCATCCGACTTGTACTTGACACGGTAAACCCACTTGCAACTGATAGGCTTCTTTTCGGCAAGCAAATCCTCGATGGTCCAAGCCTTGTTCTCTTCAAGACCCTGTATCTCTTCTGCCATAGCCTTTTGTCATAAAGGATTTTTAGCAGCTTCATGGTAATACCTGGGCTCCACAATCTTTGTAATAGTAGCTAAATAGGCTTGGTGAGCAGAACAAAAATTACTACATGTGACAAAATTAACAATGGGATACGGAGTACGTGAGGAGCCATGATGAGTTTGTAGCAGGAGGGTCTTTTGATTGAGCGTTGTAGCAAACATAATCAGTAAGATGTCTGTCTCGGGGTCTGACGGGCTTGCCCACTCTGCCTTATGGGCTGAATTTCATATTGATGTGCCGAGCTCCCCTTGACGTTGACATTGTTGGCTGCAACGCCTGGGTCCAGCCCAACAGAGTCAACTACTGTCTGGGCTTGGACCGCTGCCTCTCTACCATGCCCCATTGGATCCGTGCTGGGCCAGGAGTATCAACGTCCGTGTTAGGCCCAGCATCCTCAATGGGTCTTGCTTCGCTACAAGTGTCCTGCCCCGGCATAATTGGATCATGGTGCACTTCAAAAACTTCATCACCGAAACATACTTGAGTTCTCATGCTCCCCTTTTCTCGTAAATTCTCTACGGTTTTATGAGAAAAGGGAAAAATTTCTTCATAAAATTCCACATCTCTACTGACAAATATGGTTTTGCTCACTAAATCATATAGCTTCCATCCCTTTTTTCCGAATGGGTATCCCACGAAAACACACCTTCTACTTCGTGGTGCAAATTTGTCTTTGGTTTGGTCTCTAAATTTTGCATATCCCAAGCACCGAAAAACCCGAATGTTCTCATAACATGATGGGATTCCAAACAGACATTTATAAGGTGTTTTGCTTTTTAACATGTTAGTAGGGGTACAATTTACCAAATAGGCGGCAGTCAACACACATTCACCCCACAATTCAATAGGTAACTCAACATGGAAGCGAAGAGCCCTGGCTACATTTAAAATATGTCTATGCTTTCGTTCAACCCTCCCGTTTTGCTGTGGAGTATCCACACAACTCGTTTGATGGATTATGCCTTTCTCACCATAGAATTTCTCCATAGGTCGGGAGGTAAATTCATTTCCATTGTCACTACGTATGATCTTTACCTCTTTCCCGAATTGATTTTTCACAAATATCACAAAATTTTGCAAAAGCAAGCTAGCTTCGCTTTGATCACGCATCAAATAGACCTACATACCTCTACTAGCATCATCTACAATACTCAAAAAATAATGTGCACCACAAGTACATGGAATACGATAGGCTACCCGAATATCACAATGTATGAGTTCAAAATTATTGCTAGCCTTACTTTCACTTTGAGAAAAGGAACAACGAGTTTGTTTGGCTCGAAAGAATACATCACATGGCTCATTCGCTTTATTATCTAAATCAAAATTCAAACTTTTAGCAAGTAAAGAATGAACTTGTCTGGAGGGATGACTAAGACGTCCATGCCACAAATCGCACTTTCTGACTGCATGAGCCTGGAAGTTTGAGTCAGGTACCTCCCTGTGGAGAAAGACCCCTCCTTTTACACTACCCACTCCAATCAGGGTCCTCAAGATACGACCCTATATCACACAAAAACTATCAGTAAATGTCACAGTAGAATTAGACTCCTTATTTAATTGAAAAATTGATATCAAATTGCAAGTCAATTTGGGAACAAAAAGAAAGTCTTTTAGCACGAGCTTTGGGCCGAGCTTGACTGTTCCAACTTTACTTGCCAATGCCTTATTGCCATCCGGTAATCCAACCACAACCAGATCGATACTTTCTCACATTCTCAAGGACCTCATACATGCCTGTCATGTGGCATGACGCACCAATATCAAATAAGCAAGCTACATTACCTTACAATTTCTCATATCCTCCTTTTGGAGTGTCGATCAAGCTAAGAATTTGCTGTACTTGTTCTGCGTTGAAACCGGGCACCGGGCTCTGAGCAGACTCCATCACGGCAGGTGCTACAGCAATCTGTGTGTTTACAGCATGTGCTGTCTCGTCCCTGCCTCCACTAGCTAATGAACACCCACCACAACTTCCACGACCACCACATCCTCTTCCTCTGCCTCTCGTTCCCTATCCAGCCGGGTAACCCACGAGCTCAAAACAATTAGACTCCTCGTGTCCAACCTTTACACAATGTGCACATGACACCCCGTCGCGAGCTGTTTGAGAGGCGATCTTCCCTCAGTGACTGTCAACGAACGTGGCTGCATTCTCATCTCTATTTTCACGATTCTGATCATCCGCTTGTGGTTCTCTTCTTGCTGGACCATGTTGAAAATTTTGTCCAATGGTGGTATAGGTTCAAGGGCTAGAATTTGACCCCTTATGTTAGAAAAAAAGATCATCATCGAAACCCATGAAAAACTTATGAGTTTTGTCATCCTCCATTTTGATGATGGTTCTGTAGGTGTCACAACTACACTTACCGAATGTACACTTGCAGGTAGTGTTTGGAATCTTGATATAGTTTGCTAGCTCACTCCAAAGTCACATAAGTTTGGAATAAAATTCAACTACCTCCATGTTGCCTTGCTTGCAAGAGGCGATTTCGGCCTTGAGTTGATGGATGCGAGGCACGTTGATGACCGAATATCTCTTCTGAATATTCACCCACATCTTGCGTGCTGTGTCTTCATATGCCACACTCGTATGAAGCTTGGAATCTATGACGTTTAGAATCCACGAGGTGATAATAGAATTCACCATATTCCACGCATTTTTCATAGCTGGAGTGTCCGTGGGTTCTGATTTGGATATGCTACCATCAATAAATCCAAGATTACTTTTGGCCATTAACGCCGTTATAACAGCCCTGTTCCAGAGTTCATAATTCTTTCCATCAAATTTAATGGATGTTATGATGGCTCCGGGTCCATCCGAGGGATGAAGATAGTATGGGGATTGTAAATCAATGACAAAAGTATTATCTTTAGTCATGATTGAAAAATTCTAATTTCTCTATTTGTGGAAGATACAACCTTGCTCTAATACCATGAAAAAATAAACAAAGGTTAACTCATGAAATTTGTGGTGAATGGCCAGAAGCCTTCTTCTCTTCTGATTTCCTTGTCTCACTTAGAGGTCGCAATGATATGTATTTATACAAAGCATGCCTACCCTAACTTCTAATACAAGCCAGCCGCAAATAATGGGAAAAATACAAAAATTATATTTTCCATAATTACAAAAATTATATTTTCCATAATAGTGTCTCCCCCGCTATCAGTCCTTACTGGCTACATTAAACGAATCTGGCAAGAGTATCAGATGGATAAGATTGTGATGCTGAAAAATGGTGTTGTGCTTGTGAGATTTGATTCAGTGGAAACAAGGGAAAAGGTTCTAATGCACGAATTTTACCAAGTTGACAGGAAAACATTCGTTGTGAAACCGTGGCACAAAGATTTCCAAAAAGATCAAATTGATCAAGTCCTAGTTTGGATACAACTGCCTGATTTGGACCTAAAGTAATGGAGTGCCTCGGCTCTCAGTAAACTAGCAAGCTTAATGGGTAGGCCAATCATGACAGATGAGAACACTCAAGAAAAGATAAAGGCACATTATGCAAGGGTGCTAGTTGAGATGAAGATCCAAGAGCAGGTGGCAAGATACATTTATTTTGAGAATGAGCATGGAATCTTAATGCAACAGGAAGTGGTCTTTGAATGGGAGCCAGTACTCTGTGGCAAATGTAAGGAATATGAACATACAAAAGAGCATTGTAGACAAGGAACTCAATGGGAATGGAGGCCGGTGGACAACCAGATAAGGAACCAGTCCCAGAACAGCATAGGGATGAAGAGTGGGTGACTGTCCGCCAATCTGGAACCCGAACACCTATTGTTCTGGATCCTATAACCACACCTATATACAATTCCTTTGATGTGTTAAACAATGGCAATGAGGAACATCCTCCAGAGGTGAGACATCAGCCATGTGGAGAAACTGTGGGTAATGGTATACCGACTATACCACATGGATAACATTGTAAGCTGGAATGTTAGGGGACTTAATGACCCCAATAAGCAAAAGGGAGTCAAAACCTTCTGCATTCGAAATCAAGTTGGTTTGGTATGTATGATGGAAACTAAGGTTAGACAACGAAACTTCCCTAAGGTTGCGAATCAGTTTCAGGAATGGGAACACTTTTGTGAATTATGCAGCTCATGATAGAGGGAGAGTGTGGATAATGTGGCTGAGAAGTGTTTTCCAGATATAGGTAGTGGACATCACAATGCAAGCACTGCACTGTGAGGTTACACATACCTTCACTAACAAACGGTTCATACTCACAGTTGTTTATGCGTCGAATGATTCAACAGAACGACATACATTATGGGAGTTTTTGATAAGCGAAGCTAATACAACTTTACCATGGCTCATAGTTGGGGACTTCAACCATCTTCTACACAAAGATGACCGAATAGGAGGTGTACCTGTTACACTACATGACAGAGGATTTCCAGATATGCATACAATTTACTGGAATACAAGATGTTGAATGGAAAGGATGTCGATACACATGGACAAATAAACAAGAATTTGGCCAGCGAAGATTCTCCAGAATTGATAGGATCATAGCAAACTCTTATTGGATAGAGTGCCATCCAAACTCGGGTAGTTTTCCTCCCTGATGATACTTCAGATCATTTCCCTGGCTTGCTGAAATTTTTGAGATGGGAGACCAAGGTCAAAAGCCTTTCAGATTTTTTGATATGTGGACTACTGATCCACAATTCCTGGAGGTGGTTAAAAACATTTGGCAGACACGTATATAGGCGGCACGAATGTTCAGTATATCTAGGAAGTTGGAGATGCTATAGTATCCACTACAGAAGCTGAATAAAGAGGTGTTTGGTGATATCCAAATTAGATATGCAAATGCAAGGAATGAGCTCAATAATATCATGGCTCAACTTCAGCAACAACCACACAATGAGCAGCTTTATCAAGAGGAGAAAGCAGCATGGGAGAAGATACACTTATGGAGAGACAGACTGGAGAGCTTCTACATTCAAAAATCTAAAGAAGACTGGCTAAACCTGGATGACATGAATGGGAAATACTTTCATGAACGATTGAAGTAGAGATATCAACATAACCGCATATCTTCATATCAAATGGATGATGACCAATGGACATGGGAGTATGACAAGCTGATCGAGCACTTTGTACATTACTATGAGAGATCCTTGGGTTCACCGGCTGAAGTTACAGAGCATATAGATGACCAAATCATAGCCATGGGACCTTGTCTCTCCATCTCAGAATAGCTAAGTTTGATGCAACCATGTACAGAGAGGGATGCTGAAAAGGCAATTTTCTCAATTCCATCACATAAAAGCCCAGGCCAGATGGTTTTAATAGTGGTTTTTTCAAGAGCAGTTGGCCAATTGTTGTTGAGGAGGTCTTTCAGGCTGTATTGGGGTTCTTCTAAACAGGGAAATTGCTCAGGGAATGGAATTTCACTAGGATTACAGTGATACCTAAGAATGAAAGGCCAGCGACTGCAAGGCCAATCGCATGTTGCAACACATTATACAAATGCATATCTAAATTGATGTGTGACTGGCTGAGGTTAGTACTACCTCATATAGTCAATGACAACCAATCAGCTTTTATTGAGGGTAGGCTAATTGGCTATAATATAATGATTTGCCAAGACCCTGTGAGACTATACCAAAGGAAAAAGGTATCTCCCAGTTGCCTCTTCAAGATAGACCTCAAGAAAGCATATGATTCCATCTCATAGGATTTTATTGATTAGCTACTATTGAAGCTAAAATTCCCTGATCCGTTTAGGAAATGGATAATCACAATGATAACCAGTTGCAGTTATACAGTAAACCTGAATGGCTGTGACCATGGATCTTTCAGAGGAGGGAAAGGCTTAAGGCAAGGGGATCCTTTATCACCCTTCATCTTTGTAATTGTGATGGACTACTTGACAAGGACATTGCAATGTATTGCCTCCACGAGGCCAGTGAAGTTCCATCCACTTTGCAAAAACCTTTAGCTGCTTAATCTATGCTTCGCAGATGACCTTATGATCTTTTGTAAGGCAAATATCCCTACTGTTATAAGTTTAATGGAAGGTCTCAAACACTTAAGTGGAGTTTTTGGGCTACAGGCAAACACCCAAAAGTCACAAGTGTTCATAGCACGGGTAAATAAGCAGACATGCAAGGATATTGTTGAGCATACTGCCTTTGCAAGGGGATCATTCCCAGTCAGATACCTAGGCGTCCCACTCACCTAGAAGGTGGACCAAGACTGAATGTAGCATGTTGATTGAAAAAATTACAAAGCGCATCAATTGTTGGACCTCCAAAACATTGTCATATGCGGGGAGACTGCAGCGCATACACTCAGTGTTATTCTTGTTACATACATACTGGACATCACTGTTTATTTTGCCCAAAGAAGTGATTAAGAGCATTGAAGGTATTTGTAGGAACTTTTTATGGAACCAAAAACCTGATTACATGAAGGCACCACCAGTAGCGTGGGACTTTGTATGCAAGCCGAAGAGAACAGGTGGACTGGGAATAATAAAATGTGAGGTCTGGAACCATGTAGTAGCTAAGCACCTGTGGTCCATTGCCTCTGGGAAAATATGCCTATGGGTGCGATGGATACATGGACCATATATAAAGAATCAGAGCATATGGAGTGTAACTATCAAGGAGGATTCAGCTTGGTACTGGACGAAATTCCTCAAAATTTGAGAGAGAATGATATCTGGATATTCACAGTACAAATGGCAAGTATCACCATCAGGTGAATACACTAAAGCCTCAGGATACAGGTGGTTAATGGAACCAATGACTACAGACCTAATGGAAGCAATCACTTGGAGCAGATTCAACAACCCAAAACATGCATTTTGCTTCTGATGAGCAGCCCTTAAAAAAATAGCTACCAAGGAAAGGCTGATAAGACTGGGAATGGGTCTGGAAGGTCTAACTAGTGAACTAATTTGCCACCAAGATGAAAGTCACGAGCACCTCTTCTTCAAATGCTCACTCAGCCAATGTGTACTCCAAAATGCGTTCTGCCAGTTTGGCTTCACCAACAACATATACAGGATAAGTGACAGCTTGACAGCACATGTAGCTAGTAAGTTGAAGAAACCACATAAACAGGTCCAGTACTTATGCATAACAGCAGTGGCATATTCCACATGGACGGAAAGGAATTCCAGCCTCCATACAAAAAGCCAACACGCACCTCAACAGATGACAGAGCAGTGTATATATTTGATCAAGCAAAGATTACTGTTCCTGAGGAGAATATGCAAGAAAAAAAGGACACAAGATTACCTTAAGCAGATAGTGTCGTAGAAGAATTACTCCTACTGTCAAGGAGTATTGTAATGAACTCTCTTTCATGTGGTAATGTAATGTCTTATTCTTACCAAAAAAAAAAAAAAAAACAAACAATGATGATTCGAGACCCCCCATGGTTGAAGTGTTTCTTCATTTCTCTACTAATTGCATCCCTTGTGCTGCTTGCTTCGGTAAGTTGCATAACTGATCTTTGAAGGAGTTGCAAATCTCTTAATCAAGCTACCAGTAGTTTGTGGTATTTAGAATAGAACTTGAACGACAACCTTTTGGACTTATTTTGGGATTGAACCAGGCAATCGGCTGCGTGTGCATATATATGTGAACGGCCTCCTTTGCCGTTTGTTGTTTTGATGCCATGTGAGCGTGTCATTCGTGTTGGTTGAAGCAAAGGATGAGATTTCTTTCTTTAATTATTTTTTTCAAGAATAATCTCACCTGAAATCCCAAATTTATGATTAAAAGTCTAGAAATATATTTATTCTATTAACACGCTCACTAAAGCGAATATATGTTGGGTTTGAAGTCTGGATGCAGCAAACGAAACAAACCTTGACAACATATTCAAGCTTTTAAATGGTCTTGACAAATGTGCCATTTGATGATGATTATTAGCATCCATTTTGGTAATTAATATCAACTAGTGTTTCTAAATTTTTAGATGAGATCTTCTCAAATAAGAGTTATTGTAAGATAAATTTCTTTAGAGATGACCTTTAAAGGTTTTAGTTGACTAAAAATATATTTTAAAGTGGCTTTTTAATTCAAAGGTGATTAATAGTTTATCTCCAAGACTTACTATATCTACTATTATCATCTCTAACAAGTTAACGTTGCTTATGTTTTGCTACGGGACTTACACTTCATCCCACCGTAGACACCTAAAAGTGGCTTCTCAAATTTAATAAAATACCTGGTAATGGAACTTATGCCCCAATATGTGCATTTGGTGGCACAATAGGATGAATCTCCTTAATTTAAGTCTAAATGAAGAGAAATAAAATATAAAAATGCCTGACCCATATCGCAAGAGCAGCATAGAACCCGACCGGGTTCTGATATGCTAGGAATTGGGCGCGTTTTTCTGGCAGTGGGCAGGCCCTGGCCAGGATCCTTTGCTTCATTCTCCACATCTAAAACATGTCCCATTAGGTAGATTTTTAGCTGAAAAATGTGTAGTCGGTTAAATTGATTCCGTTAAGAAATAACTTGGACCTCTCTTTTATTTTTTTTTATCAACTTATCTTATCCTTTTAGACAATATAAAAAGTGGGCTCCCTTAGGGTTAAACGAATTGGAAAAATGGAGAAAGATATGCCGAAACTTGAGAGGAGTTGAGAGGAGAGACATTAAGTGTGAGAAATTGGTTGACTAGAAAAGATGAGCCACTACATTAGGTTGCTAAATAAATCAGGTGGTTCATAACGAGATTATAACCAGAGCTTCATCTTCCTCTCTTTCTGTTCTCCCTGTTATGGTTTTATTTAGTTTTGCATTTCAAGCAAAGATGTAATCTTTTTAATTAGTTTAGTCATCGTCCACTGTTACTATTTATGTTGTTTCTTTGAGATTAACATTGTACTTTTGGTTTTTATTATTTGATTTGATAGATTGTCATATGATGCATGCTTTGTATTTAAATGTAATTTAACTTTTTTCCTTTTTTATTAGTAGAGGCCATCAATGGTTACTTCCTCTATTGCTAGTAGGGATGGGCGTGGGGCAGGTTGAGCAATACCCACATCCATTCCCATTTTCAAAAATCACACTCATACCCATAATCATACCCATTGAGTTTTGAATGGTTGTACCCCTACCTATAACAATCAGAGTTTTGAATTTATGGGTTTTATTGGGGAATATAGAGCGTATAAAGTGTCACCCATATTCAACCCATATTTGCATACACATTATATTTGATTAGCAATTTCAAGTGACGTTATTAAAATTCATATCCAGATAAACTTACAGAAGTTAAAATTTTAAAAAAAATTAATTTTTTATTTCTACATAAATAAACACTATACAATTAGAGTTTCATGCTTAACATTTATTTTTGGGTTTTACTGCCTTTTGGTTGCCTTTTACTAGCAAATCAGATAGACAATCAGGTTCGAGTTTTAAGAATCCATACCCATACTAATATACATTTTCAAACACAATACCTATACCCATACCCATGCCCATATCCACTTGAAACCCATTTTCATTACCTATTCGGGTGCTAAATGGGCCAGGTTTTGATCGAATTTTTCGGGTTCGGGTAATACTTCAATCTCTAATTGTGAGGCATTCCATCACAATATTGTACATTCGCTCCTGAATATAGATCCTTGGTTTGAGCTTATTGAGTCTAGTGGTTCCCATTTCAGGGATTATTTGGGGACCTTTGGACGACCTTTTGTAATGCCCCCAACTTAGGTAGAGTCAGACCGCGAGGATTTCCTAGAGGGAGGTCCTTAAGGCTCTTGACGATCAAGGGTTTGGATTAGCATTTAGATAATCTTTCTAAAATAAAACTGCCAGAGTTTCCCCTATTTTAGCAACATTTTAGGGTCTTAGCTCAGTTAAGGGTACCTATAGATTGGTAATAAGGTGTAACATATGATAAGATGACTCAAATTCACTGCCTCGGGCCATTCGCCTGGATGACTAACGTTCAAGCAACTAAAACAAGGGTCAGAATGATACATATACTGGTATAGAGCCGACTACATGTTTTCACATACAACAATGAACTTAAAAATTTACAACGTGGTAGGCATCAAACACTTTGCAAAGTTGGCAGAGACTTCTGAGGGATCGACATCAAAATAACTCCAAAGGATCTCTTATACCTGCTCAAATTGAACCTGGGAAAAAAGGGAATAATAAAGGGATGAGCAACCACACACTCAATGAGAATTCCTCTACTCCTTTAAACCCAAAATAGTTGCAGGAAATAATACTAATAATAGGCACATATCACGCATTCATACTTTACTATCATATTAGACAATCAAAATCCCCAAGGAAAGATCACCACCCTTAAAACTTCATTCTAACCCCTCATCTCATTTATAGGCCCTAAATGGCCAAGCTTCCCTACTAACAAATAGTTAGAAACATAATCAAACAAGCAACACGAACTGAGTTTGAAGCTTTCAAACAGACTTTTGAAAACGCAGTGACTCTTCATATATTCCAAGAATGGTTTATAATTCATGCCAACTTTTTTAAAGCTTATGATTCTTTCTGAAAGTACTCAAAACATCTAAACTAGTAAGAAAGACTTGGCAAGAAACATTTTTTCATTGAATATGCACATTGAAAGGCTTGAACGTACGATGCATTACTAGGATGTAACTATACTTCATTTGAAACATCATTTAAACTATACTTAGAAACTCATTCATAAAATATGTGCATGGTATGCACCTTTGAAACCTTTTTTGTTTTCTTAAAAACACTCTAGTAAGCCTCTTTATGCTCATATTCTTTAAAAGAAACTTCTTTCTAATTGGTCCTCTAATGACCCTTATAAGCTTTTCAAATTTCATTCAATGTGGCCTTGAAATGGCCCTTATAATTCTTTCTTTTTTGAAATACCTACAACAACAACAACAACAAACTCCCAATGTGGGTCCCGCTTTCGCGGAGTCTGGGGAGATCCAATTGTAGGCAACCTTACCTCTACCGGTATTCCTACCCAATAGAGAGGTTGGTTCCATAAGACCCACAAAATAGTTTTGTGAAAAAGGTTTGAAGGGAAAACGATTGTAAAAACCATTTACCGAGTAGGAGAAAGAGAAAGAGGAGGAGAAAAGGTTCCAGATAGCAAATAAAGAGAAAGCGGATACATAGCAAATAAAGAGGGAGCGGAGCGGAGACATACCTCAACAAAACCAAGGGCGCTTGGTGCCGTCACATCCCAGAAAAGCACGACCTGCAGACAAGCAAACCGAAACCCTACCCACCCCACACCACCTAAGCTGCTGCCATCTACGGAGCCGGACCCCGACAATCAGAAACCTTAATCCTATCCCGCCACAGCCTCCTATCCTGAGCCATGTCCTCCGTGAGTCCGACAACTCTCAGGTCCTCTCTAACCACTTCTTCTAGACTCTTCTTCGGTCTACCCCTCCTTCTCTTACCACCGGGGGGGGGGGTTGATTCTCTCACACCTTCTCACTGGAGCGGCCGCACTTCTCCTCTTGACGTGGCCGAACCATCTGAGCCTTGATTCCGTCATCTTCTCCTCTATCGGGGCCACTTCAGCTAAGCCCCTAAACACTTCATTTCTAATCCTGTCCAATCTCGTAGAGCCACACATCCACCTGACCATTTTCATCTCAGCTACCATCAACCTTTGGACCTGCGTCTTTTTTAGAGGCCAACACTCCGATCCATAGATAACAGCCGGTCTAACTACCATCCGATAGACTTTGCCTTTCAAACCCATGGGCACTCTCTTGTCGCACAACACCCCTAACGCTGCATTCCACTTTTGCCATCCCACTCTAATTCGCTGGCTAATGTCCTCGTCAATGTTCCCATTCTGCTGAATGATCGAGCCCAGATACTTGAATTTGTTGACCTTTGGTATTGCCCTCCCATCCAGTACGATCTCTCCCTCCTCTTCTATCCTTCCGCTGAAACAATAGTGAAGGTATTCCGTTTTCGATCTACTCAACCGAAAGCCCCTAGCCTCCAGTGTGCGCCTCCAACTCTCCAACCTGACATTCACCCCCTGCCTGGTGGCATCGATAAGAACGATGTCATCTGCAAATAACACGCACCAAGGCACCTCGTCTTGGATACCTCTAGTGAGTTCGTCCAAAACTAATGTGAAAAGAAACGGGCTTAAAGCGGATCCCTGGTGCAGGCCCAACGTAACAGCAAAGTCATTGGAGACCCCTCCCGGAGTCCTAACCCTTATCCGCCCTCCCTCGTAGATATCCTTGATAACACGAATATACGCGTGCAACACCCTTTTCTCTTCCAAACACCTCCACAATAACTCCCTTGGAACTCTATCATAGGCTTTCTCCAGATCAATGAACACCATATGGAGATCCACCTTTCTATCCCTGAACACGCCCATGAGCCCTCTGAGGAGGTAGATCGCTTCAATGGTCGCTCTGCCTGGCATGAAACCAAATTGGTTTTCTGAAATCTCTACTTCCCCTCGCAGCCTTCTCTCAATCACCCTCTCCCACAGCTTCATAGTGTGACTGAGTAGCTTGATGCCCCTAAAGTTATTATAATCTTGGATATCCCCTTTGTTTTTGTACAGTGGGATGATTGTACTGACCCTCCACTCTCTGGGCATCTTGGCGGTCCGAAAAATGACATTGAAAAGCTCCGTGAGCCACTCTAGACCCACTTGCCCCAGAAACTTCCAAACTTCCATTGGTATCTGGTCCGGGCCCACCGCCTTCCCCTTCGCCATCTTCTTCAAGGCCTCCCTAATCTCCTCCTTTGATATCATATCGCTCGCACGCTGATCGCTACACTCTCCGCCCCGACTACAGTTGTCTCCCCCATTCCCCATTGAGGAGTTTAGCAAAGAACCTTTGCCATCTCTTCTTAATTTCAGCATCCTCCGTTAACACCTTACCCTCTTCGTCCTTGATACACCTTACCACCCCCAAATCACTAGTCTTCCTTTCCCTTGCCCTAGCCAGTTTAAAAACCTCATTCTCCCCTTCCTTCGTCCCCAATCTATGATACAGTCTATCAAACGCCTGACTCTTAGCTACTGCCACTGCCCTTCTGGCTACCTTCTTGGCCGCCTTGTATCCGATCCTCTTATGCGCCCTCTCGTCCTCCGAGCTGCTGTTCATGAGCTCCGCGTAAGCCTCTTTTTTTGCCTTAACTTTCTCCTTTACCTCTTCGTTCCACCACCAGGCGCCCTCCATCCTTTTACCGCCTCCCCTTGACAGACCTAAGGTTTCCTTAGCCGCCCTACAGATGCAATCCGCCATAGCATCCCACATCGAGTCGGCGTCTTCAGCCCTCCTCCAAGCTCTCTCCTCAACTATTCTTTCTGCTATTAACCCCGCCTTCTCCTTTGTGAGGGTCCACCACTTAATTCTGGGTTCTTCAACTCTCCTCTTCGACCTCTTAGGATACTTGAACTCTGCATCTAAAACCAGCAGCCTGTGTTGAGTTCCCAGCAACTCGCTGGGGATCACTTTGCAGTCCTTACACGATCTCCAAGTCTCCTTCCTCGTTAGAAAGTAGTCAATCTGGGTCTTGCAGGAAATGCTCTTGAAGGTCACTATGTGGTCCGCTTTCTTCTTGAAGAAGGAGTTGGCAACCCACAAATCAAAGGCCACCGCAAAGTCCAGCATAGAGACCCCTCCCGCATTTCTCTCACCGAAACCGAAGCCCCCGTGGACCACATCATAACCTGCTGCCTCCGCGCCGATATGGCCGTTAAAGTCTCCTCCTATGAACAGTTTCTCACTCTGGGGTACCTCCTGAGTGACCTCATCTAGGTCCTCCCAGAAGAGCTTCTTAGCTTCCTCCAGCAGGCCTACCTAGGGCGCATACACGCTCACCACGTTCACGAAAACTGAACCCACCAAAACTTTAATGGCCATAATCCTGTGTTGAGTTATTATATCTAAGTTTTGATGATAACAAATCTAAGTGTAAAAATTTGTCCAAGTAATGTTACTCCAAACAGGCCTAACTGGTGTTTGTAATCTTTATTGTATTAACTGGTTTGCTACATGTGATAACAAGTCTTCAAAACAGGTTTTAATTGGTGATTCTATATTAAGTCAAGAACGCCATCTCGACAGTTGATTGTAAGGCATGTTCCTGAACTCTGGCAATGCAAAGAACAACCCCAGCAAACAAGGTGGCCTTGGTGTTCACAGCAGCTCTACAAATCTTGGACAAGATGGCTGGTTCAAAACAAGAAGTCTTGGGTATATAGGTTTTATTTATTTAGACTCTTGTTAATATGCCAATATTGAAAACGCTTTTTAAACACCTCTTGAATCGGTATTTGCGCTAAGTGCTTCAGAA
>JACYFF010031956.1:88968359-88987372 GCA_017589665.1 Selenicereus undatus | reverse complement strand
CACACACACACACACACAAGCACACACACACACACACACACACACACTTATGTTGGAGACGAATAGTAATCACTGCTGGAAGGATAGGGAGATGACCTCTGTCATGGTATGAATCACTGACCTGAAAGTTCGCCTGACTTAGTTGCAAATCGTTATGGCGAAGAAACTCCCCAAGGTTTAACATAGCAGGCTTCGCATTCGTAACAACTTTTATGCCCAGGAAGTGGAGAGGAAAAGGGAGAATTAGTTTTTTGTGTGTTCTACAGAGTTGTAGAAGATCCCTTTTTATAGTGGACTGGAGGAGAGAAAACTGGCAACCAAGCAATAAAGAAAGGCGTAAAACGGGGGCAAAAATTTAGGTAACGGAGAGAATAATGGTGATTGCATATTTAGTGGAGGGAGCATCGATCAGCAACGGAAAGTAGCCGTTACTCTATCGGTAGCGGTCCCAAACACTAATCCTCCAAAAACATAAACAAAGAGGTCCACAGCGCACGCCCCGCGCCGCGCCGCTCCCGGCCTGGACCGGATGGGTGATGTGGATTTTATGTTCTAGTTTTAAAATCATTTTTACTTGCAAGTGCACAAGGTTAAATATAGACTAGCGTGCATTAGGGTGTTGATTCCACGAGGAACAATAACGATTTTAAATTTATCCTTTCTGATTATAAAGAATAATTCAATTTATGAGTTCAATTATCAAAATGAATTAAGGAGCAAAATAAGAGTAAACAAGTCAAGAGATTGGAGAGAAATCAATAGGAGAAAGATCTAGAACTTTGGATTTCACCTTTGATGCCAATATTGATATACTAATTCAAATAGGGATTCAATTTATCTCTTGTTCAACCCAAGCTACAAGCATTGAGCTATAAATTAAAAAGATGATTATAATTATAAAGTGAGATGATTTACCTAGTGGTTTAGCATGAACTATTCTTTTTAGACATAACTCATCTAATTTCTAGCATAAATTATTCAATTTAAACAATTATAATTTTAAGCCCAAATTGCATAATCATCATATTAGCCTATAAGGTCTAATATTCATTTGAGACAGCGAATTAAACTAGTGTCATCATCATGATTAAACATTAGTATTAAGATGCATAAGTAGATGATGGTGATCAAATATAAATTCAAGATTGCGCAAAAGAGACACAAATAACCCCATAAGAAATTAGCAAAAGAATATTATTACCAATGATCCATCCTAATCCTATAATGAGTAGTTTAGCCGACCATAGTTAGTGAAAACACCATTAGAGTTGGTATATTTCACTTCCTATGTCCAAACTTTGTATTCAATTACACAAAATTATGAAACTTAGTGTAAACTCTCAAATTTGACTCACAAATGAGACGAGAAGAGAAGAGAAAAATAACTAACAAAACTTATTTTTTTCTTAACCCCTCAACCCAAATGATCTTGTCTTACAAAGACTCTCTCAACTCTATAAAAAAATAGAAGATAGAAGATGGGAGGATGAGAGAGAGAATGGATGAATGTATGAGTGTGAGTGTGTGGATGGATATGAGTGTCTTTTTCCCTCAACCTTGAACCCTTTTTATAGTGAAAATCCAACCCCTAAGGATACCCCCAAAATTAATGAAAATCAATTCCAATTAATTTGGGATGTTACATGCATGGTCATGGCTAGTCATAAGTATAATATTAATTTTGATTAATGACATTTGAATAGGTTAAGAATTAGCCATGTGGGAAAATGGGAGAAGGGGAAGAAAAAAGGTGGATGCAAGCTGGTGAAGGCTAGCGTTTGGGGCGCAGAGAGCAGGGCCGGACCTTCTGTTTCTTCTTCTTTTTTTTTCCTCTTTCTTTTCCTTTGGGCTTAAGCTTGGACTCTAGGCATTGCACTTGTAGGAGTTCTGAGTAGAATTAATCAACTTTATCCCAAACTCTTCTATATTTATTTCTATATGAAAATTTCATAAAATATACATTATTTACCCATAAAAATATATTTCAAAGACATAAAAGTACATGAAGTGAAGGAGAAAATTATATATAAAACATGAATTATCAACTCCCCCACACCAAGACTTTTCTAGTCCTCGAGCAAAGAACACGAATAATGCATGTATTCATTTAAACTATCAAGAAGAATAAGATTAGGGAAGAAAATCAAGTGACCCAATTATAAATGTCAACTCCAAATCACATATATCAATTCACTACCAACCCACAATTCATCCTCAAAAATTTCTAACCCCAACTTAGTCAATAGGCCTAGATTAAAGCAAATTAAGTAGATAACGAAACCATGTGGCAAACCGTAAGCAAAAAATTTCACCCCACATAACAAAAATCACAAGAGCATTTTTCAAAATCGAGTCCCCAATGCCAAATCAATTGATTATTTTTTTCTCTTTTTTTTCCCTCTTTTTGAGACTTTGAATTTTTTATACTTTTTTGGTTTTCAGAAGTTACATGATCTCATGTGCTTTCTTGAGTGGATAAAGATATGAATAAAGATAATCACTCAGATAAGCATTTAGTACATATTCAGGCAATTAAAGATATGGATAAAGATAGGACTTGAACATTGGTACCGAAATTAGAACTCAATTAATTTCATTTATTTAATTTTTTTGAATTGAAAAGTCAATGGGAAACTCAATGCGTATCGAATACTTATCAGGACATTGTAAATGGGGTTACAACTCATACTCAAAATCGACTACATAGTGGCATTAGCACAGCATAAATTTTGGCCTTCAACTAGTCAAAGCTAGAAATAATCTCTAGTGAGTATGGGGGGAATGCAAAATGAAAATATTGTGGAAAATTGAAAATATTGAGGAAAATTGAAACTTGATAATTTGTGGGTGAATTTGATTTTGGGAAGAGCTTGAGTGTTCAGCTTCTGTATGTTTTCTTCCTATTATGTGGATTTGATTCATGTGACCCATGCTCACTAGAGATTATTTCTAGCTTTGACTAGTTGAGGGCCATAATTTTTGATGTGCTAATGTCACTATGTAGCCGATTTTGAGTATAAGATATAACCTCATTTACAATGCCGTGATGAGTATTCGATAAGCATAGAGTTTCCCATTGACTTTTCAATCAAAACAAAAAAAAGAAAATCAAATAAATGAAATTAATTGAGTTTTGATTTCGGTGCCAATGTTCAGGTCCTATCTATATCCATATCTTTAATTGCCTGAATATGTACTAAGTGCTTATCTGAGTGATTATCTGTATTCATATCTTTATCCACTCAAGAAAGCACATGAGATCAAGTAACTTCTGAAAACCAAAAAAAATAAAAAAAATTCAAAGTCTCAAAAAGAGGAAAAAAAAAGAGAAAAAAATAATCAATTGATTTGGCATTGGGGACTCGATTTTGAAAAATGCTCTTGTGATTTTTGTTATGTGGGGTGAAATTTTGTGCTTACAGTTTGCTACATGGTTTCGTTATGTACTTAATTTGCTTGAGTCTTGGCCTATTGACTAAGTTGGGGTTAGAAATTTTTGATAATGAATTGTGGGCTGGTAGTGAATTGATATATGTGATTTGGAGTGGACATTTATAATTGGGTCACTTGGTTTTCTTCCCTGATCTTATTCTTCTTGATGGTTTAAATGAACACATGCATTATTGGTGTTCTTTGCTTGAGGACTAGCAAGGTCTTGCTGTGGGGGAGTTGCTAATTCATATTTTATATATAATCTTCTCCTTCATTTCAGCTAATTTTATGTCTTTGAAATATATTTTTATGGATAACTAATGCATATTTTATGAAATTTTTA
Organism: Selenicereus undatus; assembly: GCA_017589665.1. Taxonomy (NCBI): domain Eukaryota; kingdom Viridiplantae; phylum Streptophyta; class Magnoliopsida; order Caryophyllales; family Cactaceae; genus Selenicereus; species Selenicereus undatus. Next base: position 88,983,597 of record JACYFF010031956.1, on the reverse strand, counting down.
GGTAGAAATAAATATAGAAGAGTTTGGGATGAAGTTGATTAATTCTACTCGGAACTCCTACAAGTGCAATAACTAGAGTCCAAGCTTAAGCCCAAACAAAAAGAAAGAGAAAAAAAAAACAAGAAGAAGAAACAGAAGGTCCGGCCCTGCTCTCTGCGCCCTAAACGCCAGCCTTCACCAGCTTGCATCCACCTTTTTTTTTTCCCCTTCTCCCATTTTCCCACATGGCTAATTCTTAACCTTGTCAAATGTCATTAATCAAAATTAATATTATACTTATGACTAGCCATGACCATGCATGTAACATCCCAAATTAATTGGAATTGATTTTCATTAATTTTGGGGGTATCCTAAGGGGTTGGATTTTCACTATAAAAAGGGTTCAAGGTTGAGGAAAAAAGACACTCATATCCATCCACACACTCACACTCATACATTCATCCATTCTCTCTCGCATTCTCCCATCTTCTATCTTCTATTTTTTTAGAGAGTTGAGAGAGTCTTTGTAAGACAAGATCATTTGGGTTGAGGGGTTAAGAAAAAAATAACTTTTGTTAGCTATTTTTCTCTTCTCATCTCATCTCATTTGTGAGTCAAATTTGAGAGTTTACACTAAGTTTCATAACTTTGTGTAATTAAATACAAACTTTGGACATAGGAAGTGAAATATACCAACTCTAATGGTGTTTTCACTAACTATGGTTGGCTAAACTACTCATTATAGGATTAGGATGGATCCTTGGTAATAATATTCTTTTGCTAATTTCTTATGGGGTTATTTGTGTCTCTTTTGCACACTCTTGAGTTTATATTTGATCATCATCATCTACTTATGCATCTTAATACTAATGTTTAATCATGATGATGACACTAGTTTAATTCGCTATCTCAAATGAATATTAGACCTTATAGGCTAATATGATGATTATGCAATTTGGGCTTAAAATTATAATTATTTAAATTGAATAATTTATGCTAGAAATTAGATGAGTTATGTCTAAAAAGAATAGTTCATGCTAAACCACTTGATAAATCATCTCACTTTATAATTATAATCATCTTTTTAATTTATAGCTCAATGCTTGTAGCTTGGGTTGAACAAGAGATAAATTGAATCCCCATTTGAACTAGTAAATCAATATTGGCATCAAAGTTGAAATCTGAAGTCCTAGATCTTTCTCCTATTGATTTCTCTCTAATCTCTTGACTTGTTTACTCTTATTTTGCTCTTTAATTCATTTTGATAATTGAACTCATAAATTGAATTATTCTTTATAATCAGAAAGGATAAATTTAAAATCGCTATTGTTCATCGTGGGATCGACACCCTAATACTCGCTAGTCTACAATTAACCTTGTGCACTTGCAAGTAAAAGGGGTTTTAAAACTAGAACATAAAATCCACATCAAGTTTTTGAACATAAATTTTGGCCTTCAACTAGTCAAAGCTAGAAATAATCTCTAGTGAATATGGGTCACATGAATCAAATCCACATAATAGGCATAAGACATGCACAATTAGGACACTCAATCTCTTCCCAAAATCAAATTCACCCACAAATTTTCAAGTTCAATCTTTCTCAAAAAATTTTCATTTTGCCTTCCCCCCACACCTGAACCACACATTGTCCGCAATGTCGAAAACAATAAGATAAAGGAAAATGGAGAAAAGAGCAACACAACTTTATAGCACGAGGAAAGTTCTTTCTATGTAAGCTAAGCAATCACACTCCCAAAGCGCATTCACAACCATTACCAACCTCAAAAGCCAAAAACCAAGTGAAGAATCACATTCAATAACACAAGCATACCTTGATTAAAAAGAAAAATAAAAATAAAAGATTCAAAATTACCTAAAAAGATTGGGTTGCCTCCCAACAAGCGCTAAGTTTAATGTCTTCAGCCAGACATTGCCCAACTCACTAGTCACAGTAAACAGGGTTAACCAAGTTGATGGATTCAATCAAACCAGGGTCAAGATCATGAGTCACAACATGTTTTAAACGCTGATCATTAACCATGAGAACTCGACCATCTTTGGGATCCAAAATTCGGACCACCCCAGAGGAAAACACTTATTGGACAACAAAAGGACCATCCCATCTAGATCTCAACTTGCCAGGAAATAGCTTAATCTTAGAGTTAAGAAGCCAAACCTTCTGATTAGGTTCAAAAGATTTACGAGAAATCGTTTTATCATGAAAAGCTTTGGTTTTGGCTTTATAAATATTAGCATTCTCATAAGCTTCATTACGCAATTCATCCAACTCATTCAATTGAAGCCTACGGTTAGAACCTGCTTGTTTCATATCAAAATTAAAGCTTTAATAGCCCAAAAAGCACAGTGTTCTAATTCAACTGGCAAATGACAAGCCTTACCGAAAAGAAGCCGGTAAGGAGACATCCCAATGGGAGTCTTAAAAGCAGTACGGTAGGCCCAAAGAGCATAATGTAATCTCAAAGACCAGTCCCGAACCGTTTTTTCAAGGATAGACTTAATTTCACGATTAGACACCTCAACTTGACCACTAGTCTGAGGGTGATAAGGGGTGACTATTTTATGAGTCACAGAATACTTCCTAAGCAAAGTCTCAAAAGATCGATGACAAAAATGACTCTCTCCATCACTAATAAGGGCTCTAGGGGTCCTATATTGACAGAAAATGTATTCTTTCATAAACTTGACCACAACCTTGTGGTCATTGGTCCTAGTAGCCTGAGCTTCCACCCACTTTGACACATAATCCACAACAACTAATATGTATACAAAGCCAAAAGACAGGGTAAACGGACCCATGAAATCAATGCCCCACACATAAAATATCTCAACAATCAGAATAGGAGAAAGGGGAATCATATCGCGACAGGACAGGGCACCCGTACGTTGATAATGCTTACAAGCAAGACAAAATTGGTGAGCATATCTAAACAGAGTGGGCCAAAAGAACCCACTTTGTAGGACTTTAGCAGCTGTCGTTCGACCTCTAAAGTGACCACCACAAGCATAAGAGTGACAAAAGGTGAGAATACTATGGATTTCACTCTCGGGGACACATCTACAGACCACTTGGTCAGGGCAATGTTTGAAAAGATAAGGATCTTTCCAATAGTAATGTCTTACCTGTGAGAAGAACCTATCTATCTCTTGTTTGGACCAGTGAGGGGGAATCTTCCCAACGACAAGGTAGTTCACAATGTGAGCAAACCAAGGGAGAGGGGGCATGTGACATAGCAAACAGTTGCTCATAAGGAAAGTGGTCAAAAAATCCAACTGAGTCATCAGTATACTCAGTAAAGATTCTAGATAAGTGGTCTGCAACGGAATTTTCAGAACCTTTCCTATCTTTTATTTCAATATCAAACTCTTGGAACAACAAAATCAGTCTAATGAGTCTTGGTTTAGTGTCATTTTCAGCCAGTAAGTGTTTTAATGCAGCATGATCAGTAAACACAATCACTTTAGAACACAACAGGTATGGACGAAATTTATCAAGTGCAAATACAACAGCTAGCAACTCTTGCTCAGTAGTAGAATAATTCTTTTGAGCATTAGTGAGAGTTCTACTAGCATAGTATATGACATGAGGTATTCTATTGACCGTTTGACCCAAAACAGCCCTAATAGCAAAATCAGATGCATCACACATGATCTCAAATGGCAAAGAAAAATCAGGGGGCTGCACAATAGGGGCTGACACCAACAAAGATCGAAGCTTTTCAAAAGTTTGCACACAAGACTCATCAATCAGAAAATGAGCATCTTTGGTAAGAAGATTAGTAAGTGGGCGAGCCACTTGACTAAAATCCTTAATAAATCTCCTGTAGAAACCTGCATGGTCAAGGAAAGATCTGACTTGCTTTACAGAAGAAGGCACAGGCAGGTTAGAAATCAGATCAACCTTGGCTTTATCAACTTCAATCCCTTTTTTTGACACTTTATGTCCCAAAACAATCCCTTCTTGGACCATGAAATGACTCTTTTCCCAACTCAAAACTAGATTCATTTCTTCACATCTTTTTAGCACAATGGGTACATTAGCAAGACACACATCAAAGGAAGAACCAAACACAGAGAAATCATCCGTAAACACTTTCATAAAATTATCAATACAATCAGAAAATAAGGCCATCATACATCTTTGGAATGTGGAAGGTGCATTACACAACCCAAAAGGCATCCTTCGATAGGCAAAGGTACCTGATGGGCATGTAAATGTGGTTTTCTCTTGCTCCTCAGGATAGATAGGTATTTGGTTGTAACCAGAATACCCATCTAGAAAGCAATAAAAACTTTGTCCCACTAGAAAATGGTCATTTCTTGTGACAAAATTCAATTTCCTGTAATCAATGCACACCCTCCACCCCGTGGTCTGTCTAGTGGGAATTAGTTCACCTTCATTATTCTTAACCGCAGTTATGCAAGATTTCTTAGAGACTACTTGAACGGGACTGACCCATTGACTATCAGAAATAGGATAGAGAATGCCTACATCTAAAAGCTTTACTACCTCTTTCTGGACAACTTCTTTCATATGGGGGTTCAATCTACGTTGCATTTGCCTAACCGGTTTAGCATCGTCCTCTAAATGAATTCTGTGCATACAAATTGTGGGACTAATCCCTTTCAAATCAGCAACCGACCACCCAATAGCACCCTTATGGTCAAACAAAATGCGAATCAACTCTTTCTCTTGTTCACAAGATAGAAGAGAAGATATGATAATAGGTAGGGTCTCTTTGGGGCCTAAAAACACATACTTGAGTGAATTAGGGAGAGGTTTCAACTCAAGTTTAGGTGGAGATACAACAGAAGGTGGCATAGGAGAACTAGCCAATGGGGGAAGAAGTTCATATGTGGACACCCAAGAGAAAGACTCAAGATAAGAAGTGGAGTCAAGAGTAGAATTCATCTCACCTATGGTACTTTCTAAATCAAACAACCTCAAATCCCCATGGGAAAGACAGGTTCCTGAGGGATCACTACTCAGAATAGCAGGCAAGGCTTCTTCAATCATTCCATCAGTCATATCAATAAAAAAGCATTCAGATTAATCTTCAAATACAGGTTGAGCAGAAGCTTTGAAAATGTTAAGCCTAACCCTTATGTTCATGACCGAGACATCCATCACTCCCGATCTACAGTTAATGGTAGAATTAGCTGTAGCTAGGAAGGGATGTCCTAAAATTAGAGGGATTTGCTTAGAGGCATGAGTAGGGTCCATGTCCAACACAACAAAGTCAACAGGAAAAAATCCTTTATCAATTTGCACCAAGACATCATCAGTTCGCCCCCTAGGAGTCCTAATCGAACTATCAGCAAGCTGAAGGGTACAGTTGGACGGTTGCAGGTCTCCTAATCCCAACTCTAAGTAAACTAAATATGGTATCAAATTGACACTAGAACCCAAATCCAAAAGTGCCCTTTCAATTTTGTGATTGCCAGTAAAACATGAAATGATAGGGACACCAGGATCTTTGAACTTAGGTGGAGTATCACATTTTAGAATTGAACTCACTTGTTCACTTAGAAGAACCTTTTAGACTTGACATCTTTAGATTTTCTTTTAAAAGTGCACATGTCTTTAAGGAACTCAGCATAGGTCGGGATCTGTCTAATTGCTTCCAAAAGGGGGAGATTGACCTTAACTTGCTTGAAGGTCTCAAGGATGTCATCTCTTTGCTTGTCTTGCTTGGAAGGGAATGGTGCATCCAAATCTTGAGGGTAAGGAACCCTTGGCTCATATGTCACAATGGGGTCAGACATAGCAGGAGAGGGGGATTGATCATTTTCCTTTTCAGATTCAAGGTCAATCTCCATGGTCTTAAATCTTTCCTCTTTATCATGTTCCTTCTCACTCACCTTGTTATCTACTTCTTTACCACTCCTAAGAACTATTACAGCTTTCAATTGTTCAAATCGTTAGCCTTTAGGGTTCTGAATGGGGTGACTTGGAAGTTTTCCTTCTTCTCTTTTACCTACAGCTATGGCTAGTTGCCCAAGTTGGGTTTCTAACTTAGCTATAGATTGTGAGTGGGAGTCAACAATATGCATTTTAGACTCAATGCCTTGGACTTTAGTATCAGTATTTTGCACAACAGAAGTCAAGGTACCAAAGACAGAAATTACTTTGTCAATTTCAGAGCTCCCAGATGGAGCTGGATGGGAAGAAGAAGGAGCATATCTCTGGTGTTGAAAACCAGGAGGGGTAGGTCTACTGGACTGGGCTTGAGGATTCTCAACATTTTGAGACCTCCATGAAAAATTAGGATGATTCCTCCAACCATGATTATAGGTATTAGAATAAGGATTGTTGGAAGGAGGAAATCCTTGGGCAGCATTCACTTGTTCAGTCATATAGTCAGACTTACCAATACACGGACAATCAATAGAAGCATGCATGGGACTAGCACAAATCGAACACACATCTTGCATAGAAGGGACATTAGACACTTTGTTCATGCACAACAATTGATCAAATTTCTTAGCTAAAGCATCAACTTTACTAGAAAGGTCAACTAAATGTGAAACCTCATAAATCCCCCCTTTACTTCCTAGTTGCCTAGGCAAATCAGAATGTGAGGAAGTAGCATGCAAGTGTGAATTTTCACTTAAATGTTCAAATAATTTCCAAGCTTCTTCAGGAGTTTTGTACAAGAAACTACCACCACATGACGCATCAACCATCTGCCTATTGTGCTCATCTAACCCAGAGTAAAAACTCTGGACAAGTTGCCACATAGGTACCTCATGGTGAGGACAACATCGCAACAATTCTTTAAACCTTTCCCGACTTGCATGCAATTGCTCATTTTTATTCTGTGAGAAGGTTGTTATAGCACATCTTAAGGCAGTTAGTTTACCAATGGAGATAAGCTTTTCCAAGAATTCCTTTTGCAATTGATCCCAAGTGGTGATATTTGTCTTAGTGTCCAACCAAGCTTTACCTTTATCTTTTAAAGAAAAAGGAAAAAGCCGCAAGCGAAGAGCATCATCAGAGATATTATGTAAAAACATAGTAGAGCAAATCTCTAAGAATGCATCAACATGCTAGAAAGGATTTTCAAACTCTAGCCCATATAATGACGGGAGCATTTGGATAAGAGATTGTTTAATCTCAAATGACACCGTAACAGTGGGCATACGGGTTCTAGTTGGTGAGTCATAAGTGACGGGATTGAAATATTTCCTAAGTTGCTTAGGTGGTGGGGTTGGTTGTTCTTCAGCCATCTTGTTCATAGATTCCTTTTTCTTAGCTCTTATCTCGCGAAGAGAGCTTTCAATTTCAGGATTGTATGGTTCAGGAGCGAAGCACAAAGAATGTCTACCAAGCATATACCAACAAGCAACAAAGAGAAAAGAATGAAATTATCACAATAGTCGCCAAACAAAAATAAAAAGAAAAGAAAAGAGAGGGATAAGAAGGAAAAAATAAATAAATAAAAATAAATAAAAGGGAAGGGGGATAAAAAAACAAAATAAATGAAATGAAATAAAATAAAAAGAACAAAAGAAATAAAAGGGAAGTGGATTGTTAGATAAGGTACAATAAATAAAATAACAAAAATAAAATTTTAAAAAATGTTAGATTAGATTAGATTAGATTAGAAGGGAGAGGGAAAATAGTTAGATTAGATAGGAGAGGAAAGAACAAAAAAAATAAAATGGTTAGATTAAGAGGGATTGGGGAATGAGACAATAAAGATAAAACGGAAAGAGGTGGAGCAATAAATAAAATTGTTAGATTAGCGAGGAATGGGAAAAATAAAAATAAAAATAAAAAGAATAAAAGGAAAGAAAATTCAAAAATTACTATTTGTTTCCCGGCAATGGCGCCAAAAACTTGATGTGGATTTTATGTTCTAGTTTTAAAGCTTTTTTTACTTGCAAGTGCACAAGGCGAATTGTAGACTAGAGAGTATTAGGGTGTCGATCCCACGATGAACAATAACGATTTTAAATTTATCCTTTCTGAGTATAAAGAATAATTCAATTTATAAGTTCAATAATCAAAATCAATTAAGGAGCAAAATAAGAGTACACAAGTCAAGAGATTGGAGAAAAATCAATACGAAAAAGATCTAGGACTTTAAATTTCACATTTGATGCCAATATTGATTTACCAATTCAAATGAGGATTCAATTTATCTCTTGTTCAACCCAAGCTACAAGCATTGAGCCATTAATTAAAAAAATGATTATAATTATAAAGTGAGATGATTTATCTAGTGGTTTAGCATGAACTATTCCTTTTAGATATAACTCATCTAATTTCTAGCATAAATTATTCAATTTAAAGAATTATAATTTTAAGCCCAAATTGCATAATCATCATATTTGCCTATAAGGTCTAATATTAATTTGAGATAGCATATTAAACTAGTTTCATTATCATGATTAAACATTAGTATTAAGATGCATAAGTAGATGATGATGATCAGATATAAACTCAAGATTATGCAAAAGAGACACAAATAACCCCATAAGAAATTAGTAAAAGAATAATATTACCAAGCATCCATCTTAATCCTAGAATGAGTAGTTCAGCCGATCATAGTTAGTAAAAACGCCATTAGAGTTGGTATATTTTACTTCCTATGTCCAAACTTTGTAGTTAATTACACAAAATTATGAAACTTAGTGTAAACTCTCAAATTTGACTCACAAATGAGATGAGAAGAGAAGAGAATAATAGTTAACAAAACTTATTTTCTTCTTAACCCCTCAACCAAAATGATCTTGTCTTACAAAGACTCTCTCAACTCTCTAAAAAAATATAAGATAGAAGATGGGAGAATGAGAGAGAGAATGGATGAATGTATGAGTGTGAGTGTGTGGATGGATATGAGTGTCTTTTTCCCTCAACCTTGAACCCTTTTTATAGTGAAAATCCAACCCCTTAGGATACCCCCAAAATTATTGAAAATTAATTCCAATTAATTTGGGATGTTACATGCATGGTCATGGCTAGTCATAAGTATAATATTAAATTTGATTAATGGCATTTGACTAGGTTAAGAATTAACCATGTGGGAAAATGGGAGAAGGGGGAAAAAAAGGTGGATGCAAGCTAGTGAAGGCTGGCATTTGGGCCGCAGAGAGTAGGGCCGAACCTTCTGTTTCTTTCTTTTTTTTTTTCTCTTTCTTTTCCTTTGGGCTTAAGCTTGGACTCTAGGTATTGCACTTATAGGAGTTCCGAGTAGAATTAATCAACTTCATCCCAAACTCTTCTATATTTATTTCTACTTGAAAATTTCATAAAATATGCATTATTTACCCATAAAAATATATTTCAAAGACATAAAAGTAGGTGAAATTAAGGAGAAAATTATATATAAAACATGAATTATCAACAGGCGGCGACGGCGTACGTGCATGTGGTCCCCAAGGCATCCTCAATTCTCTTAAAACATGGTTCCAAGTTATTCAACAAGTACAATGAGAATGGAATAGATAAACCCACAACACGCCCCTCAAAAATTCTATGTGGGACATAGATAGAAGCAATAGGGAAAGTGAGTGAACACCTTTTGAGTGCCATTACTCCAACAATCCCCCATTAATGGCACACAAAAGGTAAAGAAGAACAGACAAGATTTCCTGGGCAAGAAGGGTCAGATACTATGTCTTTCGGTTGAATTGATACGTAGTGTTGAGAGGCAACACCTAAGTCTAATAAGTGAACTTAGTCTTGACCTTGTTAAACTTTGGATGAGGCCCTCTCGATGCATATCAACCCTAGAGGATGTATACTCCGCAATAACCACTTGCTCTTTTAAGGCCCATGCGCATACCTTGGGTCTCATAAGTGCTCTAGAGAGACAACCCTAGTCTTCCATGGAAGGCGGCCAGACCTTCACACTTACTTAGGTAATTCCATCTGTCTATCTACTCATAGACCACCAAAATTATGGCTTGAAATTATTAAAAGCATAACCTCAACCTCTTATAAACTGATTATGAAATCCATCAAGTGCTTCTCTATAGCACCACCATAACAGGCTATGGATTCATTAATGTTCTTCTCTATAGCACAAGCACTACCGCATGCCATAGGGATGGGAAGTAGTGCAGTTAGAAGATTATTATGACTTCGTTTAACCACAAGAGGGTATCCACCATACCTCTTCATTCCATGGACTTCAGCCCCATCCCCCGTCAACAATTCGAGAATTATTCTTCTTGGCAATCCCTTGGTGAGAGGGTTTTCCAAATTCTTCTCGGATCTCACATACTCTAAGGAGATAACACCATGTTTCAGCAATTGCTTTACCGCTCCATGTCTTACACGGATATGTCTCTTTTTCCCGTTATAGACACTGTTGTACGCAACTCCAATTGCTGCTTGCGAATCACAGTGCAAGGAGATAGGTGTTGATTGTTTCCCCCACAGTGGTATGTCAGTCAAGAGACCCTTGAGCCATGCAGCTTCTTGACCTGCCAACTCAAGAGCAATAAACTCAGATTCCATGGTTGAGCGAGCTATACATGTCTGTTTTGCAGACTTTCATGAAACAACTCCTCCACCCAATGTAAAAACATATCCACTAGTAGAACATACTTCATCGTTATCAGCAACCCAATTTGCATAGCAAAAACCTTTCAATACAACAGGAAATTTACAAAAATGTAAATACCAATCCATAGTACCTCTAAGGTATCTCAACAAACAATGAAGTGCATCCCAATGTTCTTTAGCAGGATTATGAGTGTACCTACTTAGTCTACTAACAACATATGCAATGTCAGGACGAGTGGAGTTCATGAGAAACATCACACTCCCTATTATCTTAGCATATTCAATTTGAGACACACTAGGTCCTCTGCTCTTTTTAAGATGTATGCTAGGGTCATAGGGAGTTCCTACAGGTACCACATCGAAAGAGTTAAATTTTTTCAACACTTTCTCAATATAATGAGACTGACTTAAGGAAAAACCACTCTTGGTTTTTATAAGTTTGATCCCCAAGATAACATATGCTTCTCCTAAGTCTTTCATTTCAAAGAGAGAAGACAGAATTCTTTTAGTCTCATTAATGGCACATAGGTTGATACCAAAGATCAGCATATCATCCACATACAAGTAGACCTGGCAGATGGGTCATTCGATTCGGGTATGGGTCGGGTTAAGTTCAGGTTGAGTGATATTCGGGTTAAGTGACATTTCGGGTCATTTTGGTTTGGGTCGGGTATGGTTTTGGTCAGGTCGATTTTGGGTCAACCAATTTTTTGTCAAATCCACTTGTCATGCCAAAGCAAACAACTTTGTAGAAAATTTTGGGTCGGGTATGGTTTGGTTGGGGTCAATTCGGGTTTCGGGTCCACGTTCGGGTGAACATATTTCGGGTGTCGGGTCGGGTATGGGTCTGGGTAATTCGGTTCGGATTTCGGGTCTTGGGTCAGTTTTGCCAGGTCTACATACAAGCATATGATCACACAATTAGATCCAGACATTTTGAAATAAACACAAGAATCTGAGTTGTTAACAGTAAAGCCATTTTTCTCTGAATAACTAGCAAATTTCTCATACCCCTGTTTAGGGGCTTGCTTTAGACCATAAAGGGATTTTCTCAGTTTGCATACTTTGTTCTCCTGACCAAGGACATCACACCCTTCAGGTTGTGACATATAAATTTCTTCCTCTAAGTTACCATTGAGGAATGTTGTTTTGACATCCATCTGATGTACCACAAGATCATGGATAACGGCCAAAGCAACTAGAGTTCTGATTATTGCAATTTGGGTCATAGGAGAATAAGTATCAAAGAAATCAATTCATTTCTTTTGGTCAAAGCCTAATGACTAATTTAGCTTTGTACCTTTCAATAGAGCCATCTGTCCTAAGTTTCTTCTTGAAGATCCATTTACTACTAATGGGTTTATAACCCTTAGGCAAGTCGGTCAATTCCCAAGTTTTGTTTGACTCAAGGGAATCTATTTCACTCTTAATAGCTTCTTTCAAAAAATTAGCATCTACAGACCTCATAGCCTCTTGGTAGGTTTTAGGATCTTCCTCAAGTAAATAAAGAGACACAAGCTCATCGGTCAAAGCATCAATGTCAAAGTTTCAATCTTCTGTCTCTTGCTTCTTCTAGGTTCAGTTCCCAAATCTCTAACACTAGAGCTAGAAGCAGGCAAGTTCACATGTTCAGGTACAACATTAGACACAATATGAGACACATTCCTTTTCAAAGGGAAAACATGCTCAAAGAAATCAGCATCTTTATACTCCGAAATAGAGAAATCAGATAAAGACATAAATCCATATGCAGCACTGTTTTGAGCATAACCAATAAAGACAGCATCAAACGTCTTGGGGCCAATGTTTGAACGTTTATGACTAGGTAGTGCAACTTTCGCTAAACACCCCTACACTTTCGGATAATTAAGGTTGGGAGCATACCCTTTCCACAATTCATATGGGGTTTGATCTAACTTCTTATGGGGAACTCTATTGAGTATAAAACAAGCTGTCAAGACAGCCTCCCCTACATGTTATCAGATAGACCAAAACTAACAATCATGGCATTCATCATATCTTTAAGGGTACGGTTTTTCCGTTCAGCAACACCTTTTTGTTAAGGAGTGTAAGGGGCGCTAGTCTTATGTATTATGCCATTTTTCTTACGAAAGGCAGTCAAAGAATTTGTGTCATATTCCCCACCTCTGTCAGACCTAAGACTTTTGATTTTTCGGTCTAACCGATTCTCAACTTCAGCTTTGTACTTTAAGAACATTTCCTCAGCCTCATCTTTAGACTTAAGAAGGTAAATCTTGGTGTACCTAGAGTAGTCGTCTACAAAGCTGATATACCATTTCTTTCCACCCTTACTTATAGTGTTCTTAAAGTCTACTAAGTCTAAACGCACAAGTTCTAACAATTTTGCTTTCCTGGTTGTAACATTTTTAAAGGGTTTTTTTGGCAAATTTTACTTCAACACAGACTGGACACTTAGAACAATTTTCAGTATTCACATTTCGAATTAAACGCATGTTTCTAAGCCTTTTTAATGAAGCAAAATTAACATGTCCAAGTTTACGATGCCACAAATCAACAGACTCAACAATATAAACACAATTGACGGCAGTTTCATTATTAATTTATGCAACAACAATCAAAACAAGGAGCCCCCCACTACGATACCCCTTCCCAACGAAGTCCCCGTTTCGCATGATAACAACTTTACCAGCTTCTTACATAATTTTAAGGCCAGCCACGTCAAGAAGGGTACTAGACACCAAATTTCTACGAAGGGAAGGGAAATAAAACATTACTTAAAGACAGTATTTTTCTAGAAGTAAAAGTAAAATCTTCCCTTTACCCTTGACAGCAACTGTAGAAGAGTTGCCCATGTAGACGCATTGTCCATCAGCAACCTCTTCAAGGTCAATCATGAGTTCCTTATTGGCACAGAAATGCCTTGACGCTCAAGAATCTAAGATCCATTCTGACAGATTATGTACCAAATATGCCACCACGGTGGTAACCGCACCGATAATCTCATTATCCTCGGTTTCAGCAATGTTGGCAGTAGGTGTTGCGGACTTTTGTTTGGCTTGGAATGACGCTTTCCATTGATTGCATTGATAAGCCTTGTGTCCAAGCTTGCTACACACATAGCACACCACCTTGGGCTTCTGAATCTTTTTGTTAGCAGAATTCTGATTCCTGAGATTTTGAGTTGGCTTCTGGAATTTCTTCCTTTTGCCTTTGAATCTGTCTTTGTTCATTTGCACAACAGATTCAATAAGGTTAGAACTAACACAATTTAAAGAAAGGGAAGACATCTTATCTTTTAGCCGATTTGCCTCCTCAGTCCGCATATGGCTGATTAATTCCTGCAGTGTGAGATCTTTCTTCTTATGCTTGAGGTGGTTTCTGTAATAGCTCCAGGATGGTGGAAAATTTTCTATCAGCACGTTGGCTTGGAGGATTTCGCACATCTTCATGCCTTCTACTAGGACCTCAGCACACAGGTTTTTGTAGACGTGAGCTTGTTCCATGATGGGTTTGTCATCCATAATCTAGAATTGTAGCCACTTGCCGACGACATATTTTCTTTTCCCAGCGTCGTCTGAACGATATTTTGTCTCAACTTTGGTCTAAATGACCTTGGTAGATTTAAAGTTTACAAACAGATCAAACAAAGGGTTAGACATATTATTTAGTAGATAACTGCGAGCCAGTTTATTATCCTTTTCAAATTTCTTCTTTGTGGCTTCGTCAAGGGGAATAGAAGGAGTTTTAGGAACAGTAGGAGTTACAGGTTCAGAATCAGTAATTGTGTTGCCTTGATCAGGGAGATCAGTAGTGAGCACGTAGTCGATCTCAAGTTGCTCAAAGCAAAGGAGCAATTTTGGAAACTAACATTTGTAATTGGTTCCATCAAGAGGTTCAATTTTGTAGAGTTCGGGGAGAGTTTTTGGAGCAGCAGCCATTGAATTAAGCTTTTAGAATGTTACAGACGAATAGTAATGACTGTTGGAAGGACAGGGACATGACCTGTGTCGTGGTATGAACCACTAACCTGAAAGCTTAATTCGCCCGACATAGGTGCAAATTGTTATGGTGAAAAAGCTCCCCAAGGTTTAGCACAAAAGGCTTTGCACTTGTGCACTCGAGGGAGAAGCTATGGAGTATAACAACTTTTATGCCCAGGAAGTAGAGAGGAGAAGGGAGAATTAGTTTTCTGTGTGTTCTACAGAGTTGCAGAAGAGCCCTTTTTATAGTGGAATGGAGGAGAGAAAACTAGCAACCAAGCAATAAAGAAAGGGATAAAACGGGTGCGGAAAATCAGGTAATGGAGAGAATAATGGTGATTGTAGATTTAGTGGAGGGAGAATCGATCAGTAATGGAAAGTAGCCGTTACTCCATCGGTAACAGTCGTAAACATTAATCCTCCAAAAATATAATCAAAGAGGCCCATCCCACGGCCTGTGCCGCGCCTGGCCCAGCCCGGCCCGAACCGGATGAGCGGTGGCCGCTCGCGCACGCGCGGTCCTCAAGGCATCCTCAACTCTCTTAAAATATGGTTCCAAGTTATTCAACAAGTACAATGAAAGTGGAATAGATAAACCCCCAACATGCCCCTCAAAAGTTCTATGTCGGACATAGAAAGAAGGAGTAGGGAAAGTGAGTGAACACCTTTTAAGTGCCATTACTCCAACAATATATATATATAGGGAGTATCGATCCGTAATGGTAAGTAGCCGTTACTCCAGCGGTAACAGTCGTAAAC